>OZ007580.1:2563689-2676189 GCA_963931925.1 Onchidella celtica | reverse complement strand
TCGACCGGAGATACTTCACGACACGATGCTTCTGCTCGTCTGTATTCACCAAATCTGAACGTTACACGATGTCTTATACTATCTAACTACCCAGCGTGCTAGTCCGCTGGCCCAATTAGTTCAGCTATCTCATAGGTCGAAACCTCCCACCATTTTAATTGTAGTAATACGTCTGCACTATTCTACCAGCCAGTTAACGTGCAAAAACTTGTCTAGTCATACTTAACAATGTCAACTATCCCCACCTTGTTTCACCCCTACTCCATTACTTATTAATCACGAACATTAAAACCCACAAGCGTGAATCTAACAGTTTAACTTTACATTTATTTACTCACCAACTATAATTTGGCGAGGACCGTTCAAGGCCACCAGCCAATTTCTCATGGCCCTGGTAAAAAAGCAACTCACTCTCTGCGTGAGTTTTAATAACATCCGAATCATGACACAGAGTATCATTCTATTTTGTATTACAGCCTGGGGCGGAAATGCAAAGGAGCAAGACAAGAACAAAATTAACAACTCTATTATCAAAAAAGCTTGCCATCTGACTAACAGTGAATACGTGAACTTTGATGAGTTATTTGTACATTCGTGCAAACAGAAACTAAAATCAGTTCTAAATGATTGCTCCCACCCCTTGTTCCATCAGATAGTCCGATCGCAAGGAAGTGGACGAATACTGTATTTAAAAAGAAACAGAGAGCGCTATAGACGATCTTTTTTGCCATCCGCAATTCGAAGTAGCAGTGCTTCCTGATGTAGTATGATGTTGTTAGTTTTTCCTAATGGATTGTTCTTACAGTGTGTGTGTTTTTGTGTGTGTGTGTGAGCAATGTTCTTACTTGTTGGTAATGTTGTGTGAGCAATTTGCGTGTGTGTGGTGTGCGTTTAAGACTTGTAGGTCTTAGATATTGTATTTGCTGTTGTACTGTTACTGAATGCTGTGACAACAAATTTCCTGGAAACAGGATAATAAAGTTATATCTTATCTTATCTTATCTTATCTTATCTTATCTTATCTTATATATGGGCTATAGCTCTAATGCAAGGTTTGCGTCTTTGTGTAGCAAATAGGCAGAGTAATCATTTTGACATTTCAGCGTCCATGCCATTAATCTACTATAGCTCTAACACAGTGCTTTCGTCTTTGTTAAGTAAGGAGGCAGAATAATCATTTTGAGATTTCAGCCACTATATGACCAATGTGCTTTACCTCTAATGCAATGTTTTCATCTGCATAGTAAGCAAGTGATATTTCACAATCACTGATATTTCAGCACATCTAGCAGTCAACCTTTTGATGCCCGTGATGTCAGTGCGAGTCTTAGCTACAGTGTCTGCAATCCTCTTCTGTACATCCACTATGTGTATCGCTGCTATCCCGAACATACTGGTATTCGCTGCCATGATGATTTTGAAAGGTAAGTACAGTTTCATAAATCTTTACTATCAAAAGAAATAGCATCATTCAAATGCCTAAAAGTTCCTACCTAGAGTGACATACCTAGGCCAGGACGTAACTCACTCATTGATGGATTTCGTCAAATCTGGAGGAATTTTTTTCTTTAATTGCTTAAAGTGGGTCTCGGCCTATTTATCCCCAAAAAGACGGCAAGGTAAAAGTAATGAAACAAATGAAGGAAGCTGACATTAATAACGTGGACTTTGTACTTAAAGCATGATTTCTGGGGTTTAATTGTTGGAGAGAACATCATGATCAGTAAAAACTCTAATGTCTTAATCAAGTATGAGCCCCAATTGAATATTGAAATCCGCCTGTTTCGTGACATAAGTATGTCACATTTTCATTATTCTTACGAGCGTATTCACACTAATGTAAAAAAAAAAGTCAATTTTCTAATAAAATCCAGTTAATCTCATAAATAATTCAAGTAAACCTCACTGGAACTGTATTCTATATTTGGGACATGTCGCTCTTGCGTATAGCATTTTTTGGGAGGGATTCTTTCTAACCTAGTTACCAAATACGTTTTTTTGGATAAATCTATCTATCTATCTATCTATCTATCTATCTATCTATCTATCTATCTATCTATCTATCTATCTATCTATCTATCTATCTATCTATCTGTCTATCTATCTATCTATCTGTCTATCTGTCTGTGTGTCTGTCTGTCTGTTTCGCTGTCTGTCTTTTAGCTTGTGTGCGTGCCTGTCTGTCTGTCTTTCGATCTGTATCTGTCTGTGTGACTACCGGCCTGTCTGTCTATCTATCAGTCTGTCTGTCTGCCTCCCTGTCTGTGTCTGTCTGCCTGCCTACTCGCCTGTCTGTCTATCAGTCTGTGTCTGTCTGTCTGCCTGCCTACCTACCTGTCTATCAGTCTGTCTATCTGCCTGTCTGTCGTCTGTCTGTCCGTGTGCCCACCTGCCTGTCTGTCTATCATTCTGTGTGTATCTGTCTGTCTGTCTGTCTGCCTGCCTGCCTGTTTGTCTGTCTATCTGTATGCTGTATTGACCATTTTAAAATCATTTTTGCAGAAAATGTTTGGATAGAGTCATGCATGTGTGGGCACTAAAGAGTTAATGATGAATTTAATATCTGTCTCAGCCATCGCACAAGGCGGCGCCCTTGTCCCCGCCATGACGCTAGTGAGTTACTACTTTAAGCGCAAGAGAGCTTTGGCCATCGCGGTATGTCTGCTTGGCGTAAGTGTAGCATCCATGGTCATACCGCCCTTGGCGAGATATCTGAGAGACGAATTTGGGATGAGAGGCGGATTTCTACTAATGGCTGGTTTTGAGGTGATGTGTTTTTATAGGCGTAGATACCACCACCACCACCACCACCACCATCACCACTATTACCAACACCACCACCACCACCACCACCAAGTACACTCTGGCAACTCACCACTAACAACTGGGCCATTATAAAATACACTAATATTAACATCGAAAACTTCATCATCATCAGCAGCAGCAGCAGCATCAAAAACAACATCAACATCAGCAACGACGGCAATGTCATTGCTAAATCAGAACGAACTGTATAGAGAAGTCAAGACGGTGTTATATGATAAATGCTCTACACGATACGGTAACCAATAGTAATGATTATTATCATACAAAATCTGCCTTTTCAAATAAATTGCATGCATAGAATGAAAACCGTATAATTCCAAAATTTGCGATTTTTGGTTTTTTAAATAAAATAAATCAGCAAAGAACGATCTACATTTTGGTGCCGGTCTCATTATGTATGTTGATAAATGGTATATCGATACGTTTATGATTTCACCTATATCCATAGATATACTAGTGAACGCCTATATCACATTTTGAGGATGAACATCGTGTATCCAACGATGCACGGTGTTCATCGCACGGGCATTCGCTCTTTCCACTTGATCAAAGAGAATGAAAAGCGTGCAAGTCCAGATGTACGATGTTCATCTTACGGACAGCCGCGCTTCCCACATGATCACGGAGAATGAATATGGTGCAAATAAAGATGTATAATGTTCATCTTATGGGCACCCGCAGTTTCCACCTGATCACGAAGGATGAACAACCTGTAACTCACCATGTACGGTGTTCATTCTTTCGGATCTGATAGTTTGGAGAATTTTTTTCAGAGTGAGAACCATGCATCTGCATATACTTGAGTTTCATTTAACAGTTTTTCCCACTGTTAGGCGGCAAACTTTTATATGAACAACGGATAAAGCATTTTGAAATTCAAATACGGGTATAAATAAGTTAGTGCTTACCTTTCATCTTCAAGTGTATAACTGCATTCATCGGGATTTCATATGGTATGAATAAGGAATCTCACAACACACAGAAAATTGGAACTGATGCGTCTGTATCAAACACTGGCCGCTTTAGAAGTGCAGTTTGGGGGTTGGGGGGGGGGGGGGGGGGTTGCAATGTAAGTACTTGCGAAGTGGCTGACGAGCCCTGACCTTCGTCGGCCAGTCTTTGTTACGTTTTCACATTTCGATTCGAGGCGCCGATCAGCGGGAAATCACAACGATGAGCAATTTGTTTGATCTTGTTCGGCAGTGGCTCGCAATATAAGCTCCTCCCATTTTTAGGAAGCCTTTGTCTGGGCATATTTATTGCAATTGGAAGGTCTAGCCAACGTAATGATGATTGGTTGTGGTTGGTCATGGCCAAATCTTTGTATCGGCCAAATGACTAGCTTCGTTGGTAAACGGCTGAATGCACGGAGGTCAGTGGCAATAGCCATAGGCTGAGACCCTCGAGAGACAAAGATCCTAGCCTTTGCCTATATATGAAAGCTGCAGTGAACTGAGGACCTTCCAAGATGGGAGCATGTACATGTATTTAACTGAGGCTGAGTTTGGGTGCTGTCAGCACTATGCTGAGGCCCCCGAGAAACAAAAGAACTCATAGCGCAGGTGCTGTCGGTAACTGTAGGCCTACTACAGAATCTGCATTGTCACTGTGAACAAGAATGCAACCAAACTGTCATTTCAGCAAATAGTTATTTGATAATAGTGAGGGAGGGGGAAAATCTCAAGCATTCTATAATCTGTGCTGATTCAGGGTGAATGTTGGAACTTTAAAAAAAATAATAATAATAGCGATAAGAGCTATAAAATGAACGTCCCATTCGGCAGGAAAAAAAAAAACAAAAAAAGATATGCCAATGGGTTTGGTCTTAAACACCCTCTACACATAGAGAGAGAGAGAGAGAGAGAGAGAGAAAGAGAGAACGAGAGAGGGGGGGGGGCGAGCATTTACAACACAGGATAACTAATTTCTTCATTATCATGGTATTGCTGAAATGCAAAGTGCTTCCGCATGTCATAGTCTTATAATCTCAACTTTCAGCCCTATTGTTGCAATACCAAAAACGATATCGCCGATGAACTCATTAGTGATGTTCTTGAGCTGAGCGACCAGACGGAACTGTACACTGATTCTAAAAACCGCTGAGTTGCATTAAACCAACCCCCCCCCCCCCCGAGTATTATTAAAGCAAGAAAACAATTCGTCTGAAAAGCAGCATGAAAGAACACCCAGTATGGACAAGTTAATGCTTACAACGCTTTCATCTGTAAGGGTATAATGTATGGAAGCGCATAGATAGGGAAGATATCCCCTACCTATACACTTTGCATAGGTAGGGAAGATATCCCCTGCCTATTCACTTTGCATAGGTAAGGAAGATATCCCCAGACTATGCAATCCCTATGTGTGCAAAGTGCATGCAGAGAAGATAATTATTTCTGGACTATTCACTTAACTTAGGCAAGGAAAATATTTTTGTCTCTGTGTCACAAGTGGAGTGAGCGCGATTAAAAGGATTGCTGTAAAGTGGGTATAGAGTTGCAAGATTAACTCACGGGATAGTTGAGGCAGACAGTTAACTTGAAAGCGTGCAATGACACGAGAAAAGTGTTGGAGTTATTGAGGTAGCGTCTGGGTAATGAAAAGTCACTGCAAGCTCAGAAGTTCAAGAGAACAGACGTGTGAGAGGCAGTCGTGAGTTTGATGTATTCCAGTGAAGACTGGTAGGTTGAATTATAAGGATTTGTAATTGTGATGATAAATCTACTATATTCTGATGATGATAATGATGCAAATAAGTTATATGCGAGGATTTAAGGAGTGTGCAAGTAATTCATTACTGTATAAATAGATGTGAACAATGAGCGAGATACGTATGTTAGGAGCATGGATTCTTAGCATAGTCGGAGTGCTGTGTAATACTGTGAGAGTGTGTTACAGTAGAGATGTGCGGCTGTGTAGTGTTTGCGTGAGTGTTGGCTGTGTGGTGGGTGAAATGTGGAATGTTGTGTGTACGCTTGATGGGTCGTAATGAGTGGTGAGTGTATAGTAAGTACATAGTATTATAGAGATGTGATGTTATTCTTTATAGGTGCCGGGTACAGGCTGTAAGCTGTAGCGGCCGTAACTGAAGTGACGGGGTCGGGCTGTGATGCCACCGTCAGGACCTAGGGGACATAGACAGGGCTGGGGATGTACGCCAGTATCTGGGTGCCTCCGCCAAGGGTAGCTGTGGCGTAAGGCCGACAGGCAGCACAGTATCCGTGGCAGTCTGATTCGGGGAATCGAGGCTGGCCATATTTATGAGATATATGTATTAAGATATTGTACTGCAAGGTAGTGCAGACATTGATGTTAGGCTGAGGCCAAAATTTCATATTTTAAGGAAGTGAATATACTGTCGTGGAACTGGAAGTGGAATGAATGATTGAGGGGAACGAGTACTGTGTGGTATTTATTGGATTGTACTTATTAGTGTTATAATAAATGTGTGAGCCTGCTTGACTGTTTTGTTAATTGCTATACTTGTTTGTTTGTGATTGTTCGTCTGTCATATTGAGGGCATCTCCCAATCTGGGATTTATTACACTCTGCATATTTTTTAGGTCGGGAAGATATTTCTTGTGTAATAGGCCTACTTTGCTTAGGCAGGGAAGATAGTCCTTTCTTCCTGTGCTTTGCCTGCTCTGTTTGTGATAGCTATGAAACATAATTATAGGTAATGATCATGTATCACACTCATCATCCGGAGGTAAGAAGCCAAATCAGCGCCTATCCCCATTACGACCCATTGGCGACAACAAACCGAACCTACCTCTGTCAAAATAATTATGGCAAAAAGAATAAGCTGTAAGAAGAAAGGCGACCCTATAGATTTTCTGTTGTTCTTACGCTTCTTCAATTTACGTTCATGTATGAGAGGACAATGAATTTGACAGGCTTTAATTTTAAGCCCATGGGGGCAGAATGTAATTACATGTATTATTGTAACTGAGCATGGCACCTATGAAAAGTCCAGAGTGGATCTATTGGGAGAAGAGCAAGGGGAACTAGCTGTTTCCTGCCTACTTAGGAAAACATACGGTAAAGCACACCTACACGAAGAATACACCGGTGTTTAATTTACTTGCAGGTCAAGCATTCCAGGGAATTCTCCACCCAGCACCCCTACGCCAATCCGACGTATTTGTGTAGGATATCCCCGTAGAGTAGGTAGGATTACTGTAGGGGTGGGGTCCCTACACCAAACAGACGTCGGTCAATGCTGTAAACAGCGGATCTACGAGGGAAGGATACCATTGCTTTGCGCAAACATCCTATACAGAGGATTACCTTAGGGTTGCTGGTTGGAGTGATGAAACTTCGACTACGCAGTAGTTCGGCGATCGAACCTTCCACATTTCAGGTCATTCTCCACAAATTACACTGGAGAGGAGATAGAAAAATTTTGAAACTATTTCAAGCTAATAATTTATTTTGCTTCTTGCCAGTGCAGATTTTTTTTTGCTTGTTTTTTTAACTTTGGTGCATAAAGAAATCGGCAGATACTCTCTCTCGCCCCCCCCCCCACACACACAAGTTCAGTAAGCGCATGGTTATGTCCATGCTGCCGTACCACGACGTCGGCTTCCGTCTTGACCTTCTCTGCTCGTTATGGGCGATGGAGTAGCGAGCCTTTGTCACTACGTTTTGCTTTGAGCTCGGTCTAGGCCGTTCCTCTGTCACGTGTCTTTGCTGACTCGCCGACTGATTCGGATGATTTTGATTCATAACCCCCCCCCCCCCCCCCTGTCGTTGACTGACTCGAATCGCGATTCGCTTCTGTCGCCACTGGCTCGCCGACAACTAATTCTATAGCCTATAATATCGTGATTCAAATCAAATGCACTAAATTTAGACCAATAATAATTCCACACGTTTGGTGATGACGTGGTACACTATCTTCCCTGCCTATGCAAATAATGTATTCATGGGGATTTCATGTGTATGAATAATGAATTTCACATCACCCAGTTACTTTATCGGAACTGACGCTCCTGTATCAAAGAAGATTGGCCGCTTTAGAAAGTGCAGTTTGGTGGGGCGCGTTTACAATGATAAGTACTCGCGAAGTGGCTGACCTTCGTCGGCGATATGCCTTTGTTACGTTTTCACATTTCGATACGGGGCGCCGATCGGAGGGAACTGGTAACGATGAGCAATCCGTTTGATCTTGTTCGGCAGGAGCCCTCCCACGGGGAGAGAAACAAACAACCTAGCATGGTACATTCATCTATGGGTACATTCGTGTAATAGGCCCCACTGTCATCTCGCGACAAGTCAGACTGCAACTAGCAATTTTCTTTCACTTATGGGGAGTAGAGGGTATCCAAACACGCAAAAAAAGTGCTCTTCCTTATGCATTCTGGTGAAAATAATTGTGTTAATAAGTAATAGAAAATGCACTGTAGCATTTAAGACTCCAATACAAGAGGGTACTATGAACTGGGCACTGTAATACAATAAATATAGTATTATTAATCCGACGGTAGATTGAGCATGTCTCAAAATTTTGCCTACCGTACAGCGTATCCATGTAAGCTTATTTCTTCAATTTCGCTATCAAGTAGTGTTTTCTCCCTTTGACACTTACGATTTGGTTTCTCGAAAATTTGTGTATTGAAATATTATGTAGTCTCAGAGTCAAGATGATTGCAGAATTAATTCTGCCAGTTACATGCTGCACAAAAATATCACAGTATCGAGCTGGCGTCTTACACCATTATATTAGATTCATCTCCCGATAGGTCCCGATGTAAATTTAATGGGGGAAACGGGCAAATTCGGGACAGTTTCTTTATAACAGCAGTTTAAATTGAGAAAAAAAATGTTTCTAATGAATATCACCTTTGTAAAATTCACACCCAGGTGCAGTTTTTTTTGGAAAATGTAAATGGAATGTAAGGTGATATTCTAGACCTATGCCACTTTATGCACCATGCACTGCAAACTAAAATAATAACAAGAATGAGATATAGTAATAAATGATTTAAATGTGCATCTAGACTAAATTGCACACACAATCAGGTTGATGGGGATTTGAAATCACAATCAAAAGAAAAAAAAAAAGGTGCCGTGCAACTTACGATAGACCCAGCTGTAGAGTCGCAACATTATAAGGTTTGACACAAAGTGGAACTGCGGTAATACAAGTCTCTCACTATCTTTTTTTTTTTAAATGTTTGCACATTTGGAATGAAAACAAAAAACAAACAAACAAACAAACAACAGCGACAACAAATGCAACAAGTAACAAACTTGGATTATGCCAGACCTTCTTTCAAATTGTGTGTACTTAAGACAGGGCTTTGGCAATAAAATCTCTGCCCCCTTTTTTTGTCGCATCTTTGCACGTAATTTAGTCAGTATCACTTGTGTCTCAACACATCCAGCAGGCATTTCAGGTGAAGGAACGAACATGGTCAAGTCATTTTGGGATATTTTCTTAACTCTTTCCACGCCAGGGCCATTTCCACGTTAGTGACAAGGTTTTTTTGCTCGCGAAAAATCAAAGCAAGGGTGAATCAGAAAATTGAGAATTTTACTAGATCTAGATCTATCTCAAATCGTTGAAACCCAAGCATGTTTGTTATATCAAATTGAAGGGAAATGGATGAAAAAGCTGAAAAACACATAAAGAAGTGTATAATTGATGGATAGGAATGTAAAGTACAAGCAAAGGGAAGAGCAGAGTCGTGCGAAACGAAAGAAACCCCGGAATTGATATCGACGATAGATCGTGGGTTGGTTCGAACGCGGTCGGCCATACCGACGATATATCGGGGATTGGCATGGAAAGAGTTAATGGGATATCTACAGCAAACTTCGTGTACCTTCATAGTGCTCACAGTTTTACCTCTCGGGCCATAATTTACATGACCTATGCTCTTCTAACATTGCTGTGTTCAAAATCCGTTTCTAAGAATACAAGTGAAAACAAAATCCTTAAAAATATCATAACTGTTTCAGATGCACGCCATCAGTGCCGCTCTATTGCTGCGACCGTTGTCATGGTATAAAAGGAGGAAGCATTGGATGATCAGGAAGAGAAATGTGAAGGACGAAAGTTTACCAAATATGGCGGGCGCTGCCATGACAACTGAAAGTTCAGCTGTCCAAGAAGTACAAATTCTCACTCAAAAAGCAACAAGATCAGAGAGCTCGCCAAGGGCGGATTTACCACAGAATGGAAGCTCATCAGTTCCTGTCGATGAGTCCACTTCGACAGACTCAGAGAGACACCAGTCACCCAACATCAGAATTCAAACTTTCCCTTCAGCTGCTTCTCAAGGGGAATCGCCAGCAAAATCTGACCTTGAGGCAAGACGAGCTAGTTTTCCTCATGACTGTGAACAAGACTCTGCCTCATACTTGGACTGTACTTTACATGAAGATGAAGCTAGAGTTCAGAGAAAACTGTCCAATAATGCTACACAGAAACAGGATGCCCATAGGTATTTTTGTTCATCGGATAAACGAAATCAATATTACGTTCGACCCAAAGCCACACATCGCAGAATCTTGCAGCAGTTGAAAAGAATTGCCAGTTCCTCTATTGATATTCCTCTGGTGAAAAACTACTTGGCAATCTTCCATTTAGTTGCCTTTACCCTCGCTGCCTCTAGTACGTATGTCTCCGTTTATCTACCATCACACGCTGTGGAGATGGGCATATCTAAGCCAAAGGCGGCACTGTTGTTGACAGTTGTGGGCGGGGTGGACATCTTCACTAGAGTTGCTTTCGGATATTTTGTGGACTTGGGACATGTTCGCCCAAGCAGGATTCTCGCTTGTTCAACATTAATCATGGCGCTGCTTTGCCACTTGTCAAGATTCTACACCTCCTTTACGGCTTTGGTTTTTGTGTCAATCATCTACGGGGCGATTGCGTTCTTACCCCAAGGTCTGAATGCTCCGTTTATCGTGGACTTGCTAGGAGTTGAGCGACTAGGCAAAATGCTGGCATTTACTGCCATTGTGACTTCTGTGTCAGCCATCATTCAATATCCCATACATGGTAAGAATAAGATGTTGACCAGTAGTTCTTTACTTTTTTAAAAATTGTTACCTCCTATAATCATGTCTCGTGGCTTTATACCCCAACTCTCATCAATCCTCCCCCCCCCCTCCCCCCCCCCCCTGGCAATTCAGAGTGTTTATTTTTAATTTTTCAAGAGAAATTTCTAACGGAATAAGTTTACGTACGGACTTTTTTGTGCAACACTTGGTATTGATACTGTTTTAACAAGTTGAGCAATTTTGAAGGTAAAGTAGTGTGCACCGTTTAATGGACTAGATATTTTCTCCTTGAAAGCCCAAAAAAGTCCAGTCAGAGACAAGAAAAACTTTTCCCTAAAGTTAGTTACAAAAATCCTATTGTGGAAATTTTGTATGCATGGCCCAAATAGCGTCTCTCAAAGTTAAGCTTTATTCCCCGACTGAATTACTCACCACTGATGTTTCTGTTCTGTCTCTGTCTTTACTTAGGTGCCCTGGTAGAGGGAACTGGTTCCTTTGTTCCCGTTCTTCATTTCGTCGGCACCAGTTTCATTCTGGGAGCTTTCATTTTATCGCTGGAGCCCGTGGTCAGAAGATTGCAAGACAGACGAGAGAGAAGACAGAAGAAAGATATGAAATATTAACAAACAGAAGGACAATGATTCTGATACTGGAACCCAAAGTCAGGAACTTGGAAGAAATAGAGAGAAACAAAAGAAAGATATATGAATGTTAAAAGCCAGAAGGACATTAATTCCAAAGCTGGAACCCCTTGACATAATCAGAGAGAGAAAACAAACAAAAAAAGCTTAATGTTAAGAAAGAGAAAGATACTGGTTCTGTTGCTGGAATACACAGTCAGGAGATTGGACATTGGTTCTGTTGCTGGAATACACAGTCAGGAGATTGGACATTGGTTCTGTTGCTGGAATACACAGTCAGGAGATTGGACATTGGTTCTGTTGCTAGAATACACAGTCAGGAGATTGGACATTGGTTCTGTTGCTAGAATACACAGTCAGGAGATTGGACATTGGTTCTGTTGCTGGAATACACAGTCAGGAGATTGGGCATTGGTTCTGTTGCTGGAATACAGTCAGGAGATTGGGCATTGGTTCTGTTGCTGGAATACACAGTCAGGAGATTGGACATTGGTTCTGTTGCTGGAATACACAGTCAGGAGATTGGACACTGGTTCTGTTGCTGGGATACACAGTCAGGAGATTGGACATTGGTTCTGTTGCTGGAATACACAGTCAGGAGATTGGAAGAAATCAGACAGCGAGAACAAAAGAAAGATACAATTTATGAATGTTGACAGGTTGATGGAAATCCAATCTGTTGTCGGAATGCTAGTCAGGAGACCTGTGTAACCAGAGAGAGATGGCAGTAGACAGATATGAATGTTTACAGACAAGAGAACTTTGATTCTGTTGTTGGAATGCTTGGTCAGGAGTACATAATCAAGACAGAGAGGTCAGAGTATAATAATACATAAAAGTGTTTATATACAGAACCTCTGATCCCTTTACTGGAGGCCACGGTTGGGACATTGCAAGTAATCATGGTAAGAAGTCAATACAGTTTTAATGTTGATACACACAGGCACAGCGTCTGAAACGATAGATATCGAAGGGAGGCACTCGGTAAGAAGTTCACAAAGAGATGAAAAGAGAACGAGTTCTATGAACAGTTTTGGATTGGTCTTGAAACCCTCTCACCCTCAGTGATATGTATTTCAAAGACGTCATAATTATTTGGAACACTCTCTGGTTTATCCACGGATAAATCATTATTATAAATATTTATTACTTTGCACCAAGTTGACTGTTTTAAATCAATTTTACAACTTTTATCATTTCTGGGTGAGTCAGTCTATGTCTGGACACCTAAAAGGGTTAATCAGTTTATCATTTAATTTTTTCTTTTATATTTGGTGTGGCCATGTCGAGTCCTGTGAGTTTGGCAGGCAAGAAATAGAACAACTGGGATATGGGAACAGATACAAGACTTACTTCTGCCTGTTTATTGTCTTGTCAGCTGATTGTTGGTTGACTACTTTAACCTTTTCACATCGCAAGACTTACGCGTTGCACGTTTCCTCTGAGCGCTTTTTTAATCAATCAAGAACTAATCATTCCCTGCAGACTACACGATTTTGGGGTAAGTTCGAACATCCACAAAATTCTGCTAATGAATTACAAGGTGGTAGTGGTATCAGTGTACGGGTCATTACGAGGAGGTTTGAAGTTTGAGGTCTTTGCTGTAGGAGCATCATTGCCTTCCGCATTTACACCTCACTTTTCTAGTTTGTGTTTGTCCTTTCTTGTGTTTCGGTTTTTCTTTTCTTGTTTCTTCCTTCCTTCTGCCAAATCTTCCGCTTCCTTTTCTTCTTCTCCTGCATCTTTTTCTTCTTTTACTTCAGTTTTTTTTTCTTGTAGATCTTCTTGTCGTTCTTCTTTTTCTCCTTCTTCTTAGCCCCTTAGGAGGAGAAGACAGGAATATTAGATGTTTTTCTACGCAAGTGTACGTTGTGCAGAGTGTAAATTATAGGAAACTTGGCAAACTCACCATTTGAGAGCGGCGGCCTGTAAGGTTGGGCGAAGAATCACTCAACTGTAATGCGAAGTGCCTCGATTGTTGTAAAGAGCCTATCTATCTATCTATCTATCTATCTATCTATCTATCTATCTATCTATCTATCTATCTATCTATCTATCTATCTATCTATCTATCTATCTATCTATCTATCTATCTATCTATCTATCTATCTATCTATCTATCTATCTATCTATCTATCTATCTATCTATCTATCTATCTATCTATCTATCTATCTATCTATCTATCTATCTATCTATCTATCTATCTATCTATCTATCTATCTATCTATCTATCTATCTATCTATCTATCTATCTATCTATCTATCTATCTATCTCGGTTGGCACGCTTGGGGCAGAAGCACGAGGAACAGTCCACTGGAGAGAACTGGAGACAAAACTTGTTTAGTCATTTAAATAAAATCCATTCTTAACCACAGTGAGCTGATGGGCTTCCCTGGCACCATAACTCCTGTGTTTATTTAGCACTGAGGTTTGGGTCTAATTGGAAGCGATGAATGTATGAATAATCTGAATAAATAAGTAAATAAAACGTCTCACTGTTTGCCAGTCTCAATTTTCGTGAAACATTCCACTCGGCGAACTCATTAAAATATAAGATTACCATTAACATTCGTACGAGAGAGTTCGTTATGGTAAATCGTAGAGTAATAATATGACTCGGAAATAGCGGATCGCATTCTTTGTGGATAATACGAGAGATATTCCTTTCTTATTATAAAAAAAAAAAAAACACCATTAAGACATAATTGCAATCGAACTATCTAGAACACAGAAGTTTATTAGATTAATGTAAGTCTTGATCTGGAGTTGGTTGGTGGCCAAACCAGGATATCTAGTGATCAATTTGTATTAAGAATCATCATACTATAAAGGAAGTGAAGGCCTGCAATATAATCATTAAAAGGTTTTAAACCGCCGAGCCTTAAATTCTACAAATTGTCATTTATTTTTATGACGCCTAGGAAGACGTAAAGGTGTACGCGGGCATATTTAAGTGGTCTTAAAGTTTTGCATGTTTTTTAATACTTTCGTCGATTTTGAACCACAACTGAATTGAACAGAAGAAAGTCTGCCGACACTTGAGCCGAAAGAAAAAAAAAAGACGTATTTTCTACCAGTGGAATGAAAAAGTATGACAGGAAATTTCGTCCTGTGAATCAATTTACACACTGCTGATCTTAACTTCAAAGTCACGTTCTGTGTATTCCCCGAGTCAGGAGGGCCAACTAGTGATCATAATTTGAATAAATGATTGTTCGTGATTTCTTTGAATCTAAGCGCATTAGTTGAAATGTTTAAGAACAATTTCAGATATCAAAGAGGCTTGCCTTTGCATCATATTAAATAAATTTAGGCATAGTTTTCTTTGTTCTCCATGGTATGAATTCGATACCGATGAGCGAAGTTATCCTGTTGGGGTGAGGAAATCTGGGACTTTTTACCTCCACTTTTATCATAAAAATCCTTCCCGCTGCCAGTTTGACAGCCCCCTGCAAAAAAACTTCCAGGCCAACATGGGTCTAGAATTTGCTGGATGTAATTATGACTTAACTGGCGTGAATGTTACAGGGAGAGGCAAATACCTCAGGCAGTGATCCCTTGAAAACAAAAGACTTCAAACTAACTTGAAAGTTGCCGTTACCAGAATGTTTAATGCGACATTACCATTCCAATCTTACACCAGTAGACAAGGACTGATCATTCAGGAGGTATTCGACATATTTCTGAATTGTAATGTCGCTGTCACAAGTATCGTATGTGTTGTGTCAATAGCCACTAACACTGTGAACATCTTTACATTCGCTAAAATTGGCCTGAACGACGCAGTGAACATGTGTTTCTTTGCTTTGTCCTGTTCAGATTTCTGTGCAGTTTTGATGAAACTTCTGTCCATGGCCATATACTACCCGTCTCTGACCAAGATCACCTCACACTGGTATGAAAATATTGATCTAGTTGGTCTGAGTTTCTTGTGTGTTCGTTATTACCGAATGTTTTACGATATTTCCGTCATCACTACAACTTACATTGCCGTTCAACGTGGCTGTTGTGTGGGTTTTCCATTTCGGGCCAGGGGCGTCTTCACACGTAATACAAACTTTCTGGCTATAGTGATCATCTACATTTTTGGTTTGGCATGTTACATACCTGGCTATGTATCCGCTGGCCTAACTCCCGCCTACAATTCCAAAACGAACGAAACACAACTGGTTTTGTTCTTTACGAAAAATTGGCCTAAAATTGCCAAAGCAAACGACATATTGAATAAGGGTGTGATCGTTTTTACAGGTCACATCTTGGTATGTCTTTCACTTATTGTCATTGCCATTGGCATGAAAAGATCATCAAACTTGCAGAGTTCCACTGGAGTTTCTATGGAGAGATCTTCGTCACAACCTACACAGAAACAAAGTCAAGTATGGAAACAATCCAAGGAAGTAAAAGTAGTAAGACAAGTGATTCTGGTATCAGTTGTCTACATCGTCTGTAACACGCCACAGATTATGACTTCCATCGCGGTACGACAAGTTCCAGATTTCTATCTCGGCCGGCGGTACGCTAACCTGTATGACATGATCTTTAACATTGTGAATATTTTCGAGCTGGCCAATGCTTCTCTTAATTTCTGTATTTACTACAGATATAACGTGAAGTTTAGGACAAGTTCATTATCAATACTATTGAAGCACAAAGAGTACTAGACTTGAATAAATCTAATACTCAAGACTGATGGGTGACAGAATATCTAATGAATGAATTCATGATGGATGAATGAATGAATGAACGAATGAATGAACGGAGGGAGAGGAGAAGATAGCAGTAGATCAAAGGGTCCATACTGAACAATACTTGCCTATAGGTATGACTGCAGTTGTAGTTCTTCACGGTTAGCAATGGAACTTAATTATTTGCAGCACCGCGAAGTTTTACTTTTTTTTCTTACTTTATTTTTGCTTTGACACAGACAGTAAAATGCTCTAGGGTTCCCTTTGTTTACATACCAGGATCTACTGAAGGAAGAAAACAATACCATATTAAAGTATAATTTCTTTGATTTTGTTTGTCTAATGGAAATTGTCAGTCGTTGTTGTTGCTGATGTTGTTATTGTCGTTGTTTTAATATTGAACAAAAGTCGTATTCCTAGCTGAAGATTAACGTATGACATAGTCTCAAATGTTACTACAAGAAGGAAAAATTGAACCTGCTAGATGTTACAAATGAGATATCTGATGTAGTAAGAGATGTCTACCTAATATGTTGCGGGAAGAACACTGAATAAATTACTTCCATTCAGTTCGATAGTAAAAAAAAAGAAAAAACACATAAAAATGTTCTTTGAGAAGGTGGACCAATAGCAACGTCAGCTGAGGAGCCGCATCATGCTCAACACTCCTTGTATTCATTTTTGTCAATCTTCTTCAAAAACTGTTTCACTAGGTGAGGTACCCGGTGTTGCCCGGGATAAATCAGCTTCGTCTCTGCCCCCAGCCCCCTACCCACCCCCACCCCTGTTTCTCTTCACCTGCCTTTCCCCACCCCATCTGTCTCGCAAATAGAGTCTATAACGCCAGACCTTGACATTTTTTTCCTTACACTTAAGTGGTTGGATAGATTTAAGCGGTTACGAATTTCAAAGGACATAGCCATAGTCATAATAACTTCAATGTAGCAACTTTGATGATTCACAAGAAAGAGGTTTATTTCAAGTTAATAAAAATGTACCGGATAACCACGGTGTTATTATTATTATTATTATTACTAATATTACTACTATTGTCACAAATCCCAGACTGGGAAATGTAATAGTTTATGACAGGACGACAATCACGAACAAACAAGTTTAACACTTAACAAAACAACCCATCAGACTCACACATTTATTAAACATAATTATACATATAATAGCGCAATTACATATATTATATTATTGAAATGACTGCCGTACAACGGCCTTATTCTCACACACACGCTCCCTCGGATCCCCAATCCGGGAGTTACTCCTAAAGGCACTTCGGCCTCAGCCTCTCCCCTCAGGGTCTTAATAGTACATTAATGATTCACTGGCACCGCAGTCTCTCAATATCACCTTCCTATTGTCATACACCTTAGCACTCCCCTAGCACCTCAGCAGGGCAATAACACATTATTATTTCCATAGCCATCAACATGGCGACAACATAGTATCAGTTCACTAGCCTCTCAACATGGCAACAATATAGTATCTCATTCACTCTCATATCTACGTCCCTGTCCGTGGCCTGACTGCCACGACTTTATGTGCCGCTACTGTCCTGTACTGACAGCCTCACTTCTGGCCTATGTGTGGCCTCCGGCCCTATGCTGGCCTATCCCCTGTGCTCATCGAGGTGGCTCTGCGGCCCGTCCCCGACACCTACAAGAATAACATTACATTGGTATAATACCCTACCATTTCTATTCACTCCACCTCTCCTTACAACCCATGAAACGTACACACACTAGTTCACCTTCCACTCACCACACATCTTACGGTAACACACTTCCATCGGAGTACACACTACTCACTCGCGCTACAAATCCATGAACTCACTTTCATCTATCGCTCATGGCGCACATTGCTATATCCAATATCAAGGACTTCCACATTCCTCACATATACTTATTCACATCATGGTAATAGACGAATATAATATAATACATCAATCATAATAATCAATCAACGTTCTACATACCAGTCATAACTGGAAAGACTCTCACTAGTCTTCTCGACTGCTTCCCCTTTATGTCCGCCCGATGGGCTTTTATTCACAGGTCCGATCCCTAGGACCTTCTAACTTGCAGTGATAGTAATACCGCGCTTTCGCCTCCTTCAGACCCCGCCCCCACTACTCACAACAGCACGCTTAACTTGCTGTCTACTGTGAGCCTTTCTTACTCTACACCCGCTCTGTAGCAATCCCCTTAATTGCACTCACTCCACTCGTGACATCATCCCCCACCCCAAAAAAATTAATGCAATTAATTTCAAATCGCATCAAGATGACTGTCAACGAGTGAGCGTGAGCAATACCTACACTAGAAAAATGACCTAGCAGTTCCCCTAGTATATAGAATACCGAAATCAGGGGAAAATATGGGGATCAATATGGCCTGCAATATGCATATATGTGTCACATCATGAATAGCTAACTAACCACCATATCTAATACAGAATCAAAAACCATTCAACCTATCAACCATTCTTCATATCATATTTATAATGTCAATATTTTAAAGTCGACTTATTCACACAGATCCTGTCAATGTTCCTGTCCTCAGATGTATAAGCTCCTGAAATCTTGCCCTAGGCTCGACTAAGGTAGTCGGCGATATGATTGCTGGTTCCTGGAATTGGTTGAATAACGAAGGTATACGGCTGCAAAGCCAATGCCCATCTAGACAAGCGTGGGCTGGACGAACGATTCTTCGACAAAAATGTCAGTGGCTTGTGGTCTGTCTGGATACAAAATTCTCGTCCCATGAGATAACGTCCTAATTTCTGGACGGACCAGACAATGGCAAGACACTCACGCTCTATCACAGAATACTTTCTTTCTCTCTGCAATAACTTCCTACTGACATAACATACAGGATGGAGACATTCGTTCTTCTCCTGTAGAAGACAAGCGCCGACACCAGAGTCCGACGCATCCGTTCTGAGGATAAAATTTGATCGAAAATCGGGTAATATCAGAATGGGTGACGATGATAATGCTGTCACCAAATTATCAAATGATGTCTGACATTCAGACGTCCACTGGACCTTATCGGGTTGTCCCTTCTTAGTAAGGTCAGTAAGAGAGGATGACAAGGAGGAAAAATTTGGAATGAACTTTCTGTAATAATTTAAAATCCCCACTAAGCTTCTGACTTGTTTCTTTGTTTTAGGGATTTGCAACCCTACTAACTTGTCAATTTTTGTTTCTTCAGGTCTCTGAACACCTCTACCCACAATATGTCCTAAGAATACTATCTCTGGACATGCCAAATCCATCTTTGCGGGTTTAGCAGTTAACCCAAAATGACGTAATCGTTGAAAAATTACTGTTAGTGTCTGAATATGATCAGACCATGTCGACGTATGGCATGCTATATCGTCAAAGAATGACACGACATTAGGTATGTCCTTCAACACTAATCTCATTAATCGTGCAAACGTCGCTGGCGCGTTTACCAACCCAAATGGCATGACCTTAAATTGGAATAATCCAATGGGCGTTTGGAACGCCGTGTATTGTTTAGACTCCTCAGTAAGCGGGATTTCCCAATAACCTTTCGTTAAATCAATCTTGGAAAACCACGTGGACCCGGCTAATGAAGCTATTAATTCCTCCTGGAACGGGATAGGCTCCCTATCGCCTACCGTAATAGTGTTCAATCTTCGAAAATCAATACAGAACCGCACCGATCCATCAAGTTTTTTCACGAGGACGATGGGTGATGAATACGGCGATGTTGATGGTTCTATCACATCTAACTTCAACATTGACTCAACTTCCTTTATGACTCTATCTCTCGAAGAAAAAGGCAGCGGATACGGTCTAAGAAATACTGGCTTATCCGAAGTCAACTTTATTTGGTGCTGGATCACCGTAGTGCGACCCGGCAAATCCGTAACAACATCCGGAAATGACGCTAACAGGGTCTCAAGTTCCCTACTCCTTGAACTCGTAAGGTCAGGGTTAATTTTTACGTCCCTGTAACCTTGTGTCGGAGTTAACTCCGGCAATTGAATTTGTAACTCCTCCTGCGCCTCGGTGTCGCTTACGTCACAGTCCAACTGGTCTACGACCCCCGTACAAGCGGTAGAGAAGACAGTCTCCTTTGGTCTTGTCTGTGCACACAGATACTGTGGTCTCTCATAAAATCTCTGTAGCATATTAACATGGAAAACCTTACTCGCTCCATCAATGTGGATAGCGTAATCTACCTTTGAAACAACTCGCTCAATAACATAAGGGCCTTTCCATGTCATCAATAACTTATTATGGTCCGTAGGTAACAACAGCAGAACCTTGTCTCCTGGCTTAAAAATTCTCAGTTTGGACCCTCTATCTTTATAGTCTTTTGCTCTTTTCGAAGCGATACCAGAAGCTTCTTGTGCTATAGTGCGCGCTGAAGATAGTCTTTCTCTTAAATCAACAAGGTACTGAAACACCGAAATCTGCTCATCGTCTCCCGATGATGGCGACGTCATCATGTCCCGAAGAACATCAGTTGGGCCCCTAGGACTACGACCGTACATCATTTCGAACGGCGAGAATCCCGTTGACTCCTGCCGTACCTCTCTGTACGCGAATAACACTGCAGGGATATATCTATCCCAATCTTTAGGGCGATCAGCAGCTACCTTACGCAGCATCGACTTTAACGTCGAGTTCAAACTCTCGCACATGCCATTAGCCTGCGGATGATAAGGGGTGGTAGTGATGGGTTGTATACTGAATAATCGGAACAATTCCTTCATCATCTGCGACGTAAATTGCGCGCCCCTATCAGACAGAATTTGCTCTGGTATTCCTACCCTAGCGAAGATTGCAAACAACGCTTCCGCGACCGCCTCAGACGTTATGGTCCGCAGAGGAACCGCCTCTGGCCATCTCGTAGCATTACATATGACCGTTAAGAAAAATCGATTCCCCCTATCGGTCGCTGGGTGAATGGGGCCACCAAGGTCTATCGAGACCTTTTTAAACGGTTCCGAGACCGTGGGGATCTTCTGAAGAGGAGCCTGGGGTGTACGACCCTTATGCGTCGTCTTTTGGCACGCACTGCACGTCTTACAATAGACTTGCACATCTCTGTGGATCGATGGCCAGTAAAAATTTTTAAGAACCCTTTCTTTGGTTCTAGCTATCCCCATATGACCCGCTAATGGGACATCATGTGCCAAATGCAATACTGTTGCGATCAGCAACGCTGGCACAACGACCTGCTTTAAAATGGAGGACACCGTTACATACTTACGGAACAGAATGCCCGCCTGAACAATAAAGGAGGACGACCCGTTCTTATATCTCCTCGTTTTCTCGGTTCGCGCTTCCCCAAAACATGGGTTTAATGATGGATCCTCCCTTTGTAATCTCGCCAAGCGCTCTGGCGTGATATCTAGGTTGATCGCTGGCGTCGCCAAAGGTCTAATCTTATCTTTATCAGTTACCCGTCGACGTGTTTCGACCGCGGCGCAAAAGTCAATACCTTTTGATTGCGACCATGCTTGCACGTTCTCATCGGAAGGGGAAACTACCCGTGATACATTCCCAATGATGAGCTGGGCGCCTGGAAAACAACCAACGACTGCTTCGACTTCCCCGCTAAGGAAAGGTGTATCTATCATTATTCTTGCCATGGGTAGTTTCTCAATGGCCCCCGAAAATTGGATGCACGGGACAGTCTCACCTGTAAGCTGTGAATCCCGAATGCAGTCCCTATGCACTCCCACAACGGTAGATCCTGTATCTCGTAAAACCGAGACCGGTTCGTCCCCAACAAACCCCGGATAAACCCTAAGACCACCTCCTGTATGACATGAATTTATAACGGGGATCTTTCTCCCACAAGGTAAAACACCGGAAGATAATAACTTCTCACAACTGGGACACTTAGAATACTGTCCGCCTCCGTTGTCCGATGTAACGCACGCAGCCGCATGATGAAATTGATTTGGGGAACATGGACTGGAGCTACTGTCCGCGTTCGCCGCTATCCTACCTGCAGGGCAGTTCACGCTGATGTGATCTGCTCTTCCGCAGTTCCAACACTTCGCGGCCCTACACTCGCGGGAAAAGTGACCCACGCGTCCGCAAGTCCAACACTCCGCTCCCTGTGCTGCCCTAGGCCTGGGTCCCCGTGACCCATCGCGACCGGAACTAGAGTCCCTATGCCGTCGGTTATCGGCAAAGGTTACAACTCGCCCCCGGCCATTACCACGACCTAGCCCTCCTGCTCGGTCAAACTTACCGGATCCATATGCCGGTGATTGGTGATAGCCCCTATGCTGCCCCTGGGCTTGCCCACTATAGGCACCACGCTGACGCGACCTGTCCCTGAGTCCTGCCGGCGACCCCTCGACAACGGCGACGTACCCAGCATCTTGGACGTACGCCCTGGCGACTGGTTTGGACGGATGCGCCGTACGGTATGCCTCCGCCAACTTAGACGCCTCCTGCACCGTCGCGGGTTCGTTCTCTTTCAGGAAAGCCACCAGATCTTTGTGGCACGACGCGTACAGCTGGTCACGGATCATTAAGTCTTTCAGTTTAGCAAAATCCGTGCCCACATGCGCCAAGTCTACCCAGTTCGCGAAATACTCCGTTAGTCTCGCGACGAAGGCAGCAAAGTCCTCCCTGGTATCTGCACGTGCTCGCCTAAACTGCTCCCGGAAATATTCCTCGGTACGCGCAAATCGGCGAAGCAGCAAAGCCTTCAGCTTATCGTAATCTTGCCCGTCTTCGCGCTGTAGCTCTTTAAAGTAGGTTAACGCTCGCCCCTGCAATAGAGACGCCAGGTACGTGGCCCATAATTCCTTATTTTCCCCCCATTGCAATTGTGCGTTCAGTTCGAACCTGTAAAGGAAGGCGTCTATGTCGTCCTTCCGGTCGTCGAACGTAGGGAGCTTAATCCTAACACCACCTTTATTGTGTACCTGCCGCTCAACTGCTTCCGTTGGCGCATTCTTTTGGCTTTCCAACTCCGCGATTCTCATTCGCGTCTCTCTCTCCTGTTGGTTATCCCTAGCTTCTATCTCCCTTAACTTTAACTCCCTCTCCTGCTCCTGAGCCTTAGCCTCTAACTCCTTTACCTGAGCCTCTTTTTCTCGCTCTCTATCCTTAGCACGCTCATCGCGCATTTCTGCCTGCTGTTCTTTAATCCAGCCGCGTAGCTCCTCTCCCTCCAGGCCAAGTTCCTTACCCAACTTCATTAGTTGTTGGAGTTCCGCCATTTCACAGATTTATGGTTATGGTATCTATTATAAGACGACCAACCTGTCGGTATGATCACTAACGATACGACCAGAGACCTGAGATCACACCAGATATAACAATACCCAGTTCAGAATACAATTCAGAAATTTACCTTTACAGCACAACTAATTCTATATCTATAAAATGTATGCACTATTAATTATAAAAGAAAATAGAAACGACAAGAATGAAGAAATACAGTAGAAGGACCACAAGTACGTCAAGGACAACGAACCAGACTAGGACAAAGCTTCTACAAAAAAAACTATAATGGAAAAAACTGCAACCTACTACGCCGATTATACTACACGGTACAAACAAGAACAGAGTCTGAAAAAAAAGAACGTATCTACAGATAGGGAGAAGAAGGACAAGAGAAACGTCTTCCTAAAACAACGAGGAAGATAGAACGCTACAATCTAAACAAAAATACAGGTCCCTATAGAACTGTTCACTGTGATGAACGAAGTTCCAAATTTAGCCCACCTCCCGAAGAGGACAAACTACGCTCACCACAGCAAACCCGCGCCACCGCCCGTATAACCTATAACGACAACAAAAACAGCAAAAACAGGGAAAAAGACAGATTAAAGGAACAGCCCAAAATCCAGGGCACAAAAATTTTGACTTTCACTTAACTTTTGAAATTTTGAGTAAAACTCCTCCCTTTAATCGGAGCTCTGGCTGCTTGTCTCCTCAGGCTGCACGCACACACTCTGGAAAGTTTAAATACACATTAATACCTATTCATAGCAATACATGTATCAATACATATTCATCAATATACATAAATCATATCATGAAATGTCCATTCATCCAACGAACAAGACAGCACAAATACCTACTACTAACTAACTACAACTAAATATTACGAAAACGGACGAGTCACAATGGACGAGCCCCCAATGTCACAACGGACGAGCCCCCAATGTCACAAATCCCAGACTGGGAAATGTAATAGTTTATGACAGGACGACAATCACGAACAAACAAGTTTAACACTTAACAAAACAACCCATCAGACTCACACATTTATTAAACATAATTATACATATAATAGCGCAATTACATATATTATATTATTGAAATGACTGCCGTACAACGGCCTTATTCTCACACACACGCTCCCTCGGATCCCCAATCCGGGAGTTACTCCTAAAGGCACTTCGGCCTCAGCCTCTCCCCTCAGGGTCTTAATAGTACATTAATGATTCACTGGCACCGCAGTCTCTCAATATCACCTTCCTATTGTCATACACCTTAGCACTCCCCTAGCACCTCAGCAGGGCAATAACACATTATTATTTCCATAGCCATCAACATGGCGACAACATAGTATCAGTTCACTAGCCTCTCAACATGGCAACAATATAGTATCTCATTCACTCTCATATCTACGTCTCTGTCCGTGGCCTGACTGCCACGACTTTATGTGCCTCTACTGTCCTGTACTGACAGCCTCACTTCTGGCCTATGTGTGGCCTCCGGCCCTATGCTGGCCTATCCCCTGTGCTCATCGAGGTGGCTCTGCGGCCCGTCCCCGACACCTACAAGAATAACATTACATTGGTATAATACCCTACCATTTCTATTCACTCCACCTCTCCTTACAACCCATGAAACGTACACACACTAGTTCACCTTCCACTCACCACACATCTTACGGTAACACACTTCCATCGGAGTACACACTACTCACTCGCGCTACAAATCCATGAACTCACTTTCATCTATCGCTCATGGCGCACATTGCTATATCCAATATCAAGGACTTCCACATTCCTCACATATACTTATTCACATCATGGTAATAGACGAATATAATATAATACATCAATCATAATAATCAATCAACGTTCTACATACCAGTCATAACTGGAAAGACTCTCACTAGTCTTCTCGACTGCTTCCCCTTTATGTCCGCCCGATGGGCTTTTATTCACAGGTCCGATCCCTAGGACCTTCTAACTTGCAGTGATAGTAATACCGCGCTTTCGCCTCCTTCAGACCCCGCCCCCACTACTCACAACAGCACGCTTAACTTGCTGTCTACTGTGAGCCTTTCTTACTCTACACCCGCTCTGTAGCAATCCCCTTAATTGCACTCACTCCACTCGTGACAACTATTATTATTGTTATTGTCTATTTCAAACCAGGTTCAAATGATTAAAAAAAAAAAAACGTGAGTTACAAGAAACCAACATTTTAAAAATAGTTTACAAGTGCAAATATAAAATCTGTAACATGATCATGTTCAGGAATGTATTATCTATAGTGCGCCTTTTTTTTTTTTAATGAGCAGGCCGGATCAACAGGGTTTTCCTGGAAAACTGCCCGAAGGATTTACTTCAAATTTGACTGGGACACACTAAATCTTATTGAATTTATTTTTCATTGGTCAGACGGTAGCCTGATTTTGAGTTTGCATTTATAAATTCGTGTATAAATATAATATTTATGACTACAGACAAAACGGTGTAAACATTAAAATATGTGTTCACTTTGAACAGGAAAACGATACGTATACGTATTTATAGAGGGCAATCTGTCAGCCAAACCGCGAAACTAGGTCGCAGGGTCATGTAGCGTCTTACTGTTCACGGGGACGATCAATATTTCCTCACTCCTTTCTCCCCCTTCCCGCTTGTAGTCTACGTTTTTCCCTTTGATGTCTCGCGGTGTGACCTGTTTTGTTTTACTGTAGAAAATCTGGAATGTACCGTAATGACGTGTCTGCGTGCGATTTTGTGGCGTGCATGTGTCCCGAACGTTCCCGGTCAGTCCTGGGCTAATTGGAGGTCGAGCCAGTTCGTGAATGTTCGGTCAGGATGGATATATGGGAGAGCCAGACCAGGAGTGTGTGTGCAATATCTAGTTTAAGTTACATAGCCAGATTTGTGTGCCTTCCCGGCTAGGCGTAAGTAAGTTGTGAGATATCAAGCTCTTATCTAACAGATATTAAACTTTAGTATTTAGTGTTCATCGGATCCTGTTTTCATTCATTTTTCAACAGTTTGTGACAGTTTTGTTTTTTAATGGGTAGCAGTTCAGATCATCTAACTCTCCCTACTATAACATACTGAAATTTACATCAACTGTTACATATTGGGGACTCGTCCGGGGTCCGATCAGATCCGATCCAGACCATCAAAGTGTTTGTAAAGTACAGTAAATTGTGTGGGGATCATCGAGGATATACACAACCTGTCAGAAGCGGTCGAAAGGCTTAGTCAGAAAGCAGACGCCTCGGACCTCACTGGGAAAGAGAGACAGGACTACATCCGTGAAGGCCTGAAGAAGGAAAGAGAGATGCAAGAGCGCATACAGCTGGAAAGGGAAAGTATGAACCACGAGCTGGATGGAGAGAATCCGCCATCAACGTGGAGGCGACAACTCGACGCAGAGGACCACCGACTACGCCAGTTCCAGGAGACCCAAGCTACCCGCATTTCAGGATGGAAAGGACGACCTTGATAGCTGGCTGCTGCGGTTCGAGAGGTTCTCCGAGACAGCTGACTGGCCCAGATCAACCTGGACGACATCACTGTCTGCCCTGCTGACTGGGATAGCTTTGGAGTGCTTCGGCAGACTGCCGATCGACGAAGCCAAGGACTACGACAAAGTCAAGGAAGCTTTGCAGAAAAGGTACAGAGGACAGATACAGGCTCATGTTCAGACAAGGTAAGGAGATGTTGGAATGTTTCTGACCAGGACCAAGACCTACTTGGAGAGGAGGATAAAGCTGTCAAAGGCGGAGAAGACCTACGAAGGAGTGAGGGACCTGTTCGTAAGAGAGCAGTTTATGGATGCTTGATCACCAGACCTAGCGACCCATGTGAGGGAGAGGAGGCCAAAGACGCTACAGGACATCGCAGACACAGCGGACGCGTACCTGATAGCGAGGAATCGGACACACAGCGGGACCGCCAGACAGCAAAGCCGGCCAGTGCGACAGAGGCAGGAGACAGGAGCCCACAGGTCTGCCATAGGTGCCAGAAACCGGGACACGAGGCGAAGGAGTGTCGTACAAGGACTAGCGTGAGTTGAAGTGTTACCTTTGTAGAAAGCCAGGCCAGGAAGAAACTCATCGCAAGGAGTAGAATGGCACGCGAGAGTGGATAGGGAGGAACTCATCCGACTCCAGGAAGAAGACGCAGACCTCAAGAAGTTGTAGCAGAAGAAAATACCGACCAACAGAGGCAACAAGTCTGTACACTTCGAGAGACATGGAGGTGTACTGTACCGGATATATAAGGACCTGAGACAGGCTACGATTACTAGGCAAGTGGTACTACCCGAGAAACTGAGGGAGTATGTACTGAGCGTTGCCCACGACTCGATCATCGGATGACATCTCGGCGTGAAGAAGACCAAAGACAGAGTTATAAGCAACTTTTACTGGCCTGGAATCGAAGGTGACGTCGCGAGATACTGCCCCTCATGCGTCATCTGCCAGAGGACAGTGAACAAGGGAGCGACTCCGCAGGTGCACATGCAGAGTATGCCAGTAGTAGACGGGACCTAAGGCGGACATCGGTACATCCTGGTGTACATAGGCTACGCTACTCGTTACCCTGAAGCGACCACCTTGAAGAAGATCGACGCGGAGACGATAGCAGAAACCTTGGTAAATATCTACAGCCGTTTGGGTGTACCCGAGGAGATCCTGTCTGACCAAGGGACCCAATTCATGTCAGATGCCATGAAGGAAACGAATAGACGACTGGGAATTCGACAGTCGACCACCACAATCTATCATCTTATGTGCAACGGGCTGGTGGAATGATTCAACGGCACACCGAAGAAGATCTTGAGGCGACTGTGCGCAGAGCAACCCAAGCAGTGGCACAGATACATCAACCCGCTGCTCTTCGCATATCGTGAAGTTCCCAAGAGTCGACCAAGTTTGCCCCATTCGAGTTGCTGTATGGGAGAATTGTGAGAGGACCAATGCACATCTTACGACAACTATGGACCAAGGACGTAGAGGAGCCGGAGACGAAGACCAGTTACCAGTACGTCATGGAAGTACGTGAGAGACTGGAGGACACGTGGAAGCTAGCGACGGAAGAACTCTCCAAGGTACAAGGTAGACAGAAGACCTACTACGACCGGAAGGCGAGAGAGAGAGGAAGTTCCGCCCTGGCGATGAAGTGTTGGTACTGCTGCCGAGGAACTCTAACAAGCTCCTAGTCCGGTGGAAGGGACCATACAAGGTAATCTCGGTTGTCGGCGTCAACAACTACAGAGTCAACATGGTTGCGAAGGACCTTGCACGCTAACCTTCTCAAGAGATACATCGTCAGGACTACACCAGCGACGACGCAAGCAGCAGCGAGGGCAATGGAATCGCACCTGTCGTAGTTGAGAAGTGTGAGATGGACGACAGCAGGAGCGACACCACGCCTGGAGATGTCGACGCCATGATAGACGACGATGGTGATGGTGCTGAAGGACGAGAGTCAACCTGTGGAGTCAGCTGGCATGACAGTCGTCGAGGACTGCGACCTGGAAGGCGACAACCGTGAGATGATGGAGGACCTTGCCGACCTAGGGTGCTGGGACCAGAAGGAAGGCTACGAAGATGTCCAATATGGAACGAAACTGACGCCAGGAACAACGCCAACAACTCAGCGACGTGGTGAAGGAGTATCAACGCATCTTCACCCATATCCCTGGGTGCTGCCATTTGGGTGAACACCGCATCGACCTGACGCCAGAGGTACCAGTTCGGCAACGACTATACCCGGTGCCCTACGCTATGTGCGACTCCCTAAAGGAGGAGCTTAGCACCACGGAAAGGTTGGACACCATTCGAAGGAGCTCATCAGCTTATGCCTCACCGGTTGTTGTCGTCAAGAAGAAGGATGGATAGAACCGAGTCTGTATCGACTACAGGAGACTGAACCAGATCACTGTATTCGACACTCATCCGACAGCAGTCCCATCGGAAGTGTTCCGGAGTCTGTCGAGAGGAAGAATATTCTCTCGGATTTACCGGAGTAAGGGATACTGGCAAGTGCAAGTCCGAGAACAAGATATTCCTAAGACGGCGTTCGTCACCATGGGCGAACACTATGAATTCACCCGGATGCCTTTTGGGATGATGAACTCAGGAGCCACGCTGAACAGGATCGTGAAGCCATTGGTCAAGAGACTGAACAATGTGACAGCATATGTGGACGACCTGCTGATCCATACAGAAACATTCGACGAGCATGTGAAGGCTCTCAAGGACCTACTGCAGAGGATGGACCAAGCTAGATTAACTGCAAGACTATCCAAGTGCCTGATTGGAACGTCTGGAGTCGACTTTGTTGGACACTCAGTGGGAAAAGGTATGATTGGCCTATTGGAAGAAAATGTGTGTAAGGTGCGAGCTGCACCCAGACCCACCACTAAGAAGGAAGTGAAAGCATTTTCAGGACTGATGGGATATTACCAAGAATTTATTCCTAACTTTGCAGCTATTGCAACACCACTGTCTGATTTGCTTAGAAAGGGTCAGCCTAATGTAGGTCAGTGGGAAGAAGCGCAGGAGAAAGCCTACACTTCTTTTGTCAGGGTTTAAGTAATATAAATGCCGTGCTGGGTCACGACTTGTAAGGAGTTGATTTTTCACGGTCTCGTTGATTATAACCAGCGTAATTTTGTCCTTGAACTGTTCTCGTGAACAGTTTGTTTTTGAAACACTTTTTCTTAGAGATGGAAAGAAAGTGGGGCGAGATAGAATAAATGGATAAGTTAGGAGTGACAGTGCAATTCTCGACCCCGTGATTTTGATGAACACTTAGAAGGGAAGAGAAGGGGTGAATAAGGATAGATAGTTTAAGACGCTTAGTCGCGTTCAGAAATTCGTACATAAAATGTAGAAAGCACGAGGGTTTAAAGATTTCAGTAATTGTTTTGACATTTTAATTTGACCTTGTCTGTTTTTAGTACAAGGCCGTGACCAACTCCCACGTAGAATATATTAATACTGCGAGATGAGCTCGCATGGATGCACCAATCAAATCTAGGGATTTGGACGGTAGTTTGCAGGTGGCTGCACAGTATAAAAGCGTAGCCATACCTATGTCCATTACTCCATACAGAAAATTCCAATCTGTGCAGGCGTCGGCACGATTCTGCCTGAAGAATCATAAGTCTGTTCGATTCATGTCCAGTCCACTATAGACATTGAGATGAAGCCATATGCTTGAATGAGATATGCCCACTGCTATTGTCTACTGTTCCCTGGTTTTTCTAATACCAGGGACCAAGTGTAAGTGTTTGTCCTTTGATGATTCAACAATGAACGAGGAACTGTACATAATTTATCCAGTAGGACAGGATTGCCGCATATGTTAGGAGTGCTACCCAAGAATGCAAGACAAAGATTTATATTGACTTGCCATTAGTATGAATGTATGGCATATGCATCTGTGAATTGGGATTGATTTGTCTGGATGAGGCTGGGGATTGCCAGCCCATCCTAGAGTAGATCCAATAGACTTAACTACGTCAGTTTATATTGACGAGCTTGATCCATTATAAGCGGTAGGCACAAATAGCTGAGATGACATCGTCGCCAGAGACATTAGTATATTGCTTGATAGATAGTAGGCAGACTATATCTGAGAGATAGATAATTAGTACTTAAATTGTTAGTGAGTCAGAATGATCATAACCTTATAGGAATCTAGAGAAGACTTCTAGTGACATATTATTGAATTTTCATTTGATGCTGCTGATGTTGTCTTTTAGTATGTAATAGATCTAGACAAAATTGTTAGGAAATTTAATGTAATTAAATTTGTGGCCCTGCAGGTCTGTTTATGAAACTTATTCAGATTGTTCTTAGTGTGTGGCATGGTACGAAAGAGTAAGTAGTAAATACCTCTCGATTTAAAATGCAGTCATAATTCCATCATTGAGAAGACCCTCTTCATAACAGCTAGAGGGCACTACCACCCAGTATCAGATTTGTAACACTGGTAAGGGACCCCCTAAAGAACTTAAAGAACACCATGCCATTTAGATAAATTATTCGTTAAAACCTATTGACAGACTTACCCTTAGATCTATTGCATTTTATTCCATTATTTCATATTGTACTGTTATAACATTGTGATTTCAGGTCCTTTTTACGTTAGGTTATAGTTAAGTTGTATTAATATGACATTTTCTTTCAATTTCATATAACGAGCTGATCATCCCATTGACCCGACGACACCGGCGAGGGACACCATTCACCTTAGATATCTACCTCTAACAGAAACACGACACTTTTTTTTTTGGACTTGGAACGAGCTATGGATTGAGGACATCACCATCTGAATTCCTCAAAGAAAAGTTAAGTGAACCATCTGATTGTCAGTTTTGAGGAGGGCGAGGTGCTTTCCGCTCTCAGTATTTACAGGCTTTTTTTCCTTTACTATATGTTTAGTTTAAGAGCGGGAGGTTGGTTGGGATCATAGTATAGCATATCTTCTTTGCCATTACGAAGGATATTGGAGTGCCTTGGTGGCTATTGATAACTCGGGGGGATTTGCTTCACTGTGAATAGTTCTATTAGGGATCCATTATTCGTATAGATTGTGGCGTTTCTCTTGCTTCCTCACATTTCTTTAGGAAGATGTCTCTCCTGTCTTTTTCTTAAACTTTCTGTAATATAAGTTAGGACTTGTAGGGTCTGTTATCGTTCGTCTTTCTTGTGAGTCTAGCGTCTTGTTTAGTGTATTTTTTTTTTCCTTCCTTATATACTTTAAACTAGTATATTGACATTTCTATGTTTACAATATATGCCTGAGTTGTTTCACGTGCTAAAACCACGTTGAATTGTAATCTGGTATTGATATGTGAGAGAGAGAGATACAAAATTTTTGGTCACGTGCTAATTTCACGTCGAATATAGAGGGATATATTTTCGATTCGTCGCGTTGAGAGAGACATAAATTTTGAGAGTGATCACTCAAGACACTGATTCGTCGCGTTGAGAGAGAGATATATTTTTGCAGTGGTAACAGAGGACACTGCGTGTTCGCGTTTTTGAGAGTTTTTTGCAGTGGTAACAGAGGACACTGCGTTGTCGCGTTTTAAGAAGTTGTGAAGAAGAGTGTTGTTTTTTTTATACAACCGATTATGTCTTAGGCTGTCCGCGTTCCGTGGACCAGCCAACGTAATGCCAGATATGACTATATACCGAGATGACTGTGACACTTGACGTGTGCATGGCTTGCGTAAGCGCATTAAATTAACTAGCTATCGCCTCGTGCCATCTCATCTATACCGGATTCGATACGGAGATTAAATAAACTAAATCATATTGTTATTAAATTGAGAAAGTTCTATACTATTGTTGCATTTAAGGTAGCATCACGCGAGTTTGAAATGTAAACGTTAAGCTAGTTAACTTTTCGCCGTTTTATTTCGGCTTCATTATACGGAAATCCGTTGTAGGACAGACCCACAATTTCATTACTCTATTACAGAGTCTGTCTTATATTGGGGTTGGATACTGCTTTTCCCCCTCAATTCTGGACGGTGGATGGATTCACATTATCTTGTTCACTATTTTATGAACAATTTTTACAATCCCTTTTTGTGAATATCCTCTTTCCACCAGCGTCATTCCGGACTGTGACCTGAACTTCTGACAAACCTGACGCCCTTGTCAGCGGGTCAATGAGATGGAGACATGGCAAACCAAGCTACCAGAGCTACTGCTGCCATTGGATACCACAGTATTTTAATTAACAATATATTGTTTGTGAATGTGTATATAAGCAGCAATTATGTGTGTTGACTAGATAATTATGAGCTTATTCCTTCAGTAAGGCCTGATTGTTTGATAGTAGTTATACTTTAATCCAGCAGTATACAGTGATATACTCATTGTAATTATAAATGTTCGTGAGAAGTTTGATTGTGTGGAGTGAGAATGTTTCGATAGATTAGATTCTACAGAACGTGGCATCAATAATTGTATGCTTTTTGTCCATCCAATATGCACGTTCTTAGTTAAATTTTTGTTCTCAAGCTTAAGGCTGACTTTTCTACAATAGTACTTAAGCCCCCACCACAATAACTTTGTGGTTTCTTGGATCCTATCGTGTAAATTTTTCTTAAAATTTCCACTGGGGTGGGGGATGTCAGGGTTTAAGTAATATAAATGCCGTGCTGGGTCACGACTTGTAAGGAGTTGATTTTTCACGGTCTCGTTGATTATAACCAGCGTAATTTTGTCCTTGAACTGTTCTCGTGAACAGTTTGTTTTTGAAACACTTTTTCTTAGAGATGGAAAGAAAGTGGGGCGAGATAGAATAAATGGATAAGTTAGGAGTGACAGTGCAATTCTCGACCCCGTGATTTTGATGAACACTTAGAAGGGAAGAGAAGGGGTGAATAAGGATAGATAGTTTAAGACGCTTAGTCGCGTTCAGAAATTCGTACATAAAATGTAGAAAGCACGAGGGTTTAAAGATTTCAGTAATTGTTTTGACATTTTAATTTGACCTTGTCTGTTTTTAGTACAAGGCCGTGACCAACTCCCACGCAGAATATATTAATACTGCGAGATGAGCTCGCATGGATGCATCAATCAAATCTAGGGATTTGGACGGTAGTTTGCAGGTGGCTGCACAGTATAAAAGCGTAGCCATACCTATGTCCATTACTCCATACAGAAAATTCCAATCTGTGCAGGCGTCGGCACGATTCTGCCTGAAGAATCATAAGTCTGTTCGATTCATGTCCAGTCCACTATAGACATTGAGATGAAGCCATATGCTTGAATGAGATATGCCCACTGCTATTGTCTACTGTTCCCTGGTTTTTCTAATACCAGGGACCAAGTGTAAGTGTTTGTCCTTTGATGATTCAACAATGAACGAGGAACTGTACATAATTTATCCAGTAGGACAGGATTGCCGCATATGTTAGGAGTGCTACCCAAGAATGCAAGACAAAGATTTATATTGACTTGCCATTAGTATGAATGTATGGCATATGCATCTGTGAATTGGGATTGATTTGTCTGGATGAGGCTGGGGATTGCCAGCCCATCCTAGAGTAGATCCAATAGACTTAACTACGTCAGTTTATATTGACGAGCTTGATCCATTATAAGCGGTAGGCACAAATAGCTGAGATGACATCGTCGCCAGAGACATTAGTATATTGCTTGATAGATAGTAGGCAGACTATATCTGAGAGATAGATAATTAGTACTTAAATTGTTAGTGAGTCAGAATGATCATAACCTTATAGGAATTTAGAGAAGACTTCTAGTGACATATTATTGAATTTTCATTTGATGCTGCTGATGTTGTCTTTTAGTATGTAATAGATCTAGACAAAATTGTTAGGAAATTTAATGTAATTAAATTTGTGGCCCTGCAGGTCTGTTTATGAAACTTATTCAGATTGTTCTTAGTGTGTGGCATGGTTCGAAAGAGTAAGTAGTAAATACCTCTCGATTTAAAATGCAGTCATAATTCCATCATTGAGAAGACCCTCTTCATAACAGCTAGAGGGCACTACCACCCAGTATCAGATTTGTAACATCTTTGAAGAATGCCATTATAATACAACTACGTGAACCAATTTCGTGTTACCGTGGAATTGTTTTCTTCCTCTGCTTGGAAGATAAACGTGCTAAGTGTCCATTTCTATGACTTATTCAGCGACAGCTACTGATAAATCTTTCCACTTTATGGTATCATCTCAAGTAAAGCTCTTTTCCTGACCAAGAACAATAGTAAATCAGGTGAAAACATTTTTTACACCAGATAATCGTCCTAATCTTACAGATTATCCCAGAGGGAATCTAATTTGTCTTTTGCCTCCGTGTACCCGATTTTCATTCTGTCATGTCGGATTTTTCTTTTTCTCCACAACTTACACCAGAATTTTGTACAGAGACTACTGGTTTGTATTCAAGGCCTTTATTTACGCCTATTAACAAAAATCTAGATACTCACACACATACACAGAAAAAGAGAAAGAGAAGGGCAGCGCCACTGTATGTTTTGGCACAACGTTAAAATTTTGTTTTCCTTTTTTCATTTATCAAATCTATTTGCACGTATGTCAGTGTGTGTGACTGTGTGTGGGTATGAATAGGGCCATTAAAGGGATAGAGTGCTATGTGAAATAAAATGTTATATATTATTATAATTATTATCATTATTGTTGGTAAGTTTTTAAATATCTATTTTATGAGATAAACGTATCTTGAGAAATATTTCAATTAAAATACCAAGTCTTTTAAAATGATTTCAGTTAACATTCCTTGCAGATGAATGATTAACCCTAGACTGTTAAAGCAATTATTTCCTCTAACAGCAGCTGTCTGAAATAAAAACTATCTGTAACCAACGCTAACCCTTTTGCGACAGCACTTGTTATGTGTACAATTATTGACATCACTTTTATCGCTGCGGGTAATTTTGTAATCTTGATGTCTGACTGTGACATTCTTTGCCAGTGACGTAACTGGGGTGGGGCAGGTGAGACTGACGCTTGTGTGGGACAATTTCTTTCTTTCTTTTTTATGGGAAAAAGGGGGTGGAGGGGGGGGAGGAGGATACTGTCAGGAGTGGGATTTGGTGGATATAGTAGATGTGAACACCGCTCGTTGACTCACACCCGAAACATTCATCCCACAATAACTAAGCAACACAGGATTACTAGTGTTCAGGCCTGACGGGCCATATAATCATAATATAACATTCGACTGCATAATTTACGGTAATCACAATCATAGATAGTACAGAAATGTCATCGACTACAGAAATTCCAGCAAGTATATCTAAAATAGGGTATAGAACCAAGTATTGTACTATGCACTCTTTAAGTGCGTCTATCCCGGACTACGGTTCCTAAAGGACACCGGTGTAAACAAATTCAATTTGGTCGGTCTCGCTTTCATACAATCAGTAATAGCACCTAATCAGATAATTGACTGACTCATAAAGCGTAGCAGCACTCACTAATAATTTTCACAGTACTACACTTTCCAAAATATCTATGCTGCTTCACACTAATAAGTATACAGCTGGGAAATGAACATAGTTCAATCTCAGACACAATCTAACAGCTCATTACACATCTAGTAAAAGTATAATCAATGTCCTTCTCTTCGTCACAATGGGGTGACGGAAAAACTGTCACAGTTCCCGGCACGAACACATACGAGGGATCTCACCATTTCCTCGCTCGCTATGGTATTGCGAGCGAGAGAGTCCAATGCTAGCGGTGTGCACACTTAAGCCTGGTGCACAGAGGCTTCGTCACTGTACAGGTCTCTCACAGCGCGAACCTTTCTGTCTATCATCTCCACTCAGGTAGGAGGCCCCCTTGACTCGTCCTTTCGCCAAATGCTCGAAATATGAATCCACTGATCTTTGTACGTGTGTTAGCTTTTATACCCCCCGATGGTTACTAAGGGTCTCCCTCCCGATTGGACGATCAAGGACCTAGCCACGACAAACACAAGTTTGTCTTTCAGTTAGCCCTAACTGCTTTCTCAAAAGGATATGTACACAACTCACAAACCTACGCTCGAACTTCTACTATATCCTACTATGTAAACAAGAAAATCTCACACGCATACCAAAATCAAAGGGTTAACTTCATGTTTACAAACTTCACTCACACATCCCTCATCACGAAATCCGTGGCTCGATTAATACCTAAACGCGTTTCATATTCTCCCAAAATAAACCAACCAATGACTAACAGAAAAAAGGAGCTCATGCGGCTCGTGACAGATAAAACAGTGAAAAGTAAGTATGTGGTTATAGTCATGAAAGTCGTCACGGTTCCCCAACACTGTAGTCACTCAAGAATTAGAAAAATGATATATATATTCGCACAGCTAACTACATTCAAAGCAACATCGAATGATCTTGATTATCAGCTCCAAATCCCCCCAAAAAAAAGTAGAATAGCAAACTTCCAAAAATCCACTGTAACTTAAACTAGTTGTACCAGAACAAAACAGCGTTTGCTTCTGAAAAATAACCAAAAAAGAAAAGCGAACACAACAGCTTTTTTATGAACAGTGACGAAATATGCCAGCAATATTATTCCTTTCATTTGTTAAAGGCCAAACTAAAATATATTTTGTTTTATTATGCAAAATTTACTTATTGAGAATCACCAGTTCGAGTATCAATACAAATGAGATATAAAAATATCAGCCAGAATTTTAAAACCTAACAGAGCTTTCGGGGGAGTGCCATTCTGTAAAGTTTACTGTGACCTGTGTGAGTGCCATCAACCTTAGTTACGCCTCTGTAATTTGCTCACTGAGTGTCAAAATTCCCCGATGCCACAGTTCAATGTTCTCATTCCACCTGAAAATGAATTATTCCAACAGATAATTCAGCAGTTGCAATAAATAACTTACATCATTTACATACCTCGTTTGATCTTACCCTAATGTTGTAGCCTCAGTGCTAATGCGTACGTTACCGTTGGTGGGTGGGCTAGATTCTGATAATGGTCATGACAAGGTAATTTGCCTGCCGCATGTGTGAATCATTTCCGTAGCTCAGCCACAGCAAATTATGATCAATTAAATTTAATTTACTTTTATACATTTTGTATTTGTATTTGTGTACTACTTTAATCCCATTTGGGAAATTCGCGTTTGTGTCATTTGCACCCAGTTACAACTGGAGCAGGTGCGTTGTCGCCACAGTGCAGCGCCGGTCGGCTTTTTGGGGGGAGAGGGGGGAGGGAGTGGATGAATTTTATTTGATTTTTGCCCGGACAGCGGCCTGTTCGGCCTGCTCATTTCAATGTCCAACTGCCAAGGTATCTTTAACCCGCGCAACATGCACACGGGACCTCGTATTTTTTTTCGTTCTTATCCGAGAAGACTAGGTACTCAATCCTAGCCCCCCCCCCCCCCTAATAGGACCAGCGACACGAAACTATGAGAAAAATCCCAAACTTCCAACATGCCTGCACCGGCCGGGTTTTGAACCCGGTACCCATGGCCTGCGAGGCGAGCACCTTGCCTCTATACCACTTTGTCCCTTCGCCTTTAGACCACCTTTCGCTTTGCGTCATAGCTTCCTAATATAAAACGGAACTTATTTCTTGAATTTTCGAGTTCATTAACACTAGATCATTATATTCTATTTTATTATCAATTAAGGCAAATGTGGTTCTTCTTGGGGACAGTGAAATATTCGAATATACAATGGATTAAACCTACACTCAAATTTAGTATCTTGAGAGCGAGTATTTGAAAACATCGCGTTGGATTTCTTTCAGCAGTTTTATTCTAAGAAAACATAAAAGGACTTTCAATATGTCAGTGGTTCTGAGAAATGTTATTGTTGACAAAATTTGTCGTGATTTGTGCTATAGCAAAGAGAAGTTGACTCACAATCAGCATAATGAAAAGTCAGACTTAAAAATGAAGTTTTCTGATATCTTCGAAGAACTGAATTAAAAGGAAGGAGGCCACAAAAGACATTTACAGGTCAAAACACAGATGTAGGCTTTCCTGAACCTGTTTATATCTGCATTATGTGTTCAGTGCAACCGATTGGTTAGTTTTCTGAAAGATCCAGATTTTTTTTTTCTACATTATTCTTTAATGTTCTTCTGTCACAGCGCACATACCAAGTATTCCCAAGTCTTACAAATACAAAACAGTGGCAATTTAATTTGCATTCATTTTTAAAACTCGTTTTGTTCATTTACTCAGGGCGTTTCCATTGAACCCGAGACACGGGATACCGAGACAGTTCAATTCGCCAAATTCCGTCCGTCGACTTGTGCGCGTATCTTCCATGTGAACCATGCAACAACTCGCACCACACCCCTTCATAATTGAACGAAAAAGACTAGTAACACAGAGCTCTGTGCATAGTACTCACCGTGTTTATACGCGCGCAAGTTGTGGACATAATAATATAGTGAAAGAAGGAATGGTCTGTCTCGGTACTCTGCGACTCGGATTGAACTATCTGGAAATAGTTGTTTTTTTTAAAAGTAATTAAAAGCGCCTCGACATTTCTACACATTGGGACTTTGCGACCATTACTAGAGACCTCTACATTGGGACTTTGCGACCATTACTAGAGACCTCTACATTGGGACTTTGCGACCATTACTAGAGACCTCTACATTGGGACTTTGCGACCATTACTAGAGACCTCTACATTGGGACTTTGCGACCATTACTAGAGACCTCTACATTGGGACTTTGCGACCATTACTAGAGACCTCTACATTGGTTTTAGGTCTTTATTTTAGGCGGTTTCGCTGCTCTTGGCATTTACACTTCACCTTTCTTGTCTTTATTTCTTGTTCATGTTTTTGTGTGTCTTTGTGGTAGGGATTACCTTTTTTTTTTATATTATGCCCAGGCAGCGGCCTTGTTAGGCCTGCTCTTCTCGATTTCCAACTGCTAAGGTATCTTTAACCTGCCCAGCATGCACACACGAGACCTCCGAGGTTTTTCATCCCTATCCGAGAAGACTTGGCGCTCGATACTACCTACCACGGGATCAGGGACAGGAATTTCCCCCCAAAGTTCTAACATGCGTGCACCGACCGGGAATCGAACCCGCTACCTTCGGTATGAAAGGTGAGAACATGGCCTCTAGACCAATGGGTCCCTAACGTGACGTCTACATTGTCTTCATCTGGTATTTATTGTCGGGAGGGCTACCTTGAGTCATCTCAAACCTTGATGCCCCTTGATTTCACTCGTTGATTATAAAACACTCTAGTTCTTCAGTGACAAAATGTTAATATAATTCAGCATGTCATCAAATACTTCTGTTGAGTATACTTTGCTACAATATTTCAGTGATTGGTCACAGATGATTCTAAAGGCCAAATTTACCTGACATGTGGTAGTCTTAAGCAAAAACGTCCACGCCTACAAGATCTAGTAGTTGGCCAGACATTTGACTATGCTAAATATCGAATAATCCTGGCCAGATCTAAGAATGAACAAGGCCTCCTCCCCTTACCCCTTCCCACCCACCCACTCAGCCTATCCTATGTTTCTGGCAGAGACCAGAGACTGGTCAGTGCTGATGTATATTATTATGTTTATATCAGGTGTCTCGTGAGTGTGGGATGTTGCCGGCATTCGCACAGACACTAAGCTGAAAGTGTACAATGCTGTGGTCCTTCCCACCCTACTCTATGGGGCTGAAACCTGGACAGTGTACCAATCGCATGCCAGAAAGCTAAATCACTTTCATCTGGCCTGCCTTAGAAAGATCCTAAGGATCAAATGGCAGGATAAAATTCCAGACACTGAGGTCCTCAATCGTGCCAAGGAATTGAGCATCTTCTGCCACCTGAAAAAAATTCAGCTACGTTGGGCAGGACATGTTGTCAGAATGCCCGACTCCAGACTCCCTAAGCAAATCTTCTTCTCTGAGCTCTCCAATGGAACGAGGAACGTTGGGGCCCCAAAGAGACGTTACAAAGACACTCTCAAGCAATCACTGAAGGCCTTTGCCATTGATGTGAGTGAGTGGGAAAAGCTCTCGCTTGATCGTGCAAATTGGAGGGCGGCCCTTACCAGAGGCAGTAAAGCATGGGAAGCTGACAGAGTCCAGCAGGCTATCAAAAAAAGAGAACGGCGCAAGAAAAGGCCCAGTGGTACTGAACCAACGGAGCACTCTTGTCATTTATGCGGAAGGGTCTGCAGGGCAAAAATAGGACTTATCAGTCACATGAGAAGCCATAAGTCATGAAAGAACAGTCTTTCCATTCTGTCCTCTGTGTCCTTTAGTTCTCTTTATTGTCCATGTGTTGAAATTCTCAACAATTTCTGTCCTTTATTCCTCTGGTGTTGTTAAGGTCATCATCATACCTGATGGACGAACTATTATTATTATTATTATTATCAGGTGTCTCGTTATGCTGATAACATTTTTGTGTACAGCTGGCGTTGTGAATTTCTGAGGCCTGGTTTTGTGAAATACATTTTTGGCCACATTTTAACTTTGGGATACTTCCCACTGTGACCCCACCGGTTTGCCCTAGTGTTAAAATCATTTCTGAAAGTTCGCAGCCGGAACTCATTATAATAATTCCTCTTTGCATTTCATGACTCTGTTGAATTTTGTTCCACCCTCGAATGGAAATAATAGCACATTCGTGGTTCTTCCTGCAACCAACAGGGTAGACTTCTGCCACTAAACCAGGCATTAATTCATTTGTAACATCTCGCAGGTTTATTTTTTCTAGCCACACTTTAAGCTACACCAGAAGTGAAAAGTCATCTTGAAAAAGCAAAATTTGTTCGACAATTTAAAAAAACACACACAAAAAAGGAAAAAAACACTTTCCACAAGGCGAACGAAATTAAAAGAGAATTTCTTATTAACTTCTCAGCAGAGATAAAGCACAAAACTATTTAATCTAGTTCCAACTTCCACCTCCGTTCCATTCATTCATTTTTTGTTTCTTTTATATCGTTCATATAATTCCCTCATCCATTTATGTATTCATCAGCTGACATTTCGACATCCTCACAGCATAGTTCCGCTTTCATCCAGGACTCTTGATACCCAGTATTAATAACGAATCTGTCTTAAATTTCACATTATATCTGTGGTAAATACAGAAATTGAGGGAAGCATTGGTCAACTCAAAAATATTTACAAAACTGTAGACCATGTCATACAGGTTGGCGTAGCGCTTGCCGAGATAGAAATCTGGAATCGCTCGTACCGCGATGGACGTCATAATCTGTGGCGTGTTACAGACAATGTACACTACAGATACCAACATCACTTGTCTTACTACTTTTACTTCCTTGGACTGTTTCCATACTTGACTTTGTTTCTGTGTAGGTTGTGACGAAGATTTCTCCATAGAAACTCCAGTGGAACTCTGCAAGTTTGAGGATCTTCTCATGCCAATGGCAATGACAATAAGTGAAAGACACACCAAGATGTGACCTGTAAAAACGATCAGAGCTTTGTTCAACACGTCGTTCACTTTGGCAATTTTAGGCCAATTTCTCTTAAAGAACAAGATCAGTTGTGTTCTGTTGGTCTGAGAATTGTAGGCGGAAGACAGGCCAGAGGATAAGTAGGCGGGTATATAACATGCTAACCCAAAGACGTAGATGATCAGAATTACCAGCAAGTTCGTATTTCGTGTGAAGACGCCCCTGACCCGAAATGGAAAAGCCACACAACAGCCACGTTGAACAGCAATGTAAGTTGTAGTGATGACGGATATATCGTAAAACATTCGGTAATAACGAATACACAGGAAACTCAAACCATAAATATCAATAGACCAATCTGATGTTTCGGTGGTCAGGGTGGGAATAAAAATGGCCATGGACAGAAGTTTCATGAAAACTACACAGAAATCTGAACAGGACAAAGCAAAGAAGCACACATTCACTGCATCATGGAGGCCAATTTTAGCGAATGTAAAGATGTTTAGCATGTTAGCGGCAATTCCCGCTACACAAACTATAGTTGTAACAGCGACAATACATCTCAGATAGATGTCGTGTATGTCCCGACTGATCAGTCCTTGCTCACTGATGTAAGTCTGAGATGGTAATGTCTTATTAGACATTGTTGTGCTCAAGTCGGTGAAGACAAAAAATATTATTCAGCAAATTCTGAACTAGGTCGGCCTGGATGTGTTTACTAGGAGACCGTCACACCAGTCAAGCATATAAATAAATCTAAAGAAGATTGAGCAGAAAAGGAAAAAAAAGGCATAGGACACTCGTAGCGATGAGTTTGGAACTCCTACCGTGGAGAACAAAGAGGAATAATACCTAAATTTATCTGAAACAAACGGGATAGCTTTGACCATGCCCGGGCTTACAAAAAATATGCATTTTTTTCGGTATTTAGATATTCGTATTATTTTACACGCAGGGATAATTTAATGTTGCACCGGAAAGTGCCGCTAAACTGTGGAAAGAGGACACCGGAAAAAGAAGCGTTTTACAAAACATGGACAGGAAAAACTAGAAATGCTAGACTATAAAACGCTACACGGAAAAAGGTAGGGCTCGACTTTAAAAATCGCCCTTTGCTGACCATACTACAAACATGTACCCACAATTTCATTTGCCCATCGCTACTACATTTCTCAAAATTAGCTGGGAACCTCATGTTTGTAGGTTTTGTGGTTGGGTCGGAGTTCTCGGTACACGTTTTGCACCTCGCTCTTATTTATAACCATGATGCAAAGCTAAATCTGTTTCCTTTGATGTGTGTAATTTTTCTTAAATACTTTCAATGAAATTCTACCAAGCAATCATAAAACAGTCATTTTCTCAAACTATAATTACTCTTAACGAATATCAATTACGAGCCATTCGTCCACGAGCTACAAATGATGACTAACAATCAATAAAACTCTAAGATTTTGACAATTATAGTGCAATTATGTAATTTCAGCCCAATGCAAGGAGTAAGATGTTCGATATCAATATTGTTAATATGTCCCGGTCGCATTATTTAAAATAAGACCTTCAAAGAATGCCATCCACTATTTTTAGATTAGATTGAAAATTATCCTACTGTCTCTATAATGATTTATATTTTCCGAATGTTATTATAAAAAGCGATAACCTTCTATTTTGATGAGTTCACTGAAGAACAAATCATTTATGTGGGAAATTTAATGTTTACGGTGCATTTTTGGGGGTAACATTTCAAAAACATCAAAGAAATTCGGCGCTTTGAAAAATTCATGCTGCCTGTGGCTTTAACCTGATCAGAAAATCTTAAGGTCATCGAAAATCTAAGATTGCCTGTAAAAAATTTATTGCTGTAGCCTACAATTATCAGTTGTCGAGAAAATTGCAAAAGACTGAAGGCACGAGTTTCTAAATGCACCAGTTCCCCCCATCTCTATATAGACACTTAACGTCATTGCTAACAACAACACAGGATATACATCCTGTGTCATGGAAAGCTGAAACGCCCACAGTAGTTAGGAACGGATTTTGTTGTTTGACTTAACACGCTTTCTTCCTGCTTATTAACTGCTAAGGTAAATTCATTTCAATGTCAGTATTGTCAGAAATGAAGAAAAGAAAAAGAAAAGTAGCAGAGTTGAGCTACACGGCATAGTTTAAACCAAAACGATAAGGACTGTTGTTTTTTTTTCAAAATGAACTAAGACTCTTTTATTTGTGACAACTTTCTATGTACATAACCAGTCAAGAATATTACTGAAACATATAAAGAAATGGATAAATATATCATAAGATTTGCTGTATATTACTGAAACATATAAAGAAATGGATAAATATATCATAAGATTTGCTGTATATTACTGAAATATACAAAGAAATGGATAAATATATCATAAGATTTGCTGTATATTACTGAAACATATAAAGAAATGGATAAATATATCATAAGATTTGCTGTATATTACTGAAATATACAAAGAAATGGATAAATATATCATAAGATTTGCTGTATATTACTGAAACATACAAAGAAATGGATAAATATATCATAAGATTTGCTGTATATTACTGAAATATACAAAGAAATGGATAAATATATCATAAGATTTGCTGTATATTACTGAAATATACAAAGAAATGGATAAATATATCATAAGATTTGCTGTATATTACTGAAACATACAAAGAAATGGATAAATATATCATAAGATTTGCTGTATATTACTGAAATATACAAAGAAATGGATAAATATATCATAAGATTTGCAGTGAAATGATTATGAAAGATATTTGGTGTTTTTAATGTTTCTCTTCGACGCAATAAAATGAGATTTCTTCAAGATGATTTTGTTTGCACAGATTTGCACTAAACGTTTATTATTTCATTCTTTATCAAAACAAAGGTTTGTCCGATGCGACCTCAAGAATACAACAGTTCATGAAGGACAACAAAAGTTCATTTATTTTGTATTTTAGTGGTGGTTGGAGAATCAGGTCAAAGAGCTACAGATGCCTGAGGCTTGGCAACTCTGAGAATAATCGTCTTTTCTTTCTTGTTTCTGTTTTCTTTGATTATCTATGAAGACAGGCAAAGGGCTATTTTGGGGACAATTGGTGTCAAGTACAGCAGAGAGAGCTCTGTTGTAGGTTAAATAGTTGTCACTGAACACGCTGTTGCTGAGTACCTGCTAGACGATGCTGCAAGCAGAGTTGAGATACTGGTAGATGCTGTACTCTGGAGTGTTACCAACTGCTGTGTCTTTCATTGCAGAAGGAGTACCAACAGCAGAAACCGCTACATGGCCGCTTCATGCCGTTTTACTGGTTTTAAACAATTTGTAAAAAAAGAGAAGTCCCCCCCCCTCCCCCAGTTTTTACGTTAATCTGACGAATGTCACCAAGTGGCTGAAAAATTCTGCCATTTCTTTCATTTTTATTCATTTAGAATTTCTTACGTAGTTCTTTTATTGTATTATTAAGGTAAGATTTCATTTTAACTTTGTGCCAAGCCATACTGTGACTCCCCTCCCCTCCCCCATCCTCCCCGGACTTACTGCCTTTTAAAAATCATACATGAAGATTCACAGCCAGAACCGTTGATGACTCCCTTTTTTTTCATTCGTTGACTTTGGTGTATTTTGTTCCACCCGCTTTTGAAATGGCAGTTGAACTGTTTCCCCCTGGAGCCTTTTTTTTTTTTTTGCGCAGATTACAATTGGAATTGCAGCTATCAAGAAAACATATTTCAACTGAATGTGTAGACTTCATGCATATCCGAAGACGGCACTATGCCTGCGAATCTATGAAAGAATTATTTTCTGATGTGGACTCACAACGCATCCTGTCCTCTCTGAGAGAGGCTAAGATCTACAACTTGATTTAATAACTTTTACACTAGTTTACAAAATTTTTTCCAGATCTGTACAAAAGAACTTTTTTAAACATAATTTTACCAATGTGTTAAAATTATATGGATGTATTTAATTCTATGTTAAACTTAAAAGCTCTGAATACAAAACATAAGTAAAGAAAGTGTACCCAGATAGACCGCGCAGGGCGCAAAGTGGCCGTTAACGTGCCGTAAAATCTAAACCCAAACTCAAAGCATCTGGTAGCTTGCACCAAGGAGGAGAACCATTAGCAGCTTACAGATCGAGAGATATGAAGATTGTTGATACAGGCGTCGAGTCTTGGGATGATCTTGCCGATGAGCAGGCCAGCTGGAGAAGTACCGGGCACCAATGTCTAACGACAGCGGACATGAAACTGATGAACTCAGAGGAAGACAAGTTTGAGTTTAATTTTGGGTTTAACGGCACGATAACGGCCATTCTGCGCCTCTCGCGGTTGTTACGTTATCTCTCTTAGGGCTAATTTTCAGCCCTCAGATGCCAATAGGTAAGATCAAATAAAAGCAAAGTTAAAGATCTAAAAAGCCCGTATTAAAAATCTAAGAGGAAAAAGCCCCTACTGTAAAGTATGTCTATACGGATTTTGTAAATATGATAAAAGTCTGTTAAACCAACTTGTAGAGTTCGACCTCTTTCAGAAATGACAGGAAGTCCTGCGGGTCCAGGTCAGCGGAAGACCAGCAGGCCCATAGAAAAGAACCCTACCATGCCAACAGTTTTTGGAATATGCATAGACGCGACCAGTAAGGTAGAGACTGCCACTCTCACATTAGTCTCACCAGCAAGCAACGCCCCTCAAGCAGAGCAGACAATCAAAACAACAGTTTGGATGGAATTTTTTAAGGTCATCGCTGACCGTCTGAGGCTTATATAACAATCGCGTTCAGCCTTGTTAATATTTAGAGCATTCACTGAATCAGGGAAAAAAAAATTCATAACTTAAAAACAAAATATAACACACTGGCGGAAACATTTCATTGTAGCGCAGACATGGCCCAATTTTTTGCTCAACGAATGCTACTGAATGATCGAAGGCAGGAAAAGCAGGGGTAGACGGAGAAAAACTTCCAATGAAAGTCTTGATTCATGGAATAAACGTCACAGCAACAACTCCTTCTTGAGGTTGGCTGATGACAGATCAGAGTGGAAAGCCACGATCGCCAATGTTTGTTCCAGACAGGGCAAGTGATGATGAATTTGATGACTGAATGAATGACAGTTTCAAAAATTATAAATTTAATTTTCTTATAATGTCAACTAATCTAACCCAGTCCCCTTTGTATCAGCCCATTGTGTTTATTCGTTTCAGACAATCTTTCAAAACTATTGGTTTGGTGATACAATACAATGATCTCCGTTTCTTACTCTCCATGATAAGCCCAGCGCATGGGAGGCTAATACATTTGTCACGGGTTCAATTTGGTGCAAGTCCTGTGTCTAGGCACGTGCTCTAGCGCACGTGAGATCTGCGGTAAGACTGTAGATTAGTATGCGAAACTGTTTATGTCAGAGAAGGGGGGGGGGGAGAACAGGTTTATCTAGGGTAATGTCGGAATTTGGCAAAAAGAAAAAGTTGTATGTAGCAAAGCCTCGCGTAAGAAATAATACCCAAACGATACACTGAAACGCAAACTAAAAAGAAGAAAATGGCAGATGTTTCATCAACAGCCTTCTTCAAGGAAAAAAACAACGAGAAAAACAACAACAGAAAGAAAAAGGGAAATGGAACAGATAAAACAATCGAACAATAAAGGATTTGAATACGAAATGTATAGAATCTAAACAGAATATATTTTTTTATGTCTACTTAACTGCGAGTTCTTGCTTGGACAGCAGCACAGAAGCACGTCTGCCAGTGTGTCCTTGCTGCGATCCCACAGTTTTTCTGTGGTTTTTATAATATTTCGTCAATTAGGGTCATGTCGGGTACCTCATCTACTTAAGTGGTCTTGTCCACAGCATCCGTCTGCTATTTTTACGGAAAATGTCGTATGAAAAACTCTCTTTGCCTGTATAGAGGTGAGGAGCGGAGCTAGCGGAGCGGATGCTGTAGACAAGTATAGGTAGAATGCGCATATTTCACTTTACTTCCGGGTCCGCCATGTTGTTTGGCTAGACTTGCCCACAACAATGGAGGAATGCAGTGTAGAAGACCCCAAAGTAAGCCATTTGGACCACAGACTAATAAATTAACCAGACTGGAAACACAAGCTTCGGGCTGTGTCGTTTTTTACGGAATTTCCCGGGCGGCGGTCGTATAACCAGCATGGCCGCCGCTCGGGAAATTCCGATTCTAGTTCTATCTGCAGTAGAAATTTCTTTTTATTTGTCAAGATTGGTGGTACATGTATTAATTTCTTGGTGCGGAACCAAACTTCCGCGTTCAGTACGCGCGTCAAAATGGTATCATTCAACATTGTAGCTATGCTGAAGCGTTGGTCGTAAACGTAAACCTAATGTGGCGGATGGTTCATGACCTTTCGCTGTTTTGTGACGTCACACAATGGGATCATCCAGTCTGGGTATTTTATTAGTCTGTGATTTGGACCCAGTCAGTCGGGCCAGGTATGAAGAAAAAATTGCAAAACTAAAAGGACTCGATCCTTATAGCATCCCTGACACCAGCTGGACCCAGAAAGACTTTCCGGCGGTCACATTTCCAGACATTGTGGCCTATCTAGTGTGCACCACGAGTTTTTACACCTACAATAATGGGGGAAATCCCCCAACCTATCTGTGGCAGCTCAGTTTTACCTTGTCATTTTAACATAAAATTTTATCAAATTAAATTACACTGTATCATTAAGCAACAGTAATCTGAAAGGACAACATGTTGAACTTGTTTAAAATGGATGAAATCAGGCCTACTAGATCTAGGATCTTGATCAGTGCAGTTCAGAAGGAATTTACTGAATCTGCTTACCTCCAGAAAACACACTAACAAGTAGGATGTTCTTAATGATTCAACTTGAAAGAAATTCACAACTAACCCAGTTCCAAAACCTATTACCGAACTGCCTGGTCCTAACCGTTAATTCTGTCAGACACCTACCTTCACTCGGATATAAGATATTGCTCTAGAGCCCTAGGCTAGATCTATCTGGCCTGCAATATCGTGCAATACATGTAGCCTATGGAGATCTAGATCTAGCTCTCCTGCGACGAAAATAACAGGCTTAGTTTTATCACATTATTCAATTAAGATGCAAAATGATGATTACCTGAGACGAAGTGCTCGGCACAAACAAAATGGTGCGGCTTCAGAGTTTTGGAGTCAATTCCCTTTCTGTTTACTGCCTTCAACCACAGATGACGTCGACGTTCCGTTAATTCTTTCACTTCCTTTCCCTCCTTAACACGGACGATAGGGAATCTGAACATCTTACAGCCACCCTTTCCACCCTTGTTGCTGCAACCAACAACGATGCATTTCGCTATCATTGTAACTGTTTTAATATCCAAGTGGAATTCGTCACGCCTCGCACTCACTTGAATCGACTCCACTGGCCAAACAACATGGCGGAAAACCAAAACGAAACCACTCTGTGACGTCATGCGCATTCTACCTATACAGAGGCAAAGAGTGTTTTACTTTGTCGTAGATCTACGTCTTTTTCTGTAAAAATAGCGGAGCGGCGCGGAATCTGTGGATAAAACCACAAAAGAAAAAAAAAAAACAACTAGAAAACCGGCCTGGTGATGTCGCAGCAAGGCTTTTCTACAAAGCTCGTGTCTTATTTTTTTATTTGTTTCAGAAACTATACAAGAAATATTTTTAAAAATTAAAATTGCTTCAGACCACTAAGGACCTTCTTCGGGTAAAATCTATTATTATATTTGGCGACTTGAAAACGTACATGTCACTTTTACGAAAAAAGTAATGCGGCTATAGGTAGACTGCGCATGACGTCACAGAGTTTTTGTTTTGTACTTCCGCCAAACAAGATGGCCGGTGGATCAGCTGATGAGTGTAACTTCGAGATGTGTCTAAGCAGTTAAAATGCCTGCTGGTTGCATTGCAGTTGACTGTTGTGACAGGGGTGGAAAGGATGTATCCAAACTGGTCCGATTCCCTACCATCCGTGTAAACAAGAGAAAGGAAGTGAAAGAATTGACCGAACGTCTCCCATGTGCGCATACACACGTGTCGTTGTTTACAGTAGTGAACTCGCCGCCGATTGGTTCGCGACGCCTTCAGTGGGTCCGGACAGACAAAATGGTGGATATGCGCATTCTATCTATAGATTTCAAATTTGGCGTGAGCGTACAAAAGGACACACCAGTCACCCGGGCGGTCTTCCATTTTGGCTACGGGAATTTTTTTTTAAAAAAAAAAGTAATCATAACGAACATTACCGAATACTCCGACCTTTCTATGGGTATTGGGAATCCCGGTCTGGCAACGAAACACATTCTGGCTGGCACATGTCATCATTAAATTCGTGTAGGCGCATGGGACACCCTATTTAACACTTGTTCGTAATTCTCCGCAAAATAGGAATGCCTAGTGTGTTGGTTCGCATGAGATCGATGGGATGTCTGCAGTTCTGGGAAACATTCCACAGTGCGCCTTTTTAACAATGAGTGAGATCAGTATCGATTTGCTCGAGAACTGTTTGTTACATGTAGTTCAGTTTTACATGGGCTCATATTTTACACCAAACCTTGAACTGATTTTTCCCATTTGTTAGACTGTAGCCTGATTTTCGTCTTTGCTTCTTTGCAATTCTTATTATAAAAAAAAAAAATAGTGGCGGGCATAAATCATTGTGGTGCAATTGTTGGCCCTTTCTTCACTCAACGCTACAGCCTAAATGACAGTTTCAAAACTTATAAAATTTATTTTCTTAAGTCTCAACTAATCCAGCCCAATCGCTTTTGTATCGGCCGATTGTGTATACTCAAGTTTCAGGTATTGTCAAATAAAAAGTTGTAAAAAAGTAAAATACAATGATCTTTGTTTGGGCTCCCTGAAGTAAGCCCACCGCCTTGGAAACAATGTATTAATACGCGTTCAATTCGGTACGGTGCGCGCAATTTCCCCACCACCAAAGGGTGCACAGAGCTCTGGTGTGTATGAAATCTGTAGTAAGACTAGAATACGGGCAAACATTCTAGATAAAAAAGAGAGAAAGATAGAACGGTGGGTTCACAGGTTTATCCCGGATAATGGCGGGAACTTCATCTAACATACAAAAAAAAGTAGTAGCTAGATCTAATTACATAACAAAACAAAAGAAAAAAAAATCTACAGTACTCAACTGCGAGAAACGCTAGATGCGTTTAGCATAATATATATATATTTCAGTGCTTTGAGTAGTGTTCCTTGGGTATACCACAGAATATGTTTGTGTAGAGAGAAATCGCTTTTGGTCGATTTGCACTGCGAGACACGGGAGGCTCAGCGAAACCATTGTTAGCATGGAGGGAAAGTAGGTCGGGGCGGTAAACAATACCCGTGTGTACATTTCCACGAGGCGTAAGAGCTTGCAAACGGCTCTAAATAGTTTCAATCAGCCCCTAAATATGAACAAACCCCAGTAAACAGATATAATGCACATTGTCTTTGGTGAAGACGGTCTCTTTCAATTCTTGTTACTGCCGCGATCTAGTTTCGCGATTTGGCTGAACAGATTGCGCTCTATAAATACATACTCTCTGAGTAGGCCCTATACATATCGTTTTCCTATTCAAAGTGAACACATATTTTAGTGTTAACACAGTTTAGTTTGTAGTCATAAATATATAACTATATTTCTATATATTAATTTATAATTGCAAACTCAAAATCAGGCTACTGTCTGACCAATAGAAAATAAGTTCCATAAGATTTAGTGTGTCCCAATCAAATTGGAAGTAAATGCCACGGGCAGTTTTCCAAGAAACCATGTTGATCCGGCCTGCTCATCTATATAAAAAAAAAAACAGCAAGGAAAAAAAATTCACTGCTGCGGGGAAGAAATTAATGCCCAGACCTGAAAAAAATTACATGTGAAAGATAGTTCTTTTTGCTACTATGTCTATTCCTTTGATATGAAAGCGAAGTATCGTAATTTTGTAATAAATGAAAAAAGGCCTAAAAATATCGAATAATGTTTTCTCCTCAACAATGATGGCCTCCCTCCTGCCTTTGTTTTGTTTCGTCTTTAAACTTCCGGTTGCTTTTCAAAGGTTGAAGGCATGCGTTTCTGTGCCGTCTGCCTTATGCACGGGCCATGCGGGTGTTACTGTGCCAGTTGTGAGTTGTTTTCTATCTCGATCTACATAATCTGTGTGCCTACTGAGTAACTAGATGCAACCCGTTCTTTGATTCCTTACACTCGTTTAGAAAAAAAAAAAAAAGACGCACTATAGATAATACATTCCTGAACATGGTCCTGTTACAGATTTTATGTTTGCACTCATAAAATATTTTTAAAATGTTGGTTTCTCCTAACTCACGATTTTTTTTATCATTTGAACCTTGTTTGAAATAGAAAATAACAACGATAATAGTAGTAATAATAGTAATATAATAATAATAATAATAAAAACACCTTGATTATGCGGCATATTTCCATTAACTTGAAATAAGCCTCTTACTTGCGAATCATCAAAGTTGCTTTACTGCAGTCGTTATGACTATGGCTATATCCTTTGAAATTCGCCAACAGCTTATGTATCACACTACTTAAGTGTACGGGAAAATGGCAAGGTCTGGCGCTATAGATACTACCTGCGAGACAGATGGGGTGGGGAAAGGCAAGCAAAGAGAAACAGGGGTGGAGGGGGGGGGCAGAGACGAAGCTGAGATTTATCCCGGGCAACACCGGGCATCTCAACTAGTGAAGCAGTATTTGAAGAAGATTGACAAAAATGAATACAAGGAGTGCTGAACATGTTCCGGCTCCTCAGCTGTCGTTGCTATTGGTCCACCTTCCGACAGAACATTTTCATGTTGTTGTCTTATTTATTTGGACTATCGAATTGAAAGAAGTAATACATCCAGGGTTCTTCCCGCAACACACTGGGTAGATTCCTCTCACTAAAATAGGTTTTATCTCGTTTACTACATCCAGCAGGTTTAATTCTTTCTTCTTGTAGTAACATTTGAGACTATGTCATTTCTTAAACTTCAGCTAGAAATACGCCTTTGGCTCGGCTATTAAAACAACAACATAACTTAAACAACAACAACGACAACGATAAAACTTTTCCATTAGACAAACAAAATCAAAGGAATTATATTAGTATGATAATGTTTCCTTGTTTCAGGAGATCCTGGTCGGTAACCAATGGAAACCCTAGACTGCCCTGGAGCATTTTACTGTCTGTGTCAAAGCAAAAATAAAGTAAGAAAAAACAAAAGTAAAACTTAGTCGCGCTGAAAATAATTAAGCTCCATTGCTAACCGCAAACAATTACAACTTTGCATTCATGCCGATAAGTAAGTATACTTCAGTACGAATCTTTTGGTATACTGCTGTCGTCTCCTCTCCCTCCGTTCATTCATTCATTCATTCATTCATTCATTCATTCATTCATTCATTCATCATTCATTCATTCATTCATTCATTCATTCATCATTCATTCATTCATTCATTCATTCATTCATTCATTCAGTCATTCATTCATTCATCATGAATTCATTCATAAGATATTCTGCCACCCAACAGAATTGAGTATTAGATTTATTCAAGTCTAGTACTCTCTGTGCTTCAATAATATTGACAATGAACTTGTCCTAAACTTCACGTTATATCTGTAGTAAATACAGAAATTAAGAGAAGCATTGGTCACCTCGAACATGTTCACAATGTTAAAGATCATGCTGTACAGGTTAGCGTAGCGCCGGCCGAGATAGAAATCTGGAACTTGTCGTATCGCGATAGACGTCATAATCTGTGGCGTGTTACAGACGATGTAGACAACAGATACCAGAATCACTTGTCTTACTACTTTTACTTCCTTGGACTGTTTCCACACTTGACTTTGTTTCTGTGTAGGTTGTGACGAAGATCTCTCCATAGAAACTCCAGTGGAACTCTGCAAGTTTGATGATCTTTTCATGCCAATGGCAATGACAATAAGTGAAAGACATACCAAGATGTGACCTGTAAAAACGATCACACCCTTATTCAATATGTCGTTTGCTTTGGCAATTTTAGGCCAATTTTTCGTAAAGAACAAAACCAGTTGTGTTTCGTTCGTTTTGGAATTGTAGGCGGGAGTTAGGCCAGCGGAAACATAGCCAGGTATGTAACATGCCAAACCAAAAATGTAGATGATCACTATAGCCAGAAAGTTTGTATTACGTGTGAAGACGCCCCTGACCCGAAATGGAAAAGCCACACAACAGCCACGCTGAACGGCAATGTAAGTTGTAGTGATGACGGAAATATCGTAAAACATTCGGTAATAACGAACACACAAGAAACTCAGACCAACTAGGTCAATATTTTCATACCACTGTGAGGTGATCTTGATCAGAGACGGGTAGTATATGGCCATGGACAGAAGTTTCATCAAAACTGCACAGAAATCTGAACAGGACAAAGCAAAGAAACACATGTTCACTGCGTCGTTCAGGCCAATTTTAGCGAATGTAAAGATGTTCAGAGTGTTAGTGGCTATTGACACAACACATACGATACTTGTGACAGCGACATTACACTTCAGAAATGTGTCAAATACCTCCTGAATGATCAGTCCTTGTCTACTGGTGTAAGAATGGAATGGTAATGTCGCATTAAACATTCTGGTAACAGCAACATTCAAGTTCGTATCAAGGCTTTTGCTTTCAGGGGATCACTGCCTGAGGCATTTGCACCTCGCTGTGACATTCACGCCACTCAAGTCATAATTACATTCAGCAATTTCTAGACCCATGTTAGCCTGGAAGCTTTGCACCTGGAGACTGTCAAACTTGTCATGGGAAGGAAATCCATAGAGACGGAGGGAAAAAAATCACAAATTTCCTCATCCGAACAGACAAACTTTGCTAATCGGTACGGGGTTCACTACCATGGAAACAAAGCAATTTAATGTCTAAATTCATCTAATATGATGCAAAAGGTAAGCCTCCTCGTTTGATATATGAAATTGTTCTTAAAGATTTCAACTATTGAACTTAGATACAAAGAAATCACGAACAATCATTTATCCAAATTAGAATTACTAGTTGACTCCCTGTTGAGTTTCGATCATCAATGAGTAAATTGAGGCGCAGAATGAAATTTCCTGTCATACTTTTTAATTCTACCTGAAGAAAATGCGTCTTTTTTGTTCGGCTCACAATATCAGAACGTTTTGTTCTGTTCAATTCAGTGATAGCTGAAAGCCAACGAAAATAACAAAATATACCGAACTTCAAGACCTCTTAAAATATGCCCGCTTACACATTCGCGTCTTTCTATCCGTAGGATGACAATTTTTAGTAGAATTTAAGGCTGAGTCATCCCATCCTTCAGGATTATATTGGAGATTTTATTCCCTTTATAATATGATGATTCTTAACACAGAGTGATCACTAGATATCCTGGTTTGACCACCAACTCCAGGTCAAGACTTACATTAATTTGATAAACTTCTCTATTCTAGATAGTTCGATTGCAATTATGTCTTGATGTTTTTTGTTGTTTTTTTTCAGAACAAGAAAGGAATATCTCTCCTATTACCCACAAAGAATGCAATCATATTATTACTCTACAATTTACCATAACGAACTCTCTCGTACGAATATTAATGATTTCGCCGAGTAAACAAATAGTGAAAGAGAAGAGTAAAGTGAGGAGTGAATGTTTCACGGAAATTGAGACTGGCAAACAGTGAGAAGACTTAATTACTTATTTATTCAGATTGTTCGTACGTTCATTACTTCCAGTTAGACACAAACTTCAGTGCTAAACCAAAACAGGAGTTTTTGTGTCAGGGAAGCCCATCAACCCACGGTAGTTACGAATGGATTCTATTGAATGACTAAACAACGTTTGTCTCCGGTTATTAATTGCTTGGGTAAACTCAAGATTTATTCAAACGTGAATGACATTGATTATTTTTTTTCAGTGCTGTCAGAAATATTAACATTTTAAAAATATACAAATAAAAGGCTTTGATAAACCACAAAGAAAAATAATGGAAAAATTCTGGAAAAACTAGTCAGTCCCTCAAAAAAAAAAAAAACACACTGTAACGAAACAATGAAAAATAAAAACAAGAGAAAAGTGAGTTGTAAATGCATAGGGCAGGAACCTCCTAAACTAAAGACCTGAGCACAAAGAAAACGTTTAATAAAACAATAAGGGACAATTTTTCAAGAGACGGACCAAGTTTCTGCATTTGTAGTAATATCTTTCTAAAGCAAATGATTGGCTCTTTTCGTCTTGGCAGACGGTTAGCAGCTAAATAGTTTTTGTGCTGCATGCCTGGGCTGTGGGTATGGAGAAAGTGCCTAGTCCATGGTGCACTTTCCCCCCTCTCGACAGTGTTGATTTGATCCATTGGAACGACATGGCCGATACGCGTGGAATCAACAGTGTTGCAGGAGGTTCATTCCTCCGTGTAGTCTGCCTTTTGGGGGTTCTCCCTATTTGTAATAATTAATAATGAATTATATGCATTTTTTTTTGTTGGAGATATGTAGGGGGGGGGGGGTGATATGGAAAAGGAGTACAGAAATAGGCCAGTATTTCATGCTTATGTTTAAAAATGGAATGCGTATTGAGTGGTCCCATGTTAGACTTGGCCCATCCGATAAGAAGGAGCTGAGATACAAAAGAAATGAGATAGAGAATTGAAATACGAGAGAACTTGTGAATGAATCAACGAGGCTGCTAAGTAATTGGTTATTTTGACAGTGTATCGTACAACTCAAGAGGTTGGAAGTATTCGTGAACACTAAATTGGCGAAGTGGGGAGGACGAGATCTTGTAATCGGGAAATTTAATTGAAATTATGGTTATATTTTTTTGCTGTTTACAGTGACTTAACGACTTGGTGTCTCCAGTTTTAACTATTGTTAACTTTTTAGATTGACAGAATTTGTTCAGATCAAATTGCTATAAAAAAAAATGTCCCATTTTTTCTTAATTGTCTTTTTTTTTGGGGGGGGGGGGTTATTTTGTATTTGTATATACAACTTTAATCCCATTTGGGAAATTTGCCTTTGTGTCATTGCACACAGTTATAACTGGAGCAGGCACGTTGTCGCCAAAGTGCAGCGTCGGTCGGCGGTTAGTTTGTTTTTTGTTTGGGGGGGGGGTGAGGGGGGGAGGAGTGGTAAGTATGAATTTTATTTGATTTTGCCCGGGCAGCGGCCTGTTCAGCCTGCTCTTTTCGATTTCCAACTGCCGACGTATCTGTAACGTGCGTAACTTGCACACGGGTCCTCCGAGTTTTTCGCCCTTATCCGAGAAGACTAGGTGCTCGATCCTACCCCCGCACTAGGATCGGGGACACGAAAATATGAGAAATATCCCAAAAATTCCAAAATGCCTGCACCGGCCGGGTTCAAACCTTGGCATGAGAGGCGAGCACCTTGCCTCTAGACCACCGTGTCCCCTTTCTAGACAATTTCGACACTGAAGAATAGCCGAATACTCAAATTGAAGACCTCGACACTATTTTGTGCAGCGCCATGGGGTGAGTAAATCGAAGGGTCAGGCATGTTCGTGAGAAGACATCAATGAAATGGGTTTGTATCGCTGGGGTGGTGTGAACAGTGGAGACAATGAGCTATTGACAAAAGCATGAGATAAAGTTTAATTACTGTCGCATCCACTGTAGCAGCTAACATCGATGACGATGAAGCCGACAGGTGACAGGTGACAGGTGACTGTCGCATCCACTTAGCAAACATTCTTTTAACCGAGTAATGTTGGTTAAAAGCAACATAATTCATTTGGCTTCATAACTGATTCAGTACAGAGATGTGACAGTATCAAGTGATCGGGACATCTTTATAAAGCGATTAAATCTTTTTTTACGTCGGAATAGTGATGCCATCAGATATAAAAAATTCTCTTTAATCTTTAGGTCTTTTCAATACCCGCATATCGTTACGGGAGTTCATTGTTGTAAAGAGGATCGACTCGTTGTGATAAACAGCAGAAGGGGCTAAAACCTGCACATTTTCTCAGTGCGCCTATACGTTCTTCGCACTGAACACCAGCTTTACCAACGTTCAATAATTTTAGTCCTTAGTGTTTGACATCTAACTGGCTCAACAACCAAGTAACAACAATGGCACGGATTCAGCCAGAGGACTGGCTTTTGTTCTCAGAACGGGTAAGGTTTTCATTATTTCATTCTACAAAATAATTAAATTTATAATTCTACCGCCTTCTTTCTTTGACTAGCCACGCTTGGGAGAATGTCCGTTTATGGTAACACAGTCAAGTATTATGTCCAGTGAACGCTCTTGCTTAGTGATGTATAGTAACGCTGGTCGTCCGGACAATTAGGCTACGAATTGACATCTTGTCGTCAAGTTCACCATTGAATGAACGTACATGACGTAACGAATACGCCACAATCCTGACTCGTGATTTCAATTTTTATTAAACACCATATTACATTTGTCGTCCTTCTTACATTATTGGCGTACCAATGATTTTGGCGGTTTTGAGTTATGTGACATTTTAGTGACATCTCTATTCCCACAAAGGAACGCATGTCATATCTAATACTTGTGAAGTTACAACCAGAAACGTTTTTGCCGCGTCCAAGAATAACAACAGTGGCCAAAACTTTGAGACTCTTCTAAGAAATGAGGAAATTGTTGATCTTTAAGCTTTACCTCTTTCTGATTTCTTACAGTTTTCTTGTCAGTGGGCCAGCCTCAGTGTATCACAAGCCTGTAAAATAAGATGAGAATCATTTCATTGGGATGTTCATGTCCACAGAGCGCAAACTACTAAGAGAACACACACGCATCTTACCTACTATGGCATGAACGCAATATCATATCTCAGTAACACATGAAGTAACAAGGCATGGAACTTTGATAATACATGGCCCAGATCTAGAAAAAAAAATTCATTGTTGAGGCGAAATGCAGGTACCAAGATACAAAATGCCAAACTTTTAATGTTGAGATTTTTGTTTTTTGGAGGATTTTTCTGTCTCTCTTTCTTGTTGTTTTTTGTCTTTTTTTTTTTTTCTGTTTTTTTTTGCTTTCTTGACCCTCGAAAGGGTTTCCCAGTGGGCTGCAATCTTCTTGTGCCTTCCTTCAGAAAGAGGTTGTTATGGGCTGGCACCAATAGTACGAGTTAAATCAGAGCTAGGACATCGATATTTTGCTTGAGTTGGTGTGACAGAGGGGGGGGGGGTGAGTAGGTGGAAAATTGCTTTAACTCTACTCGTCATTTTGATTTCTCATTGCCGCTACTCTTGGTAAGGGCAGTAAGAAAGGGTGGTTTTGTTATTTCTTTGGTCATCGCCCCTGCTAGAGGCAAATTCGAAATATTTTCCCAAGTTGTGTCCCTGCTCAATGCAGGGGTATTCTATGTCAAGCGGAAAGGACGTTTCTTCAGGTGCGAGATGAGCTGTGAGATGGCACTAGGTAGGGTAGCAGGTTAGGAATTGATAGCAGAAAAATACCAAACGTTTCTAACCGGATCTTGTGTCGTCACTGCCTGGCGCTGACCGACAACGGTCAGTCACGTCCTGTGAATGCAATTAAAAATTTATGATGTTATAAAAAAAATTTCACCTCTCCGACCCCCCCCCCCCCTTTACGGTTTAGAGATATTACCCTAGGCGTGCCATGTGTCTTTGGAAAAAGTGTGCTGTCAGTTACATTCCCCCCCCCCTCCCCCAATGGTTATAATATAAATGATATCGAATCTCTCCAACTACTCCCCCCCCCCGCCCCCCGCTAGTGTACATAAATCCTTACATGCAATCCATCAAATGTTGATTAGAGGCAGATGCATGCTTTCTCCTCACCATTGTTACATTTCTTATCGCATGCCGGCCGGTGTAGAACCTCATACAGATCTTTGTTGGAAGAATGACCACTCTGGGCATTTGCACCTGAGTGTAGAACTGTTGCCAGGGGCGCGTAGTCTCAAAATACAAAGCCAAATAGAGAAGTATTCAGTTCTGTTCGTTGTTCATTAATGGCATAAATATACTGTAAAATGCTTCGCTTCCCTAGCGACAGCTTTGTCACAAATCCCAGACTGGGAGATGTAATAATTATAACAGGACAACAATCACGAACGAACACGTATAACACTTAACAGAACAACCCATCAGACTCACACATTTATTAAACATAAATATAAAGATAACAGTGCAATTACATACATTATATTATTCAATTTAACTGCCGTCCAACGGCCTTCTTTCCCTCAAGCACTCTTCCTCGGGTCCACAACCCGGTAGTTACTTTTAAAGACACTTCGGCCTCAGCCTCTCCACTCAATGTCTTAATAACACATTAGTATTTCTTTCGCACCGCAGTCTCTCAATAGCAACTCCCTATGGCAATAACACCTTAGCCTTCCACTAGCACCTCAACATGGCCATAGCACGTTAATAGTTCAATTCACATTAGTATCTCAATGGCACAGTATATTAATATCACATGTAGTACATCTTAAGAGCACATTAACAATTCGATACACATCCCTGTCTGTGGCCAGACTGCCACGACTCATGCGTTCCTCCTGTCCTGCTCGACAGCTTCACTCCACTGGCCTATGCGTAGCCTTCGGCCCTATGCTGGCCTATCCCCTGTGCTCACCGCGGGTGACTTCTCGGCCCGACCCCGGCACCTACAAAAATAACATTACATTGGTATAATACCATACCATTTCTATTCACTTCACCCCTCATTACAAACCATGAAGCGTACACACAATAGTCCACCTTTCACTCACCACACGTCTTACGGTAACACACCTCCCCCGTATTACACAGTACTCACTCTCGCTACGAATCCATGAACCTAACTTACATCTATCGCTCATGGCGCACATTTCTATACACAGTAATCAAGGACTTCCACATTCCTCACATATACTTATTTACATCATGGTCATAGGCGAATATAATACATCAATCATCATAATTATCAATCATCGTTCAACCTACCAGTCATCACTGGAAAACACATCACAATGTCCCGACTGCTTTCATTCACGTCTGCCTCTTGGGACCTTCTAACTTGCAGTGATATGACTGCCCAGATCTTGCCTGTACTAAGCCTCAAATTCACTCACAACATGCACGCTTTTCATTACTTGTGGGCCGTGAGTTAACTTTATTCTACCCCCTTCTCCCCGTAACTATTGATCCCCGCTCACTCGCTCGTGACAAGCTTGATCATTTCTCTCGTTTTAGGCGTAGCCAAGATCAGTGACAACGTAAAATGCAAAATGCAAAGGCTGTTGTCATTTTTGATAATGTGGTGATATAGAATGAAGTCATATATCTTTCTACGCTGGTTTATTTTCAATAGCCAACCCCGGCAAGATGAATCTTGCAAAATTTCCTTGTATCACATCCAGCTGTATATCTAGATCTAGGTCGCATTCATAACGGCACTTAGGTTTGATGCAAAGACTAATAGGTCGTTTTATTACGCCACAATTCTTGCAGAATACACAAATGACAAATGTGATAAGTTGACTATCGGCTGGCAATGAGTAAACAATGACGTAAAGTGCAATTTCCGGTCACACTTTTCGGTTCCATCCGATGAAAATGCGTCTGTTTTTGTGACTCAAAAAAGTTTAATATAAATCACAGCAAAGACTGATGTTTGTTCAAAATGAATGTGTCCACGTAACTCTTCGACAAAAATTGATGCAGTACACCAAGTTTCGTAATTTTTGATGGCGTAGTCGCGAAGTTTTAGTTGCTTACAGGTTCACCCGGGAAGCCCAGCAAAACCACTGTTAGCATGGAGGGAAAGTAGGTCGCGGCGGTAAACAATACCGGTTTGTACATTTCCAAGGGGATTAAGAGCTTACAAAGGGCTCTAAATAGTTTCAATCAGGCCCAAAATATGAACAAACCACAGTAAATAGATACGCACACTGTACTTTGGTGAAGACGGTTTCTTTCAATTCTTGTTACAGCCGCGATCTAGGTTTACGATTTGGCGGACTGATTGCACTCTATAAATACATACTCTGTGAGTACACATATCGTTTTCCTCTTCAAAGTGAAAACATATTTTAGTGTTTGCACAGTTTAGTCTGTACACGTAAATACATATATTTTTTTAATTTATAAATGCAAACTCAAAGTCAGTCTACATTCTGGCAAATGGAAAATACGTTCTATAAGGTTTAGTGCAAAAATTGAGTCCCAGTAAATGCTCAAGGCAGTTTTCCAAGAAATGATGCTGATCCTGCTCATTTTGAAAAAAGCCGCCCTATTAATAACACATTTCCTGAACATGATCCGGTTACAAATTTTGTGTTTGCACTTGTAAAATAGTTTTAAAATGTTGGCTTCTTCCCGAAACACAGAATACAGAGACGACTCAATTTTTCACATTAATTCCGTCCGTCGACCTGCGCGCGTATCATCGATGACAACAGTGCAACAGTTCGCAACACACCCCTTCGTAATTGAACCAAAAAGTGTCATACCCGCCGTATTTATACTCGCGCAATTTGTGGACATATAATGGGGAAAGAAATGGTTCGCCACGATGTTCCGTGTCTCGGGTTCTAACTGTTGTGTTGCTAGTTTTGTGCATCCATTCAATCACAGGACTCGAAGACTTGGTAGTACAGACCAGATTCCTTCAAAACGTTTATTACAATACAATGCCGACCAGTACAAGGTTAAGAACATGTACAATCGCACTGGTGACGAACATAATATATATAACCAGTTACAAATATTGTCTAACATCAACATCACAATCTCCCAGCACATGGACATGCACATGTAACTCCTCCGTAACAAATAGCTATCCTCCAGACGACACACACACGCCATCAACCCAAACACCCACACAATTACATTGTCAGCACTTTCAGACAAGGGAAACAACTACAGGGGAAACACTCATGCCATGTCCCATAACACTACCAAGTCACGATTTTTTACTTTTGGACCTAGTTTGAAATAGAAAACAACAATGATAATAGTAATAATAATATTAACATCGTTATTATCCGGCACATTTTTATTAACTTGACATAGGCCTCTTGCTTGTGAATCATCAAAATTGCTTTATTGAAGCTAATATGGCTCTGGCTATGTCCTTTGAAATTCGTAACAGCTTAAGTTTATCAAACCACCTAAGTGTAAGGAAAAAAATGTCAAGATCTGGCTTTATGGATTCTACCCGCGAGACAGATGGGGTGGGGAAAGGCAAGTGAAGAGAAACAGGGGTGGGAGTGGGTATGGGGCCGGGGGCTGCGACGAAGCTGATTTATCCCGGGCAACACCGGGTACGTCAACTAGTGAAACAGTATTTGAAGAAGATTGACAAAAATGAACACAAGGAGAGATGAACATGATTGCCAACGAGGTGATTCAGCACTTTCCTAAGGGATATGGCTCTGGACTGCAAGAGAGGGGCTAAATCACATTCGGACGAACACAGCAAACACACACAAGCAAAATACTATTTTAAAAAAACAGGATTTCTTTTGGCCAGGCCTGCAGGGCCGCAACAATTTACTCTGGATTATTAAAGAATATAAAAACAAGTATAGCTCTATGAAATTCAGAGTAACTGCAAAATAAGAATATGGTATAGATCTAGATCTAACTGCTCACACAAATAAATCCCCACTGCTGTTAATAACTTCACTCCACGTAGTTTAAGTGGATAACTGTTATAAGTTCAGTACATCAGTAAGTTACATGGATCACTGTCCAAGGACCTAGACTATATGATAATTATGGCAATAAAATCTCAATGTGAAGTAGATCTAAAAGGTCCTGGCACTTTACTAGTTTTAAAAAAGTCACAATTCAATTCTGATAATTACCAAACTCTCCAAATAGATACAAATAAGTTCCATTCACACAAAATTCAGTATAAGCGTTCTTGTCACGAGCAGAGTTAGGGTCTTGAGGAGCATTCGACTGCACGAGAGGCAGCTAACTCACACTCGGACACAACCACACAAGAAAAGTATCAAACAACTAGAGTATCTATATATGTCAGGCCGGTCAGGCCATGTTTTACATAAATATTAATAAACAAAACAAAAGACAATAGAGGTATATTCAAAGCAATAAATTCTAATTACTAACTTAATCTATAATATTCATGTAATTATGGTTCCTTATTGGATGTACTGCAATCAATAGCAAATAGGTATATTATACGAAACTAGATATCAATTTAAAGTGTCAATTGAGTCGCCACTGGCCAGTCGCCAGGCAAACTCTCCCTAAATCATATGGGCTTGAATGTTAGGAGAGCCCAGTACGTTCCAAGCCTACAGAAGCACACTTCGGCTTGTAGGTAATTATGCAGTTGCAAAAAAAACTATTTATATATAGGCACAATCATTATTCAATTCATCAACAATGTGCCATATTACTTCAATCATACTATGGAAATAATTCTATAACACAGGCCACTCGTCGTCGAGTGCCAGCTGGGGTTTCCTTAGACTTCCTATGAGGCTGTGGTTCTCTCTCTATCTCTGATCTTCTATTATGCTTGAACAAATAAGATATATTACCATTGGTCAGGCCTACAGGTAGGCGCGAACATCAACATAGCGCAGCGTGGGCTTTCAAAGGTCAGCCCACTCAGACCTTTCTTTCTAGAGCTCAGTCAGTCCGTTAGCAAGGACTTCTAGTCTTCAAATCACAGTTCAGGTACTGGCCAACCGGATATACATCACGACACGATTGTCATGATTCGGATATTGTTAAAACTCACGCAGAGAGTGAGTTGTTGTTGTTTACCAGGGCCATGAGAAATTGGCTGGTGGCCTTGAACGGTCCTCGCCAAATTATAGTTGGTGAGTAAATAAATGTAAAGTTAAACTGCTGGAGTCACGCTTGTCGGTTTTAATGTTCGTGATTAATAAGTAATGGAGTAGGGGTGAAACAAGGTGGGGACAGTTGACATTGTTAAGTATGACTAGACAAGTTTTTGCACGTTAACTGGCTGGTAGAATAGTGCAGACGTATTACTACAGTTAAAATGGTGGGAGGTTTCGACCTATGAGATAGCTGAACTAATTGGGCCAGCGGACTAGCACGCTGGGTAGTTAGATAGTATATAACATCGTGTAACGTTCAGATTTGGTGAATACAGACGAGAGAAGCATCGTTTCGTGAAGTATCTCCGGTTGGCCAGTACCTGAACTGTGTGGTCTGAAGACTAAGAAGTCCTTGCTAACGGACTGACTGAGCTCTAGAAAGAAAGGTCTGAGTGGGCTGACCTTTGAAAGCCCACGCTGCGCTATGTTGATGTTCGCGCCTCCCAGTAGGCGTGAGCAATGGTAATATATCTTATTTATTCAAGTATAATAGAGATCGGAGATAGAGAGAGAACTACAGCCTCATAGGAAGACTAAGGAAACCCCAACTGGCACTCGACCACGAGTGTCCTGTATGATAGATCTATTGCCATAGCATGATTGGAATAATATAGCACATTGTTGATGAATTGAATAGTGATTGTGCATAAAATATAGTCTTTTGGCAACTGCTTAAATTACCTACAAGCCGAAGAGTGCTTCTGTAGGCTTTGAACGTACTGGGCTCTCCTAACATTTAAGCCCATATGATTTATGGAGAGTTTGCCTGGCGACTGGCCAGTGGCGACTCAACTGTCACTTTAAATTGATATCCAGTTTCGTATAATATACCTATTTACTATTGATTGCAGTACCTCCATAGTTACATGAATATCATTGGTTAAGTTATTAATTAGAGTTTTTGGTTTGAATATATACCTCTATTGTCTTTTGTTTTGTTATTAATAGTTATGTAAACTATGGCCTGACCGGCCTGACATATATACGCTCTAGTTATTTAGTACTTTTCTTGTGTGGTTGTGTCCGAGTGTGAGTTAGCTGCCTCTCGTGCAGTCGTAACATCCCCAAGACCCTAACTCTGCTCGTGACATCTGGAGGGGACCCCACTGACATCTGGAGGGGACCCCACTGACATCTGAAGAGGACCCGTCACCTTCTGACATCTAGAGAACACTACTATCATCGGAAGAGGACCCCGTCAACAGCTGCAGGTCTACCACTCTAAGACTCCACTGTTATTTATGTAATTTTTGTAGTTTATAGTTTTGTATACTGCTGATTTTTTTGTTTTTGTTTCTCCCCTACATGTCTGGCATGTCCTCTCGTCATTGATCCTGGGACCACTACGAGGGATTGACAGCTAGCATCAGGAAAAGACAAGACCAGCGCTGTGGACCAAAGGAAAGAGCCAGTCCATTTTGCCCAGTTAAGTGAACCATCTGTATTTGTCTTCGTTTGAGGGGTTCGTCGTTCCAGCTCCCCTACTTTTGACAGGCATTATTTTTTTCTTTTCTGTTAGATTAGATAGGCGGGAGGTTGGAAGGGATCGAGACTTAGCATACCTCTTTTTGCCAGACTAGCAGATCTAGATGGCGTTTAAAACGGATAGGAGATACGCTTTGCCTTGAATAGTTCTGTAGGGACCTGTTATTCGTATAGATTGTTAGCGTTCTATCTTACTCGTATTTTAGGAAGACGTCTCTCCTGTTCTTTTTCTTACCTTTCTGTACATAGTTTCAGGTTAGTCAGGTCTGTTGTCGTTTGTTCTTTCTGTTAGTCTCGTCTTACTCTCCATGTAATTCTTTTCCATTATAGTGTTGCATTATTATATTTTGTATTCATACTTGCTATATTATTGCCTGGGATAAATCACGTGTCTAGGGCACGTTGAGAGATAATCTGGATATTAGAGTTGTTAGGCTGGTATAGCCAAGGAAGTTCATATCGTGAATATTGATTTATTCCGATTTATAGCAGAGGGAACGCTGCTAGGAGTGTACGGAAAATACACTGGGAATATTACATTGGTATCGTTAGTAACGGCCAATCACGGAAGCAGTAGACTCACTGCTTGAGGATTAGGAGAAATAAGTGGAGTTAAGTGATCACTGAGATAGCTCAACCACTACTTGGTTGACTAAGACGTACAGTTTGTTGTTGATTTCGTTAATTTCGTTCATACTGCAGGAACGAGCACCCGCAGAGTGCAATTGATAAATTGCTTCAAGGGAGAATAAAGTTGGAGATTTTTCAGGAGCTGTCCTCGATTAGGACATTATTATATCGTATTATCGACCGATATCATGGCCGAACTACAGAAATATTTGGAACTGGCCCAATCATTTGGCATACCGGAAGCTCAGCGTGCTTCTTGGGTAGACCAGAAACTGAAAGAAGAACGAGAAGAAAAGGCCGCGGAGAGATTACGAGAAGAAAAGGCCGCGGAGAGATTACGAGAAGAAAAGGCCGCGGAGAGATTACGAGAAGAAAAAGCCGCGGAACGAGAAGATAGAGCCGCGGAACGCGCGGAAAAACAGGCTCAAAGAGAGTACGAGCTCGCTTTGAAACAGTTAGAAGCGAAGCAAGCCCAACCTACCGGGGCTCCGGAAGTTACTTCCAATAATAAAACGAAGCCTAAATTGCCAACCTTTAATGATAAGGTTGATCGTATTGATTCCTACCTACACCGCTTCGAACTCCATGCCGTTTGCGCGGGATGGCAGCGTAGTGAGTACACGTCATGCCTCGCCAATCTTTTGACAGGGAGAGCGTTGGAAGTTTTCCATAGCCTCACTATTGATGACGCTAGGGACTATGACATTCTAAAGACCGCGCTATTAAAGCGTTTCCAACATACGGAAGATGGATTTCATAAGCGTTTCCGCGATTGCAAGCCGGAGGCATCTGAGAATTTCTCTACTTACGTGGACCGCCTCCGCCACCTACTCAGCCGTTGGACTGAGTTGGCCGGTGTGGAAGAGGGAAACTATAAGAAACTATATGATTTGATAATTAAAGACCAAATATATATGTCCTGCCACACGGACCTGGTGGCGCATTTTAAGGAACAAGCCCCCAAAACTACCGTCGAGATAACATCGATAGCGGAACGGTATGCTGCAGCTCACCCTAATCGATCGTTAGCTAAAGCTAAAGTAAACGAACCGTGTTACGCCGGCGCTGCTACTAAGACACCGGTACCGTCGAGACAATCAAGACAGCCCTTTCGACAGTCGCCGCAGGTTCGTCCACGGTCCGAGCCGCCGGTTAGCAGGAGGCAACCGAATCCCCATAAATTTTCTCGGGACTGGGAACCCCGATATACACGTCCTTTCCCTACCGGAGGACCGCGTAACAACTACTATCAAGCGCCCACATTTCCTTCTTATCGAGGTACACCTCGAAGGGATGATAATCCAGTCTACTGTTATAGATGTGGCGCCGGAGGCCACATTGCGCGACAATGCAGAGTTAGATTAGATGCGGCAAATGCATGCTCTGTAGCATTCACCGAAAACCGCGGTTACAGAACTAGGAATGCCGAAACCGTAGATAAAGTTATTCCAGTGATGTCCGCCCTCCACGAGCGAGGCGCGCTGACATTGTATGAGGGACGAGTAAACGCCATACGAGCATCCGTATTGCGAGATTCAGGCTGTACGACCGTCGGTGTACGTGAATCCCTGGTCCGTCCTGCACAACTCCTGGATCGCGATGCGACGTGCATTACTTTTGGTGGTTCAGTTGAACATTTTCGTTTGGCGGAAATATATGTTGACACACCGTTTATAACTGGTGTTGTCACGGCCTGCGTGCTACCAAATCCGGTCGCCGACCTAATCATTGGGAATATTCCCCACTTAAAGGACGTCTCCGATTGCGAACTCGGGATTTGGGATGATAACGACATTGCGTGTGTCACGACAAGACAACAATCGCGTCGCCAGAGTGACGACACATTACGATCGCCTGTCGTCGATTTGGATGTAACCCCCGAGATTTTTCGTAACGAACAGCGCACAGATCCATCACTAAAGCCCCTCTTTGCTAAGATTGATCCGGACAACCCGGATACATCCAGGTTCTGCCTTAAAGACGACCTCCTATATCGCGTTTTTCGGGGAAAGCGCGAAACTATTTTGCAATTGGTCATACCGAGATCATTTCGCCGAGACATCACCCGCCTCGCGCACGACACGCCATTGGCGGGCCACCAAGGCAAAGCGAGAACAAAATCGAGAGTCCTGTCTCAGTTTTTTTGGCCCGGGGTTTACGGGGACATAAATAGCTATGTGTCGCGTTGCGATACATGCCAGAAAAGAACCCCCAAAGGAAAAACTTCGCGGGCGCCTATACAAGAGATGCCGCCGGTTTCCACTCCATTTCAGCGAGTTGCCGTCGACATCGTCGGGCCATTACCGAAGTCGGATAGAGGCCATCGGTTTATTCTATCAGTAATCGATTATGCCACCCGTTGGCCTGAGGCTGTCCCTTTAAAGGAAATATCGGCCGATCACGTCGCCGAGGCATTGGTGACCATATTCACACGTGTCGGATTCCCGTCCGAATTATTATCTGATAGAGGTCCGCAATTCGCCTCTGACCTTTTCAGGAAAGTATTGGAACTCACGGGCATTAGGCAGAAACTTACGTCGCCATACCATCCACAGTCCAATGGCTGTTGCGAGCGCTGGAATGCCACCATGAAAACTATGCTGGCACGCGTTTCCGCCGATAGACCTGGTGACTGGGACCGTCGACTTCCGGCCATCTTGTTCGCATATAGGGAACTCCCAAATGCGACAACGGGTTTTTCCCCGTTTGAACTGTTATACTGTCGAAAACCACGTGGCCCGATGGCCATTTTACGCGATTTATACGCCGGTTCTGATACCGACGTTCCTGATACGCGATCCGCGTATCAGTACATAGTCGATCTCCGACATAGAATAGTTAATGCATGCGACCTGGCTCGACAATTTGCATGCGTACGGAGCAGGTCATTTATAGGATATCGCGATCGGGGTAGTCGGTTAAGAACCCTGTCAGTCGGAGATCGGGCATTGGTGCTGTTACCAGAAACGAATAACAAACTACTCCTCACTTGGAAAGGCCCCTTTCTAGTTAAAAAGCGACTCTCGAGAGTTAATTATCTCATTACCATACGTGGTAACGATAAGGTGTACCATATTAATATGTTGAAAAAGTATCTTACCGATGATCAAACTCATCACGATCATTCATGCCATGTTGTGGCCCAAGCAAACGCAGCGATGGTCACTATCGATGACAACGACCGGGAGCCATTATCTATGACAAGATCGCTCCTATCCTTGCAAGCCACAGAGGACGCGACTTCCGTTAATATCAATCCAGAGCTGGATCAAAGTAAGACACAGGACATCATGAATCTTGTTCGGGAGTTTTCGCCAGTATTCACTGATTTGCCGGGTAAAACATCCTTAGTTCAACACGTCATCCGGTTGCACTCGGACGTACCCGTGTTTGTCAAACCCTACCCGCGCCCGCTGCAAGCGCACGACACCATACAGTCCGAGGTGGAAAAGATGCTCAGCTTAGGAGTCATTGAGCGCTCGACGAGCCCTTACTGCTCGCCGATTGTACTAGTAAAGAAAACAGACGGTTCCGTTAGATTTTGTATCGATTACAGGAAGCTTAACGCTCTAACCATTTACGATGCTGAACCTATCCCGAATCAGGAAGATCTATTTGCGCGATTGGCCGAGTCGTCCGTGTTTTCGAAAATAGATTTGGCTAAAGGCTACTGGCAAATCCCAATGGAAGAGGCCAGTAAACAGTACACAGCGTTTCAGACCCCTATGGGTCTCATGCAATGGAGATTCATGCCATTCGGTCTCGTAACGGCACCAGCGACATTTGCGAGGATGATGAACATCCTATTGCAGCAGACACCATGCGTCCTAAGCTACTTTGACGACATTTGCGCTTTCCATACGGATTGGAAAGGCCACTTAGAAGCACTTCGTCAAGTGCTTAGTAAACTTCGAGATGCCGGGCTTACAGCTAAGCCTAGAAAAGTCTTCCTGGGTTATACGCAGATTAACTTTCTGGGACATACTATCGCCAAAGGCGTCCAAACACCGGACGACAGTAAGATAAGTAAGATTTTAAAACTCCAGGCTCCTCATACTAAGAAGCAGGTTCGTAGCCTGTTAGGCTTCTTAAGCTATTATCGGAAATTTGTTCCTAATTTTTCGGCCCTTACGGCCCCGTTATCCGATCTTACAAGAAAAGACAGACCCAACAAAATTACCTGGAATACGCAGTGCGCCACCGCGCTCGCGACAGTGCAGCAACTGTTCTCCAGTTCGCCGCTGCTTATACTACCGAATATTAGGCGCACCTTCACCGTCCGAACTGACGCGTCGGACCAGGGAATTGGAGCTGTTTTGCTTCAGGAAAGAGATGGCTTATTGCGCCCTTGTATGTACGCTAGCCGGAAATTACTTCCGAGAGAGCAGAGATACGCTATTATAGAGCGAGAATGCCTGGCGATTGTATACGCCGTAGACGCGTTTTCCCGCTACCTACTTATGACAGAATTCGTCATCGAGACAGACCATAAACCGTTGTTATTTTTAAAATCGAACCGAGCCAAGAACGCTCGTTTGACCAGATGGAGTCTGGCCCTTCAGGAATACCGCTTCATTATAAAGGCCATTCCTGGTGGAGATAATGTCCATGCCGACCTATTATCACGGTTACCTTAATCTTGTTGTATTTTAGTCTGTCATATGTATTGGCGTTGGATACTGATTAGCACCTCATTCAGAGACCGAGGGATGATATCACATATTGTTCACCCATTGTGAACACTTTTCACCTACCCCTGTGCTTTCCTTTGTTCCAACAGCTATTTTACTGACGTCGACCCGTATTTTGGCCACACCAGACGTTGTTGCCCAGGGTCGAGGACGAGAAGATCATGGCAGACCAGGAGTCCAGATCCACTAATGCCATCGATGCTACTATAGTTATCTTTTCTTGAGTATTATTCATTGTATGTATGCATTCCTGATGACATTCGCACAGGATCAGTGTTGTACTCTAAAATTTTAGAGTTATGATTGTTAATGTCTACGTATTTAGAGGTACGATTTAATCCTCAGAGAGATATATACTTTTGGACGGAACCTTAAGATTTTCATGAAGTTTTGTCCATCAGGGATACCCGTCCTGTACGTTTTTTTTAACTTTAGTACTAGTCTTAGTTATTACCTAGTATTCTTAGTTAAGTTAACCTTTCGAGCAATTTCTCGACTCATGCCTTCCCCTTACGATAATCATTTATATCGTTAAAATTGCAAATTTTAACTGGGGTGGGGGATATGTCATGATTCGGATATTGTTAAAACTCACGCAGAGAGTGAGTTGTTGTTGTTTACCAGGGCCATGAGAAATTGGCTGGTGGCCTTGAACGGTCCTCGCCAAATTATAGTTGGTGAGTAAATAAATGTAAAGTTAAACTGCTGGAGTCACGCTTGTCGGTTTTAATGTTCGTGATTAATAAGTAATGGAGTAGGGGTGAAACAAGGTGGGGACAGTTGACATTGTTAAGTATGACTAGACAAGTTTTTGCACGTTAACTGGCTGGTAGAATAGTGCAGACGTATTACTACAGTTAAAATGGTGGGAGGTTTCGACCTATGAGATAGCTGAACTAATTGGGCCAGCGGACTAGCACGCTGGGTAGTTAGATAGTATATAACATCGTGTAACGTTCAGATTTGGTGAATACAGACGAGAGAAGCATCGTTTCGTGAAGTATCTCCGGTTGGCCAGTACCTGAACTGTGTGGTCTGAAGACTAAGAAGTCCTTGCTAACGGACTGACTGAGCTCTAGAAAGAAAGGTCTGAGTGGGCTGACCTTTGAAAGCCCACGCTGCGCTATGTTGATGTTCGCGCCTCCCAGTAGGCGTGAGCAATGGTAATATATCTTATTTATTCAAGTATAATAGAGATCGGAGATAGAGAGAGAACTACAGCCTCATAGGAAGACTAAGGAAACCCCAACTGGCACTCGACCACGAGTGTCCTGTATGATAGATCTATTGCCATAGCATGATTGGAATAATATAGCACATTGTTGATGAATTGAATAGTGATTGTGCATAAAATATAGTCTTTTGGCAACTGCTTAAATTACCTACAAGCCGAAGAGTGCTTCTGTAGGCTTTGAACGTACTGGGCTCTCCTAACATTTAAGCCCATATGATTTATGGAGAGTTTGCCTGGCGACTGGCCAGTGGCGACTCAACTGTCACTTTAAATTGATATCCAGTTTCGTATAATATACCTATTTACTATTGATTGCAGTACCTCCATAGTTACATGAATATCATTGGTTAAGTTATTAATTAGAGTTTTTGGTTTGAATATATACCTCTATTGTCTTTTGTTTTGTTATTAATAGTTATGTAAACTATGGCCTGACCGGCCTGACATATATACGCTCTAGTTATTTAGTACTTTTCTTGTGTGGTTGTGTCCGAGTGTGAGTTAGCTGCCTCTCGTGCAGTCGTAACATCCCCAAGACCCTAACTCTGCTCGTGACAACGATGCTTCTGCTCGTCTGTATTCCATAAATCTGAACGTTACACGATGTTTTATACTATCTGGCTACCCAGCAGTGCTAGTCCGCTGGCCCAATTAGTTCAGCTATCTCATAGGTCGAAACCTCCCACCATTTTAATTGTAGTAATACGTCTGCACTATTCTACCAGCCAGTTAACGTGCAAAAACTTGTCTAGTCATACTTAACAATGTCAACTATCCGGGTGAATGGCGAACCGACGTCGGTCGCGCCGAATTCTGTCTCCGCTTCTATAGTGGTTAATTTAGTAATTGTATGTGCGTGGAGGTGCTACATTCCTATTATGTGGAACGTATTAATAAGTGGTAAGGTAGCGTGGATCTAAAGGTAAGTCATAACCATTCTCATTCATTCTTGTTTAATTATTAAACCCGTTCGCGTGTAACCTTCAGCTAGGAAAAATGGCGTCTGCAACTAATGCAAGGGCGGTTGTGCCAGCTTGCTTTGTCCTTGACAAGGCAATCGTCCCGGACGTCATTAAACCGATCGGAGGCCTCGAAATTTGTAAAGCCTGTGAGCACATTACGGGAGAGGGGATGATTCACGGTGCCCAGAAGATCTCTGGGCTCTGGAGAATCTACCCTCTTTCCTTGGAGGCAAGAAGGGCTCTGGTGATAGAAGGGATAGAGTTAAGGGGGCAGAGTGTCACGGTTCTTGACAAAAATCCATTCGTCGTGCCAGGTGGAGGAGAGCGGCCCACAACGAAATTGATCATTGGAAATGTGCCCATATCGGTTTCCAATAGCGAAATCGAATGCATGTTGAAAAAGTTGGGGGTGTCGGCCAGATCAGAAATGAAGGACGAAAATTATAGGGACGAGCAGGGGGGACTGACAAGATTTAGGACCGGTAGGAGATTTGTGTACATAGACCTGCCAGCATCCTCTCTACCTAAAACAGCTAAAGTGGGAAGTCAGTTCCTAGCTTTTTTATATTATAGAGAGCAGGAGCGAGAGGTGGTGAAGTCAAAAGTAATAGGTACGACACGGGTGGAGGGGGAGATGGAGAGAACGCAGAAAGACAACCCAGGGGAAGAAAACATATCAAAACAAAACAACACAGAGGTCGAGCCTGACAGTGAGAAGACAAGCGTTTCATCACATGACAAGGCAATTGAAAGAGCGAGAAGCATGCTCACGAAAAAACAGAGTACGCTCGACCTCTTCAGGGGAGGAGTGAGAAGACCGCGTTCGGCGGAAGGCCACGCTAAGCGACAACGTACCTCGAGCTCGGAGAGAGCAAGTGAGAAGAGGAAAAAGGCCGAAAAAATGCGCAACGATGTAGAGGGTAGTGGAGAGTGTGATCGGGAGACCGGGAGGGGAAGGGTTGGGGCCGAGGAAGATCAGACTAGTGAAACCCTGCGAAACAAAAAAATCGACTGGTTTGACCAGGCAAGTGAGACGTAATCAACTCGACTTTGCGGTGTCTCTCGGCTCACGGACTTGGCTTGTATTTACGGACTTTGCCTTTCGGATTTACCCCTCTCCCCGATCTTACATCAAGTGTGTAGGTGTTGTTGTTGTTTTTTTCTCTCTCCCTCTCTCTCTCTCTCTCTCGCTCTCTCTATCTCTCTCTCTCTCTATCTCTAACATTGTCAATGAAGATTGTCTCCCTTAATTGTCGGGGCCTTCTTAGACAATTAAAACGCAGATTACTATTCAAGACATTTCTTCAGTATGATATTGTTTGCTTACAAGAAACATATATAACGGAAGCGAAAGCGAATGAATGGATGAGAGAATGGACTGGTGAATTCTTTTCTGCCCAAACACCAATAAGAGTAAAGGACAGATCATCTTGGTAAATAGAACGTTTCATATTGATAAATTAAATTTTCTGCCTTTTGATACACGTTGCATGGGAATTGAGTTTGAAAGGAAAAATAAACTTTATACTGTATTGAACTGTTACGGCCCGGCAAAGCCGCAGGAACGCGAAGGCTTCTTAGAGCAACTAAATGATATTATCAGTGAGATAAACCAGAGCAGTTTAATAGTATGTGGGGACTTTAATATGATTTTAAACAACGATCTTGATATAATTTCGGGCGCACCACACGGAAAGAAAGAAATAGAATTATTCTCTAATTTTGTGAAAACGTGGGATTTATGTGACTGTTGGAGAGAATTTAATAAAGAAACAAAAGAATTCACATGGTCTAGGAAAGAACCGTTTGTGGCAAGGAGACTAGATTATATTTTTTGCTTTAAAGAACTATTGTCATGCACCACAAATGTTGAAATTAAACATGTCGCGTCCACTGATCACCGTGCAGTTACCATAGAAATTTTAGAACATAGTTTCCCGAGAGGCCCCTCCAGGTGGCAGTTCAACGCGTCATACATCAATAATGTTCATTTTGTAAACCATATGAATTTATTTATATCAAATTTTATTGCAGACGAGGAAAAGAATGATCTAGATCATCGAACAAAATGGGAACTGTTGAAAGCAGCCATACGTTCAGAATGTATGCAATACAGTAAGAGTAGTCACATGAAAAAACACAGTAGACATAAACTGGAAGCAGAGGTAAATGATATCTCAAAGCTTATGGCGCAGTTCCCGGGTGATAAAATACTGCAGGAGAAGTATGAAAACACTAAAAAGCAATTGGAAATTGAATTATTAGCACAAACAAAGGGAGCAATAATTAGATCTAGAAGCAAATGGATCGAGGAGGGAGAGAAAAACACCAAGTTCTTTTTAAATTTGGAAAAGGCCAGGGGAACATGCAATGTAATAAAACAAGTTAAAAATGGGGACGGTGAAATAATAAGGGACCCACTAAAGATTCTTGGGGAAGCACAAACATTTTATGAACAACTTTACACTAAAGAAGCATCAGTAATAGCAGTGGGAGAAAAACTTGATCATTTTTTAGACGGTATAGCTCATGACAAATTAGCTGAGGAAGACAAGAAATGGTGCGATTCAGACATTAGCTTAGAGGAAATGGGAAAGGCAGTAAAGTTGCTTAATAATGATTCGGCCCCAGGGACGGATGGAATTACTTCTAACTTTTATAAAGTCTTTTGGCGCCTTTTAAAGAAACCCCTACATGATAGCTATAAAGAATCGATAGAGCAGGGGGAATTATCTGTTAGTCAGAGACGAGGTATAATCACTATGATACACAAAGGCAATAACAGCAGTCGAGAAGATCTTACCAATTGGCGCCCCATAACATTAACAAACGTTGACTACAAAATCTTCACAAAAATTTTGGCTTTGAGGTTACAAAAAGTAATAAAAAGTATTGTTCATGAGAACCAAACTGGATTTATTAAAGGGAGGACAATTACATCACATATCAGATTCATAGATGACGTCATAAATTATGCACATAAAGAGGATCTAGGAGGTTTGGTTGTATCACTGGACTACAAAAAAGCCTTCGACTCAGTGAATAAGGAAACAATATTATTAGCTCTGGACAGATTCAATTTTGGGCCAAAATTCATACATTATATAAAAGCGATACTAACAAACACGCAGAGCTCAGTTAAGAACGGAGGTTGGATCTCCAAATGGTTTAATTTAGAGCGAGGCGTCCGGCAGGGATGCTGTGTTAGTCCTCTGCTATTTGTATTAGTGGTAGAAATGCTTTCAATAAAACTCAGGAATAATGAAGAGGTAAGAGGAATTTTAAGTGAAGGAAATGTAATAGATACGCTAAAAGTCCTGCAGTTTGCAGATGACATGACGCTACTCTTAAAAGATAAAACTGATCTATGTAAGGCACTGAAAGTAATTGAACAGTTTACAGGTATATCAGGGCTAACGCTTAACAGAAAGAAGTCAGTGGGAATGTGGGTGGGTAGAAGTAAACAAAGGGAGGAAAGAGGGGAAGGAATAGCTTGGGTGCAAAAGGGAGATAACATAAAAATACTAGGTATATATTTTAGCGCTGCAATTGAAGCCTCTAAAATCCCACTAAATTGGATAGAAAAAATAAACAGTATTAAGACGTTGAGTAGTAGATGGTCTAAGAGAAATCTGTCACTGTATGGAAAGATTGTAGTGGCAAAAACTTTTTTACTATCAAAATTCAACTATATTATCCAAGCCCTGTCTTTGCCACAGCAAACACTGGCTGAAGTAGATCGGATTCTGTTTAAGTTTCTATGGCAAAAAAAGTATTCAAATAAAAGAGCTTTTGAAAAAATCAAACGAAATACATTATGCAGAGAACCAAACGAGGGAGGTTTAGGAGTAATCAGTATAAAGGATCAGCAAAACGTCTTTCTCATAAAATGGTTTAAAGAAATATGTTTACAAAAATCATATCTAAAAATAGGAGTAAAATTAGCCAGTCATTTCTGCAAAAAGCTAGTCAGTTTACCTTATTTAACCAAGTCAGATACTAACGCGAGAGAAGTAAAACAGGTAGGTACAATAAACTCTATTTTTTGGCAGAATGTAATTAAAACATGGTTAGACTTAGAAAAAAGGGATAAGGAGAAAGAAAACGATATTACTCCAAATAGTTTAGGCCGGCAACCTCTGTTTAACAACAGTAATATTAGATTTAGAAATAAGCCATTGTGGATAGAAAAATGGGTCAGAGAGGGAATTAAATATTTGTATCAGATGTTTAACGAAAACAACTGGAAAACCCTGCAAGATATTGCTGAGATAGTTGGACATTATCCTGGTATCCATTTCGACTACTGGGCAGTTACAAATGCTGTTAAAAAAGAATGGAAGGACATTTTTGAAAAAACCAGAACGGAAGACAGACCTCCTTTGCATACAGAAGATGACGTAGATGAAAATGCAAAAAATATTTTTTAACTAACGAATAAAGAAATTAGAAAGAAATTAATAAATAACAAAAACGCCACGATCTGTAGCTCGGGTTTCTGGAAACGAAAATATAATGTTGACATATATCCTTATTTTGATAGCGGGTTTAGAGCTTGTAAAGAAACCACATTGAGGCTCTTACATTTTAAAATTCTACACAATATTTACCCAACGAATATTCTCTTACATAAAATGAAAATAAAGGAAAGTAATAAATGCGAGCATTGTGAGACGCCTGACTTTATAGAGCATTTCTTTTTCCATTGCAGCAAATTAAAAGACTATTGGCCTTATGTGGCCCAGTATATTCTGAATAAAACCGGTAAAAGAATTGAAATAAATGAGAAAATTCCATCGTCAAGTACAGTATAATACAATTCTCTGTCTACGGACTTTTCACGTCAGGCCGAAAGGACTAAACAGCCGAGATCACCTCACGAGTAAGATGCAGCAATCGTATATATCTAACGTACCTAGCTCCCTAGCTCATTCATCCTGGATCATTTCCACAGCCAGATTACTACTCTGACTCATCACCTATAAATTTGATTGGTCAGTTTATCCCAAATTTGCAACTCGGCAACCAAGGCCAAGGTCGCTCCTGAAATAGTTTTTTAATAAAATTAAATTTGCCAATTCTATTGGTCAGATGATACCCAGCCAAGGTTATTCTCGAGACGCGAGACGTCTATCAAAACAACACCCTTTCCTCACCCTTCTCTACTGTGGTAATCACGGGCTGCAAAACTGCTTCGTGATAATAATATTAGCTCTCCCCCCTTACAGTTCCCTACTCAAAACTTTGGTCCGCGAGGCCAGCTGAGTACGCGACGTCTCGGTGAAATAAACAACTCACTTGACCTAACACTACATTTTCAGTACTAACCTAGATCTTGACAATGACACGGCTCCTCAGCTGTTGCTGCTATTGGTCCACCTCAGGAAAAAGCATTTTTATGTTGTTGTTGTTTTTTTTGTTTTTACCATCGGATTGAATGGAAGTAACATATTCAGTGTTCTTCCCGCAACATATTAGGTAGACATCTCTCACTAAATCAGATATTATCTCACTTGTTACATCTAGCAGGTTTAATTTTTCCTTCTTGTAGTAACATTTGAGACTATGTCATAGGTTAATCTTCAGCTAGAAATACGACTTTTGTTCGATATTAAAACAGCAACGACAACAGCAACAACGACGATAAGAAAATTTCTATTAGACAAACAAAATCAAAGGAATTATATTTTAATATGATATTGTTTTCTTGTTTAAAAGGTAAAAATTCGTCGTGCTGCAAATAATTATGTTCCATTGCTAACCGTGAAGAAATACAACTGCATTCATACCGATAGGTAAGTATGCTTCATTATGGACCTTTTCATATACTGCTATCTTCTCTTCTCCTCCCCTTCTTTCATTCTTAGCTTCTTTTCATTCATTCGTTCATTCATTCATTCATTCATTCATTCATTCATTCATTCATTCATCATGAATTCATTCATTAGATATTCTGTCACCCATCAGAATTGAGTATTAGATTTGTTTAAGTCTAGTACTCTTTGTGCTTCAATAATATTGACAATGAACTTGTCCTAAACTTCACATTATATCTGCAGTAAATACAGAAATTAAGAGAAGCATTGGTCAACTCGAAAATATTCACAATGTTAAAGATAATGTCATACAGGTTAGCGTAGCGCTGGCCGAGACAGAATTCTGGAACTTGTCGTAGCGTGATGGACGCCATAATCTGTGGCGTATTACAGACGAGGTACACTACAGATACCAGAATCACTTGCCTTACTACTTTCACTTCCTTGGACTGTTTCCATACTTGACTTTGTTTCTGTGTAGGTTGTGACGAAGATCTCTCCATAGAAACTCCAGTGGAACTCTGCAAGTTTGATGATCTTCTCATGCCAATGGCTATGACAATAAGAGAAAGACATACCAAGATGTGACCTGTAAAAACTATCACAGCTTTGTTCAATATGTCGTTCGCTTTGGCAGTTTTAGGCCAATTGTTGTTAAAGAACAAAACCAGTTGTGTTTCGTTCGTTTTGGAATTGTAGGCGGAAGTCAGGCCAGAGGATACATAGCCAGGTATGTAACACGCCAAACCAAAAATGTAGATGATCACTATAACCAGTAAGTTCGTATTTCGTGTGAAGACGCCCCTGACCTGAAATGGAAAAGCCACACAACAGCCACGTTGAACGGCAATGTAAGTTGTAGTGATGATGGAAATATCGTAAAACATTCGGTAATAACGAACACACAAGAAACTCAGACCAACGATATCAATATTTTCATACCAGTGTGAGGTGATCTTGGTCAGAGACGGGTAGTATATGGCCATGGACAGAAGTTTCATCAAAACTGCGCAGAAATCTGAACAGGACAAAGCAAAGAAACACATGTTCACTGCGTCGTTCAGGCCAATTTTAGCGAATGTAAAGATGTTCAGAGTGTTAGTGGCTATTGCCACAATACAAACGATACTTGTGACAGCGACATTACACTTCAGAAATATGTTGAATACCTCCTGAGTGATCAGTCCTTGTCTACTGGTGTAAGATTGGAATGGTAATGTCGCATTAAACATTCTGGTAACGGCAACTTTCAAGTTCGTTTCAAGGCTTTTGTTTCCATGGGATCACTGCCTGAGGCATTTGCACCTCGCTGTGACATTCACGCCAATCAAGTCATAATTACATTCAGCAATTTCTAGACCCATGTTAGAAATTTAATGTCTAAATTCATCTAATATGATGTACAGGTAAGCCTCCTCGTTTGATATTTGAAATGGTTCTTAAAGATTTCAACTAATGAACTTAGATACAAAGAAATCACGAACAATCATTAATTTATCCAAATTATAATCACCAGTTGGCGCCCTGACGACTCGGGGAATACACAGATGTGATTTTTAAATTTGAGTTTCGATCACCAGTGTGTAAATTGAGGCGCAGAACGAAATTTCCTGTCATACTTTTTAATTCTACCTGAAGAAAATGCGTCTTTTTTGTTCGGCTCACAATATCAGAACGTTTTGTTCTGTTCAATTCAGTGATAGCTGAAAGCCAACGAAAATAACAAAATATACCGAACTTCAAGACCTCTTAAAATATGCGTGCTTACACATTCGCGTCTTTCTATCCGTAGGATGACAATTTTGAGTAGAATTTAAGGCTCAGTCATCCCATCCTTCAGGATTATATTGGAGATTTTATTCCCTTTATAATATGATGATTCTTAACACAGAGTGATCACTAGATATCCTGGTTTGACCACCAACTCCAGGTCAAGACTTACATTAATTTGATAAACTTCTCTATTCTAGATAGTTCGATTGCAATTATGTCTTGATGTTTTTTGTTGTTTTTGTCAGAACAAGAAAGGAATATCTCTCCTATTATCCACAAAGAATGCAATCATATTATTACTCTACAATTTACCATAACGAACTCTCTCGTACGAATATTAATGATTTCGCCGAGTAAACAAATAGTGAAAGAGAAGAGTAAAGTGAGGAGTGAATGTTTCACGGAAATTGAGACTGGCAAACAGTGAGACGACGTAATTACTTATTTATTCAGATTGTTCGTACGTTCATTACTTCCAGTTAGACACAAACTTCAGTGCTAAACCAAAACAGGAGTTTTTGGGTCAGGGAAGCCCATCAACCCACGGTAGTTACGAATGGATTCTATTGAATGACTAAACAACGTTTGTCTCCGGTTATTAATTGCTTGGGTAAACTCAAGATTTATTCAAACGTGAATGACATTGATTATTTTTTTTCAGTGCTGTCAGAAATATTAACATTTTAAAAATTTTCAAATAAAAGGCTTTGATAAACCACAAAGAAAAATATTGGAAAAATTCTAGAAAAACTAGTCAGTCCCTCAAAAAAAAAAAAAACACACTGTAACCAAACAATGAAAAATAAAAACAAGAGAAAAGTGAGTTGTAAATGCATAGGGCAGGAACCTCCTAAACTAAAGACCTGAGCACAAAGAAAAAGTTTAATAAAACAATAAGGGACAATTTTTCAAGAGACGGACCAAGTTTCTTCACTTGTAGTAATATCTTTCTAAAGCAAATAATTGGCTCTTTTCGTCTTGGCAGACGGTTAGCAGCTAAATAGTTTTTGTGCTGCATGCCTGGGCTGTGGGTATGGAGAAAGTGCCTAGCCCATGGTGCACTTTCCCCCCTCTCGACAGTGTTGATTTGATCCATTGGAACGACATGGTCGATACGCGTGGAATCAACAGTGTTGCAGGAGGTTCATTCCTCCGTGTAGTCTGCCTTTTGGGGGTTCTCCCTATTTGTAATAATTAATAATGAATTATATGCTTTTTTTTTTGTTGGAGATATGTAGGGGGGGGGGGGTGATATGGAAAAGGAGTACAGAAATAGGCCAGTATTTCATGCTTATGTTTAAAAATGGAATGCGTATTGAGTGGTCCCATGTCAGACTTGGCCCATCCGATAAGAAGGAGCTGAGATACAGAAGAAATGAGATAGAGAATTGAAATACGAGAGAACTTGTGAATGAATCAACGAGGCTGCTAAGTAATTGGTTATTGTGACAGTGTATCGTACAACTCAAGAGGTTGGAAGTATTCGTGAACACTAAATTGGCGAAGTGGGCAGGACGAGATCTTGTAATCGGGAAATTTAATTGAAATTATGGTTATATTTTTTTGCTGTTTACAGTGACTTAACGACTTGGTGTCTCCAGTTTTAACTATTGTTAACTTTTTAGATTGACAGAATTTGTTCAGATCAAATTGCTATAAAAAAAAATGTCCCATTTTTTCTTAATTGTCTTTTTTTTTTTGGAGGGTATTTTGTATTTGTATATACAACTTTAATCCCATTTGGGAAATTTGCCTTTGTGTCATTGCACACAGTTATAACTGGAGCAGGCACGTTGTCGCCAAAGTGCAGCGTCGGTCGGCGGTTAGTTTGTTTTTTGTTTGGGGGGGGGGGGTGAGGGGGGGAGGAGTGGTAAGTATGAATTTTATTTGATTTTGCCCGGGCAGCGGCCTGTTCAGCCTGCTCTTTTCGATTTCCAACTGCCGACGTATCTGTAACGTGCGTAACTTGCACACGGGTCCTCCGAGTTTTTCGCCCTTATCCGAGAAGACTAGGTGCTCGATCCTACCCCCGCACTAGGATCGGGGACACGAAAATATGAGAAATATCCCAAAAATTCCAAAATGCCTGCACCGGCCGGGTTCAAACCTTGGCATGAGAGGCGAGCACCTTGCCTCTAGACCACCGTGTCCCCTTTCTAGACAATTTCGACACTGAAGAATAGTCGAATACTCAAATTGAAGACCTCGACACTATTTTGTGCAGCGCCATGGGGTGAGTAAATCGAAGGGTCAGGCATGTTCGTGAGAAGACATCAATGAAATGGGTTTGTATCGCTGGGGTGGTGTGAACAGTGGAGACAATGAGCTATTGACAAAAGCATGAGATAAAGTTTAATTACTGTCGCATCCACTGTAGCAGCTAACATCGATGACGATGAAGCCGACAGGTGACAGGTGACAGGTGACTGTCGCATCCACTTAGCAAACATTCTTTTAACCGAGTAATGTTGGTTAAAAGCAACATAATTCATTTGGCTTCATAAATGATTCAGTACAAAAATGTGACAGTATCAAGTGATCGGGACATCTTTATAAAGCGACTAAATCTTTTTTTACGTCGGAATAGTGATGCCATCAGATATAAAAAATTCTCTTTAATCTTTACGTCTTTTCAATACCCGCATATCGTTACGGGAGTTCATTGTTGTAAAGAGGATCGACTCGTTGTGATAAACAGCAGAAGGGGCTAAAACCTGCACATTTTCTCAGTGCGCCTATATGTTCTTCGCACTGAACACCAGCTTTACCAACGTTCAATAATTTTAGTCCTTAGAGTTTGACATCTAACTGGCTCAACAACCAAATAACAACAATGGCACGGATTCAGCCAGAGGACTGGCTTTTGTTCTCAGAACGGGTAAGGTTTTCATTATTTCATTCTACAAAATAATTAAATTTATAATTCTACCGCCTTCTTTCTTTGACTAGCCACGCTTGGGAGAATGTCCGTTTATGGTAACACAGTCAAGTATTATGTCCAGTGAACGCTCTTGCTTAGTGATGTATAGCAACGCTGGTCATTGGGACAATTAGGCTACGAATTGACATCTTGTCGTCAAGTTCACCATTGAATGAACGTACATGACGTAACGAATACGCCACAATCCTGACTCGTGATTTCAATTTTTATTAAACACCATATTACATTTGTCGTCCTTCTTACATTATTGGCGTACTAATGATTTTGGCGGTTTTGAGTTATGTGACATTTTAGTGACATCTCTATTCCCACAAAGGAACGTATTGTCATATCTAATACTTGTGAAGTTACAACCAGAAACGTTTTTGCCGCGTCCAAGAATAACAACAGTGGCCAAAACTTTGAGACTCTTCTAAGAAATGAGGAAATTGTTGATCTTTAAGCTTTACCTCTTTCTGATTTCTTACAGTTTTCTTGTCAGTGCTCCAGCCTCAGTGTATCACAAGCCTGTAAAATAAGATGAGAATCATTTCATTGGGATGTTCATGTCCACAGAGCGCAAACTACTAAGAGAGCACACACGCATCTTACCTACTATGGCATGAACGCAATATCATATCTCAGTAACACATGAAGTAACAAGGCATGGAACTTTGATAATACATGGCCCAGATCTAGAAAAAAAAATTCATTGTTGAGGCGAAATGCAGGTACCAAGATACAAAATGCCAAACTTTTAATGTTGAGATTTTTGTTTTTTGGAGGATTTTTCTGTCTCTCTTTCTTGTTGTTTTTTGTCTTTTTTTTTTTTTCTGTTTTTTTTTGCTTTCTTGACCCTCGAAAGGGTTTCCCAGTGGGCTGCAATCTTCTTGTGCCTTCCTTCAGAAAGAGGTTGTTATGGGCTGGCACCAATAGTACGAGTTAAATCAGAGCTAGAACATCGATATTTTGCTTGAGTTGGTGTGACAGAGGGCCATGGGGGGGGGGGGGGTGACTAGGTGGAAAATTGCTTTAACTGTACTCGTCATTTTGATTTCCCATTGCCGCTACTCTTGGTAAGGGCAGTAAGAAAGGGTGGTTTTGTTATTTCTTTGGTCATCGCCCCTGCTAGAGGCAAATTCGAAATATTTTCCCAAGTTGTGTCCCTGCTCAATGCAGGGGTATTCTATGTCAAGCGGAAAGGACGTTTCTTCAGGTGCGAGATGAGCTGTGAGATGGCCAAGGCGGTGTGCCTATGGCACTAGGTAGGGTAGCAGGTTAGGAATTGATAGCAGAAAAATACCAAACGTTTCTAACCGGATCTTGTGTCGTCACTGCCTGGCGCTGACCGATAACGGTCAGTCACGTCCTGTGAATGCAATTAAAAATTTATGATGTTATAAAAAAAATTTCACCTCTCCGACCCCCCCCCCCCCCTTTACGGTTTAGAGATATTACCCTAGGCGTGCCATGTGTCTTTGGAAAAAAGTGTGCTGTCAGTTACATTTCCCCCCCCCCTCCCCCAATGGTTATAATATAAATGATATCGAATCTCTCCAACTACTCCCCCCCCCCCGCCCCCCGCTAGTGTACATAAATCCTTACATGCAATCCATCAAATGTTGATTAGAGGCAGATGCATGCTTTCTCCTCACCATTGTTACATTTCTTATCGCATGCCGGCCGGTGTAGAACCTCATACAGATCTTTGTTGGAAGAATGACCACTCTGGGCATTTGCACCTGAGTGTAGAACTGTTGCCAGGGGCGCGTAGTCTCAAAATACAAAGCCAAATAGAGAAGTATTCAGTTCTGTTCGTTGTTCATTAATGGCATAAATATACTGTAAAATGCTTCGCTTCCCTAGCGACAGCTTTGTCACAAATCCCAGACTGGGAGATGTAATAATTATAACAGGACAACAATCACGAACGAACACGTATAACACTTAACAGGACAACCCATCAGACTCACACATTTATTAAACATAAATATAAAGATAACAGTGCAATTACATACATTATATTATTCAATTTAACTGCCGTCCAACGGCCTTCTTTCCCTCAAGCACTCTTCCTCGGGTCCACAACCCGGTAGTTACTTTTAAAGACACTTCGGCCTCAGCCTCTCCACTCAATGTCTTAATAACACATTAGTATTTCTTTCGCACCGCAGTCTCTCAATAGCAACTCCCTATGGCAATAACACCTTAGCCTTCCACTAGCACCTCAACATGGCCATAGCACGTTAATAGTTCAATTCACATTAGTATCTCAATGGCACAGTATATTAATATCACATGTAGTACATCTTAAGAGCACATTAACAATTCGATACACATCCCTGTCTGTGGCCAGACTGCCACGACTCATGCGTTCCTCCTGTCCTGCTCGACAGCTTCACTCCTCTGGCCTATGCGTAGCCTTCGGCCCTATGCTGGCCTATCCCCTGTGCTCACCGCGGGTGACTTCTCGGCCCGACCCCGGCACCTACAAAAATAACATTACATTGGTATAATACCATACCATTTCTATTCACTTCACCCCTCATTACAAACCATGAAGCGTACACACAATAGTCCACCTTTCACTCACCACACGTCTTACGGTAACACACCTCCCCCGTATTACACAGTACTCACTCTCGCTACGAATCCATGAACCTAACTTACATCTATCGCTCATGGCGCACATTTCTATACACAGTAATCAAGGACTTCCACATTCCTCACATATATTTATTTACATCATGGTCATAGGCGAATATAATACATCAATCATCATAATTATCAATCATCGTTCAACCTACCAGTCATCAGTGGAAAACACATCACAATGTCCCGACTGCTTTCATTCACGTCTGCCTCTTGGGACCTTCTAACTTGCAGTGATATGACTGCCCAGATCTTGCCTGTACTAAGCCTCAAATTCACTCACAACATGCACGCTTTTCATTACTTGTGGGCCGTGAGTTAACTTTATTCTACCCCCTTCTCCCCGTAACTATTGATCCCCGCTCACTCGCTCGTGACAAGCTTGATCATTTCTCTCGTTTTAGGCGTAGTCAAGATCAGTGACAACGTAAAATGCAAAATGCAAAGGCTGTTGTCATTTTTGATAATGTGGTGATATAGAATAAAGTCATATATCTTTCTACGCTGGTTTATTTTCAATAGCCAACCCCGGCAAGATGAATCTTGCAAAATTTCCTTGTATCACATCCAGCTGTATATCTAGATCTAGGTCGCATTCATAACGGCACTTAGGTTTGATGCAAAGACTAATAGGTCGTTTTATTACGCCACAATTCTTGCAGAATACACAAATGACAAATGTGATAAGTTGACTATCGGCTGGCAATGAGTAAACAATGACGTAAAGTGCAATTTCCGGTCACACTTTTCGGTTCCATCCGATGAAAATGGGTCTCTGTTTTTGTGACTCAAAAAAGTTTAATATAAATCACAGCAAAGACTGATGTTTGTTCAAAATGAATGTGTCCACGTAACTCTTCGACAAAAATTGTTGCAGTACACCAAGTTTCGTAATTTTTGATGGCGTAGTCGCGAAGTTTTAGTTGCTTACAGGTTCACCCGGGAGGCCCAGCAAAACCACTGTTAGCATGGAGGGAAAGTAGGTCGCGGCGGTAAACAATACCGGTTTGTACATTTCCAAGGGGATTAAGAGCTTACAAACGGCTCTAAATAGTTTCAATCAGGCCCAAAATATGAACAAACCACAGTAAATAGATACGCACACTGTACTTTGGTGAAGACGGTTTCTTTCAATTCTTGTTACAGCCGCGATCTAGGTTTACGATTTGGCGGACTGATTGCACTCTATAAATACATACTCTGTGAGTACACATATCGTTTTCCTCTTCAAAGTGAAAACATATTTTAGTGTTTGCACAGTTTAGTCTGTAGACGTAAATACATATATTTTTTTAATTTATAAATGCAAACTCAAAGTCAGTCTACATTCTGGCAAATGGAAAATACGTTCTATAAGGTTTAGTGCAAAAATTGAGTCCCAGTAAATGGTCAAGGCAGTTTTCCAAGAAATCATGCTGATCCTGCTCATTTTGAAAAAAGCCGCCCTATTAATAACACATTTCCTGAACATGATCCGGTTACAAATTTTGTGTTTGCACTTGTAAAATAGTTTTAAAATGTTGGCTTCTTCCCGAAACACAGAATACAGAGACGACTCAATTTTTCACATTAATTCCGTCCGTCGACCTGCGCGCGTATCATCGATGACAACAGTGCAACAGTTCGCAACACACCCCTTCGTAATTGAACCAAAAAGTGCCATACCCGCCGTATTTATACTCGCGCAATTTGTGGACATATAATGGGGAAAGAAATGGTTCGCCACGATGTTCCGTGTCTCGGGTTCTAACTGTTGTGTTGCTAGTTTTGTGCATCCATTCAATCACAGGACTCGAAGACTTGGTAGTACAGACCAGATTCCTTCAAAACGTTTATTACAATACAATGCCGACCAGTACAAGGTTAAGAACATGTACAATCGCACTGGTGACGAACATAATATATATAACCAGTTACAAATATTGTCTAACATCAACATCACAATCTCCCAGCACATGGACATGCACATGTAACTCCTCCGTAACAAATAGCTATCCTCCAGACGACACACACACGCCATCAACCAAAACACCCACACAATTACATTGTCAGCACTTTCAGACAAGGGAAACAACTACAGGGGAAACACTCATGCCATGTCCCATAACACTACCAAGTCACGATTTTTTACTTTTGGACCTAGTTTGAAATAGAAAACAACAATGATAATCTATTATAAAAAAAAATAGTGGCGGGAGTAATGCATTGTGGTACAATTTTAGCCCTTTTTTTGCTCAAAGCTGCAGCCTAAATGAAAGTTTCAAAAATTATGAAGTTAATTTTCGCAAGTGGCTTATAATCCAGTGCAATCGCTTTGGTATTGATCCATTGAGTTTATTCAAGTTTCAGACAGTCTTTTTAAAAATATGTAAAAATGTGAAATACAAGGACCCTCTTTTTGGCTCCCTTTGATAAACCCAGATTTATTCGCTGACCAGTCATATTTGCAACCAAGGAAAAAAAAAAAATTCAAAACCCCTAATATTTGCATCGAAGAAATAGACCAACAAAAACTATTCGATCAAAATTTCCTGTATAAATATCCCCGTTACAAAAATAAATAAGTAATCAAGAATCGCAACCCACAACAACAAGAACAAAAAAAACAAAACCAAAATCATCGTAGCACACTGCCAAATGTGGACAATCCCAATTTCTTGCAAACTTCCTGTCGATAAACGAGGCGGCCAGTCCAAACCATGCTACGAGTGTAGAGTGCCAAAATGCCCACCAGAGCAGAGCAAACGCGAAAAAGACGCCGACTACGTTATTCTGTCAATAATTTACATTTAGATCCACCTCAAGACCCAGATGTAGCTCTAAATCAAGGTGAGCCTGTAGAGCCGCATCATGTAGTAGATCTAGATCTAGATCTAGATCCACACATTCTGGAACCACGTGTTTTAGATCCAGACAAAGACCCCGATGGCGATGCAGATCATGAGCACGTAGAACTTAATCATCTCGGAGCAATGACAAGGCCATGTCAGTTTTGCACAGCAAAGTTGTGGAAGGATGAAAGTAGTTCAATGTGCTGTGCTAATGGCCAGGTTATGCTTCCCCCTCTCCAGCCTCTCCCTGAGGAACTTATGAAGCTCTTTTACTTTACAGGAGACAGTGAAGAATCCAAAAATTTTCGACAGCGTATTCGTTCTTACAATTCTTCATTTGCATTTGCATCTCTAGGCGTCAATGAAGATGTGTTGCCAGCTGGAGTGTACTCATTTCGTATAAACGGTGCGGTATGCCACAGAATCGGACAGATACAACCAAGCCATCATCACCCTAAATTTTCACAACTTTACATTCATGACACCCAAAATGAAATTGAAAACAGACTCCACTGGTTCAGTCACCTACAACAGAACATTGTCACCAAAATATCCACAATTCTTCATGACATCAATCCGTTCGTGAGAGTATATATACCCTGCCACACGGATAATGTGGTGTATCATGCAGCACTGATCCAGTAGAAATGTTTGGTGAGTTCAGTATTCAAGATAACATGTTGTGCTTTTACTCTCTTTCTTCCTGCCTTTACCATTTTAACTGAGTCTTTTTGCCCGCGAAATCGCGGGCACTCTACTAGTAGTAATAATAATATTAACATCGTTATTATCCGGCACATTTTTATTAACTTGACATAGGCCTCTTGCTTGTGAATCATCAAAATTGCTTTATTGAAGCTAATATGACTCTGGCTATGTCCTTTGAAATTCGTAACAGCTTAAGTTTATCAAACCACCTAAGTGTAAGGAAAAAAATGTCAAGATCTGGCTTTATGGATTCTACCCGCGAGACAGATGGGGTGGGGAAAGGCAAGTGAAGAGAAACAGGGGTGGGAGTGGGTATGGGGCCGGGGGCTGCGACGAAGCTGATTTATCCCGGGCAACACCGGGTACGTCAACTAGTGAAACAGTATTTGAAGAAGATTGACAAAAATGAACACAAGGAGAGATGAACATGACTGCCAACGAGGTGATTCAGCACTTTCCTAAGGGATATGGCTCTGGACTGCAAGAGAGAGGCTAAATCACATTCGGACGAACACAGCAAACACACACAAGCAAAATACTATTTAAAAAAAACAGGATTTCTTTTGGCCAGGCCTGCAGGGCCGCAACAATTTACTCTGGATTATTAAAGAATATAAAAACAAGTATAGCTCTATGAAATTCAGAGTAACTGCAAAATAAGAATATGGTATAGATCTAGATCTAACTGCTCACACAAATAAATCCCCACTGCTGTTAATAACTTCACTCCACGTAGTTTAAGTGGATAACTGTTATAAGTTCATTACATCAGTAAGTTACATGGATCACTGTCCAAGGACCTAGACTATATGATAATTATGGCAATAAAATCTCAATGTGAAGTAGATCTAAAAGGTCCTGGCACTTTACTAGTTTTAAAAAAGTCACAATTCAATTCTGATAATTACCAAACTCTCCAAATAGATACAAATAAGTTCCATTCACACAAAATTCAGTATAAGCGTTCTTGTCACGAGCAGAGTTAGGGTCTTGGGGAGCATTCGACTGCACGAGAGGCAGCTAACTCACACTCGGACACAACCACACAAGAAAAGTATCAAACAACTAGAGTATCTATATATGTCAGGCCGGTCAGGCCATGTTTTACATAAATATTAATAAACAAAACAAAAGACAATAGAGGTATATTCAAAGCAATAAATTCTAATTACTAACTTAATCTATAATATTCATGTAATTATGGTTCCTTATTGGATGTACTGCAATCAATAGCAAATAGGTATATTATACGAAACTAGATATCAATTTAAAGTGTCAGTTGAGTCGCCACTGGCCAGTCGCCAGGCAAACTCTCCCTAAATCATATGGGCTTGAATGTTAGGAGAGCCCAGTACGTTCCAAGCCTACAGAAGCACACTTCGGCTTGTAGGTAATTATGCAGTTGCAAAAAAAACTATTTATATATAGGCACAATCATTATTCAATTCATCAACAATGTGCCATATTACTTCAATCATACTATGGAAATAATTCTATAACACAGGCCACTCGTCGTCGAGTGCCAGCTGGGGTTTCCTTAGACTTCCTATGAGGCTGTGATTCTCTCTCTATCTCTGATCTTCTATTATGCTTGAACAAATAAGATATATTACCATTGGTCACGCCTACAGGTAGGCGCGAACATCAACATAGCGCAGCGTGGGCTTTCAAAGGTCAGCCCACTCAGACCTTTCTTTCTAGAGCTCAGTCAGTCCGTTAGCAAGGACTTCTAGTCTTCAAATCACAGTTCAGGTACTGGCCAACCGGATATACATCACGACACGATGCTTCTGCTCGTCTGTATTCCATAAATCTGAACGTTACACGATGTTTTATACTATCTGGCTACCCAGCAGTGCTAGTCCGCTGGCCCAATTAGTTCAGCTATCTCATAGGTCGAAACCTCCCACCATTTTAATTGTAGTAATACGTCTGCACTATTCTACCAGCCAGTTAACGTGCAAAAACTTGTCTAGTCATACTTAACAATGTCAACTATCCGGGTGAATGGCGAACCGACGTCGGTCGCGCCGAATTCTGTCTCCGCTTCTATAGTGGTTAATTTAGTAATTGTATGTTCGTGGAGGTGCTACATTCCTATTGTGTGGAACGTATTAATAAGTGGTAAGGTAGCGTGGATCTAAAGGTAAGTCATAACCATTCTCATTCATTCTTGTTTAATTATTAAACCCGTTCGCGTGTAACCTTCAGCTAGGAAAAATGGCGTCTGCAACTAATGCAAGGGCGGTTGTGCCAGCTTGCTTTGTCCTTGACAAGGCAATCGTCCCGGACGTCATTAAACCGATCGGAGGCCTCGAAATTTGTAAAGCCTGTGAGCACATTACGGGAGAGGGGATGATTCACGGTGCCCAGAAGATCTCTGGGCTCTGGAGAATCTACCCTCTTTCCTTGGAGGCAAGAAGGGCTCTGGTGATAGAAGGGATAGAGTTAAGGGGGCAGAGTGTCACGGTTCTTGACAAAAATCCATTCGTCGTGCCAGGTGGAGGAGAGCGGCCCACAACGAAATTGATCATTGGAAATGTGCCCATATCGGTTTCCAATAGCGAAATCGAATGCATGTTGAAAAAGTTGGGGGTGTCGGCCAGATCAGAAATGAAGGACGAAAATTATAGGGACGAGCAGGGGGGACTGACAAGATTTAGGACCGGTAGGAGATTTGTGTACATAGACCTGCCAGCATCCTCTCTACCTAAAACAGCTAAAGTGGGAAGTCAGTTCCTAGCTTTTTTATATTATAGAGAGCAGGAGCGAGAGGTGGTGAAGTCAAAAGTAATAGGTACGACACGGGTGGAGGGGGAGATGGAGAGAACGCAGAAAGACAACCCAGGGGAAGAAAACATATCAAAACAAAACAACACAGAGGTCGAGCCTGACAGTGAGAAGACAAGCGTTTCATCACATGACAAGGCAATTGAAAGAGCGAGAAGCATGCTCACGAAAAAACAGAGTACGCTCGACCTCTTCAGGGGAGGAGTGAGAAGACCGCGTTCGGCGGAAGGTCACGCTAAGCGACAACGTACCTCGAGCTCGGAGAGAGCAAGTGAGAAGAGGAAAAAGGCCGAAAAAATGCGCAACGATGTAGAGGGTAGTGGAGAGTGTGATCGGGAGACCGGGAGGGGAAGGGTTGGGGCCGAGGAAGATCAGACTAGTGAAACCCTGCGAAACAAAAAAATCGACTGGTTTGACCAGGCAAGTGAGACGTAATCAACTCGACTTTGCGGTGTCTCTCGGCTCACGGACTTGGCTTGTATTTACGGACTTTGCCTTTCGGATTTACCCCTCTCCCCGATCTTACATCAAGTGTGTAGGTGTTGTTGTTTTTTTTTTCTCTCTCCCTCTCTCTCTCTCTCTCTCGCTCTCTCTATCTCTCTCTCTCTCTATCTCTAACATTGTCAATGAAGATTGTCTCCCTTAATTGTCGGGGCCTTCATAGACAATTAAAACGCAGATTACTATTCAAGACATTTCTTCAGTATGATATTGTTTGCTTACAAGAAACATATATAACGGAAGCGAAAGCGAATGAATGGATGAGAGAATGGACTGGTGAATTCTTTTCTGCCCAAACACCAATAAGAGTAAAGGACAGATCATTTTAGTAAATAGAACGTTTCATATTGATAAATTAAATTTTCTGCCTTTTGATACACGTTGCATGGGAATTGAGTTTGAAAGGAAAAATAAACTTTATACTGTATTGAACTGTTACGGCCCGGCAAAGCCGCAGGAACGCGAAGGCTTCTTAGAGCAACTAAATGATATTATCAGTGAGATAAACCAGAGCAGTTTAATAGTATGTGGGGACTTTAATATGATTTTAAACAACGATCTTGATATAATTTCGGGCGCACCACACGGAAAGAAAGAAATAGAATTATTCTCTAATTTTGTGAAAACGTGGGATTTATGTGACTGTTGGAGAGAATTTAATAAAGAAACAAAAGAATTCACATGGTCTAGGAAAGAACCGTTTGTGGCAAGGAGACTAGATTATATTTTTTGCTTTAAAGAACTATTGTCATGCACCACAAATGTTGAAATTAAACATGTCGCGTCCACTGATCACCGTGCAGTTACCATAGAAATTTTAGAACATAGTTTCCCGAGAGGCCCCTCCAGGTGGCAGTTCAACGCGTCATACATCAATAATGTTCATTTTGTAAACCATATGAATTTATTTATATCAAATTTTATTGCAGACGAGGAAAAGAATGATCTAGATCATCGAACAAAATGGGAACTGTTGAAAGCAGCCATACGTTCAGAATGTATGCAATACAGTAAGAGTAGTCACATGAAAATACACAGTAGACATAAACTGGAAGCAGAGGTAAATGATATCTCAAAGCTTATGGCGCAGTTCCCGGGTGATAAAATACTGCAGGAGATGTATGAAAACACTAAAAAGCAATTGGAAATTGAATTATTAGCACAAACAAAGGGAGCAATAATTAGATCTAGAAGCAAATGGATCGAGGAGGGAGAGAAAAACACCAAGTTCTTTTTAAATTTGGAAAAGGCCAGGGGAACAGGCAATGTAATAAAACAAGTTAAAAATGGGGACGGTGAAATAATAAGGGACCCACTAAAGATTCTTGGGGAAGCACAAAAATTTTATGAACAACTTTACACTAAAGAAGCATCAGTAATAGCAGTGGGAGAAAAACTTGATCATTTTTTAGACGGTATAGCTCATGACAAATTAGCTGAGGAAGACAAGAAATGGTGCGATTCAGACATTAGCTTAGAGGAAATGGGAAAGGCAGTAAAGTTGCTTAATAATGATTCGGCCCCAGGGACGGATGGAATTACTTCTAACTTTTATAAAGTCTTTTGGCGCCTTTTAAAGAAACCCCTACATGATAGCTATAAAGAATCGATAGAGCAGGGGGGAATTATCTGTTAGTCAGAGACGAGGTATAATCACTATGATACACAAAGGCAATAACAGCAGTCGAGAAGATCTTACCAATTGGCGCCCCATAACATTAACAAACGTTGACTACAAAATCTTCACAAAAATTTTGGCTTTGAGTTTACAAAAAGTAATAAAAAGTATTGTTCATGAGAACCAAACTGGATTTATTAAAGGGAGGACAATTACATCACATATCAGATTCATAGATGACGTCATAAATTATGCAAATAAAGAGGATCTAGGAGGTTTGGTTGTATCACTGGACTACAAAAAAGCCTTCGACTCAGTGAATAAGGAAACAATATTATTAGCTCTGGACAGATTCAATTTTGGGCCAAAATTCATACATTATATAAAAGCGATTACTAACAAACACGCAGAGCTCAGTTAAGAACGGAGGTTGGATCTCCAAATGGTTTAATTTAGAGCGACTCGTCCGGCAGGGATGCTGTGTTAGTCCTCTGCTATTTGTATTAGTGGTAGAAATGCTTTCAATAAAACTCAGGAATAATGAAGAGGTAAGAGGAATTTTAAGTGAAGGAAATGTAATAGATACGCTAAAAGTCCTGCAGTATGCAGATGACATGACGCTACTCTTAAAAGATAAAACTGATCTATGTGAGGCACTGAAAGTAATTGAACAGTTTACAGGTATATCAGGGCTAAAGCTTAACAGAAAGAAGTCAGTGGGAATGTGGGTGGGTAGAAGTAAACAAAGGGAGGAAAGAGGGGAAGGAATAGCTTGGGTGCAAAAGGGAGATAACATAAAAATACTAGGTATATATTTTAGCGCTGCAATTGAAGCCTCTAAAATCCCACTAAATTGGATAGAAAAAATAAACAGTATTAAGACGTTGAGTAGTAGATGGTCTAAGAGAAATCTGTCACTGTATGGAAAGATTGTAGTGGCAAAAACTTTTTTACTATCAAAATTCAACTATATTATCCAAGCCCTGTCTTTGCCACAGGAAACACTGGCTGAAGTAGATCGGATTCTGTTTAAGTTTCTATGGCAAAAAAAGTATTCAAATAAAAGAGCTTTTGAAAAAATCAAACGAAATACATTATGCAGAGAACCAAACGAGGGAGGTTTAGGAGTAATCAGTATAAAGGATCAGCAAAACGTCTTTCTCATAAAATGGTTTAAAGAAATATGTTTACAAAAATCATATCTAAAAATAGGAGTAAAATTAGCCAGTCATTTCTGCAAAAAGCTAGTCAGTTTACCTTATTTAACCAAGTCAGATACTAACGCGAGAGAAGTAAAACAGGTAGGTACAATAAACTCTATTTTTTGGCAGAATGTAATTAAAACATGGTTAGACTTAGAAAAAAGGGATAAGGAGAAAGAAAACGATATTACTCCAAATAGTTTAGGCCGGCAACCTCTGTTTAACAACAGTAATATTAGATTTAGAAATAAGCCATTGTGGATAGAAAAATGGGTCAGAGAGGGAATTAAATATTTGTATCAGATGTTTAACGAAAACAACTGGAAAACCCTGCAAGATATTGCTGAGATAGTTGGACATTATCCTGGTATCAATTTCGACTACTGGGCAGTTACAAATGCTGTTAAAAAAGAATGGAAGGACATTTTTGAAAAAACCAGAACGGAAGACAGACCTCCTTTGCATACAGAAGATGACGTAGATGAAAATGCAAAAAATATTTTTTAACTAACGAATAAAGAAATTAGAAAGAAATTAATAAATAACAAAAACGCCACGATCTGTAGCTCGGGTTTCTGGAAACGAAAATATAATGTTGACATATATCCTTATTTTGATAGCGGGTTTAGAGCTTGTAAAGAAACCAGATTGAGGCTCTTACATTTTAAAATTCTACACAATATTTACCCAACGAATATTCTCTTACATAAAATGAAAATAAAGGAAAGTAATAAATGCGAGCACTGTGAGACGCCTGACTTTATAGAGCATTTCTTTTTCCATTGCAGCAAATTAAAAGACTATTGGCCTTATGTGGCCCAGTATATTCTGAATAAAACCGGTAAAAGAATTGAAATAAATGAGAAAATTGCACTTTTTGGAATATTACGTGGGGACTTAAACTACAATGTAAATCAAAATACTATTGATGATATTAATATTATATTACTAATTGCTAAAATGTGTATCGGTAAAGTAAAATATGGCAAATCAATGAATCTTAGATTTGCATTTGAGACAGAAATGCAGGTAAGAGAAAAATATCTGAAGGTATGTCCGGATAAATAATCAGAGAATGAATGGATGATTGAAACGTGTGGAGAATGTGTACGTGAACTAAGAGTAAAATGAAAGCCAATAAACTTTTTAAAAAAAGGGGCAATGACGAAAAGATGAAAAATGCAAAAACTAGAACATTCCAAAGTGCATGAAGTAAAGTAAAATTAGTGTACGGCCGTATACTGCTATTATTATTCGGTTATTGGCAATATATTATTACCATCTGATTATGATTTGCAGCATATGGCTGATAATAACCCATTTATTTCTTTATTCTTATTTTTATCTCTGTTCCTTTGTTCTTTCTTTTACTTGCCGTTGAGATTTTTATCAATTATATATTTATGATTTAACTATGGCTGTTTCTCACGCACACCAGAATAATTTGAATATGATGCATCCACTCAGTTTTTTTGTTTTCTTTTTTTTATATACCAGTTGTTGAAAATGAATTGTAAAAACCGTCAGCTGATATTGAATAGATCAAAAATGGTTCGAGAACAGCCGACAACACAAAATTCAGCGACTGACCATTCTGGGACATAAAAGACCTCAATTGGGTCCGAGCCTCAGAACAGTCCTTATAGACAGCCGTATATTTATTTACTTGACTATTTCAGATCATATGCGTACTTTCATACTTATCTATTTATTCATTTAATTAGCCACTTCGAATAGACTTCACTACGTATTTATTTGCGAACTCACTTATATAGATACCTTTTTAAAGTAGTTTCTAAAGGTTTTTTTAAATCTCTGTTATCATATAAATACTAGATCTAGTCCTATTTAGTGATATCCAATCACGGAGTCAGGCACGAAATGAATGCACTGCATTTGAATCTGAGCCCAAATGTCAACTATCCCCACCTTGTTTCACCCCTACTCCATTACTTATTAATCACGAACATTAAAACCGACAAGCGTGACACTAACAGTTTAACTTTACATTTATTTACTCACCAACTATAATTCGCGAGGGCCGTTCAAGGCCACCAGCCAATTTCTCATGGCCCTGGTAAAACAACAACAACTCACTCTCTGCGTGAGTTTTAACAACATCCGAATCATGACAGTTCTGTTATGGTAAATAACTCTTCTCAGGGGGTAGCTCTTGGAAACCTACGTCCTGTAACTCAGGTGGAACTTCTGGTGGACACTTCTAGTTCGTAACACAATCAACTAATAAACGTACCATTGCTCCCGGTCAGTGATTGTTGTAGTATCTTTGGTGTAATTGACCGAGATAAATCCAATTCTGGCGTGTACAAGATTTGGTCCGCCGTACAGGGGACATGAGCTAACTTTCTCTTCCTTTAGCTCCATCGTCAAGTACAGTATAATACAATTCTCTGCCTACGGACTTTTCACGTCAGGCCGAAAGGACTAAACAGCCGAGATCACCTCACGAGTAAGATGCAGCAATCGTATATATCTAACGTACCTAGCTCCCGAGCTCATTCATCCTGGATCATTTCCACAGCCAGATTACTACTCTGACTCATCACCTATAAATTTGATTGGTCAGTTTATCCCAAATTTGCAACTCGGCAACCAAGGCCAAGGTCGCTCCTGAAATAGTTTTTTAATAAAATTAAATTTGCCAATTCTATTGGTCAGATGATACTGCAGACGAGGCCTACCCCCACTGTCCTCACTGACCCAGCCAAGGTTATTCTCGAGACGCGAGACGTCTATCAAAACAACACCCTTTCCTCACCCTTCTCTACTGTGGTAATCACGGGCTGCAAAACTGCTTCGTGATAATAATATTAGCTCTCCCCCTTTACAGTTCCCTACTCAAAACTTTGGTCCGCGAGGCCAGCTGAGTACGCGACGTCTCGGTGAAATAAACAACTCACTTGACCTAACACTACATTTTCAGTACTAACCTAGATCTTGACAATGACACGGCTCCTCAGCTGTTGCTGCTATTGGTCCACCTCAGGAAAAAGCATTTTTATGTTGTTGTTGTTTTTTTTGTTTTTACCATCGGATTGAATCGAAGTAACATATTCAGTGTTCTTCCCGCAACATATTAGGTAGACATCTCTCACTAAATCAGATATTATCTCACTTGTTACATCTAGCAGGTTTAATTTTTCCTTCTTGTAGTAACATTTGAGACTATGTCATAGGTTAATCTTCAGCTAGAAATACGACTTTTGTTCGATATTAAAACAGCAACGACAACAGCAACAACGACGATAAGAAAATTTCTATTAGACAAACAAAATCAAAGGAATTATATTTTAATATGATATTGTTTTCTTGTTTAAAAGGTAAAAATTCGTCGTGCTGCAAATAATTATGTTCCATTGCTAACCGTGAAGAAATACAACTGCATTCATACCGATAGGTAAGTATTGTTCATTATGGACCTTTTCATATACTGCTATCTTCTCTTCTCCTCCCCTTCTTTCATTCTTAGCTTCTTTTCATTCATTCGTTCATTCATTCATTCATTCATTCATTCATTCATTCATTCATTCATTCATTCATCATGAATTCATTCATTAGATATTCTGTCACCCATCAGAATTGAGTATTAGATTTGTTTAAGTCTAGTACTCTTTGTGCTTCAATAATATTGACAATGAACTTGTCCTAAACTTCACATTATATCTGCAGTAAATACAGAAATTAAGAGAAGCATTGGTCAACTCGAAAATATTCACAATGTTAAAGATAATGTCATACAGGTTAGCGTAGCGCTGGCCGAGACAGAATTCTGGAACTTGTCGTAGCGTGATGGACGCCATAATCTGTGGCGTATTACAGACGAGGTACACTACAGATACCAGAATCACTTGCCTTACTACTTTCACTTCCTTGGACTGTTTCCATACTTGACTTTGTTTCTGTGTAGGTTGTGACGAAGATCTCTCCATAGAAACTCCAGTGGAACTCTGCAAGTTTGATGATCTTCTCATGCCAATGGCTATGACAATAAGAGAAAGACATACCAAGATGTGACCTGTAAAAACTATCACAGCTTTGTTCAATATGTCGTTCGCTTTGGCAGTTTTAGGCCAATTGTTGTTAAAGAACAAAACCAGTTGTGTTTCGTTCGTTTTGGAATTGTAGGCGGAAGTCAGGCCAGAGGATACATAGCCAGGTATGTAACACGCCAAACCAAAAATGTAGATGATCACTATAACCAGTAAGTTCGTATTTCGTGTGAAGACGCCCCTGACCTGAAATGGAAAAGCCACACAACAGCCACGTTGAACGGCAATGTAAGTTGTAGTGATGATGGAAATATCGTAAAACATTCGGTAATAACGAACACACAAGAAACTCAGACCAACGATATCAATATTTTCATACCAGTGTGAGGTGATCTTGGTCAGAGACGGGTAGTATATGGCCATGGACAGAAGTTTCATCAAAACTGCGCAGAAATCTGAACAGGACAAAGCAAAGAAACACATGTTCACTGCGTCGTTCAGGCCAATTTTAGCGAATGTAAAGATGTTCAGAGTGTTAGTGGCTATTGCCACAATACAAACGATACTTGTGACAGCGACATTACACTTCAGAAATATGTTGAATACCTCCTGAGTGATCAGTCCTTGTCTACTGGTGTAAGATTGGAATGGTAATGTCGCATTAAACATTCTGGTAACGGCAACTTTCAAGTTCGTTTCAAGGCTTTTGTTTCCATGGGATCACTGCCTGAGGCATTTGCACCTCGCTGTGACATTCACGCCACTCAAGTCATAATTACATTCAGCAATTTCTAGACCCATGTTAGAAATTTAATGTCTAAATTCATCTAATATGATGTACAGGTAAGCCTCCTCGTTTGATATTTGAAATGGTTCTTAAAGATTTCAACTAATGAACTTAGATACAAAGAAATCACGAACAATCATTAATTTATCCAAATTATAATCACCAGTTGGCGCCCTGACGACTCGTGGAATACACAGATGTGATTTTTAAATTTGAGTTTCGATCACCAGTGTGTAAATTGAGGCGCAGAACGAAATTTCCTGTCATACTTTTTAATTCTACCTGAAGAAAATGCGTCTTTTTTGTTCGGCTCACAATATCAGAACGTTTTTTTCTGTCCAATTCAGTGGTAGCTAAAAGCCAACGAAAGTATTACAAAATATACCGAACTTCAAGACCTCTTAAAATATGCCCGCTTACACATTCGCGTCTTTCTATCCGTAGAATGACAATTTTTAGTAGAATTTAAGGCTCAGTCATCCCATCCTTCAGGATTATATTGGAGATTTTATTCCCTTTATAATATGATGATTCTTAACACAGAGTGATCACTAGATATCCTGGTTTGACCACCAGCTCCAGATCAAGACTTACATTAATTTGATAAACTTCTCTATTCTAGATAGTTCGATTGCAATTATGTCTTGATGTTTTTTTGTTGTTTTTTTTCAGAACAAGAAAGGAATATCTCTCCTATTATCCACAAAGAATGCAATCATATTATTACTCTACAATTTACCATAACGAACTCTCTCGTACGAATATTAATGATTTCGCCGAGTAAACAAATAGTGAAAGAGAAGAGTAAAGTGAGGAGTGAATGTTTCACGGAAATTGAGACTGGCAAACAGTGAGACGACGTAATTACTTATTTATTCAGATTGTTCGTACGTTCATTACTTCCAGTTAGACACAAACTTCAGTGCTAAACCAAAACAGGAGTTTTTGTGTCAGGGAAGCCCATCAACCCACGGTAGTTACGAATGGATTCTATTGAATTACTAAACAACGTTTGTCTCCGGTTATTAATTGCCTGGGTAAACTCAAGATTTATTCAAACGTGAATGACATTGATTATTTTTTTTCAGTGCTGTCAGAAATATTAACATTTTAAAAATTTTCAAATAAAAGGCTTTGATAAACCACAAAGAAAAATATTGGAAAAATTCTAGAAAAACTAGTCAGTCCCTCAAAAAAAAAAAAAAACACACTGTAACGAAACAATGAAAAATAAAAACAAGAGAAAAGTGAGTTGTAAATGCATAGGGCAGGAACCTCCTAAACTAAAGACCTGAGCACAAAGAAAAAGTTTAATAAAACAATAAGGGACAATTTTTCAAGAGACGGACCAAGTTTCTTCACTTGTAGTAATATCTTTCTAAAGCAAATAATTGGCTCTTTTCGTCTTGGCAGACGGTTAGCAGCTAAATAGTTTTTGTGCTGCATGCCTGGGCTGTGGGTATGGAGAAAGTGCCTAGCCCATGGTGCACTTTCCCCCCTCTCGACAGTGTTGATTTGATCCATTGGAACGACATGGTCGATACGCGTGGAATCAACAGTGTTGCAGGAGGTACATTGCTCCCTGTAGTCTGCCTTTTGGGGGTTCTCCCTATTTGTAATAATTAATAATGAATTGTATGCATTTTTTTGTTTTGTTGGAGATATGGAGGTTGGGGGGGGGGGGGGGTGATATCTAAATAACAGTGAATACGTGAACTTTGATGAGTTATTTGTACATTCGTGCAAACAGAAACTAAAATCAGTTCTAAATGATTGCTCCCACCCCTTGTTGCATCAGATAGTCCCATCGCAAAGAAGTGGACGAATACTGTATTTAAAAACAAACAGACAGCGCTGTAGACGATCTTTTTTGCCATCCGCAATTCGAAGTAGCAGTGTTTTCTGATGTAGTACTAGTAGTATGCTGTCGTTAGTTTTTCCTAATGGATTGTTCTTACAGTGTGTGTGTTTTTTTGTGTGTGTGTGAGCAATGTTCTTACTTGTTGGTAATGTTGTGTGAGCAATGTGCGTTAAAGACTTGTAGGTCTTAGATATTGTATTTGCTGTTGTACTGTTACTGATGCTGTGACAACAAATTTCCTGGAAACAGGATAATAAAGTCATATCTTATCTTATCTCTCTCTCTCTTTTATATGGAAAAGGAGTACAGAAATAGGCCAGTATTTCATGCTTATGTTTAAAAATGGAATGCGTAATGAGTGGTCCCATGTCAGGCTTGGCCCATCCGATAAGAAGGAGCTGAGATACAACAGAAATGAGATAGAGAATTGAAATACGAGAGAACTTGTGAATGAATCAACGAGGCTGCTAAGTAATTGGTTATTGTGACAGTGTATCGTACAACTCATGAAGTTGGAAGTATTCTTAAACACTAAATTGGCGAAGTGGGCCGGACGAGATCTTGTAATCGGGAAATTCAATTGAAATTATGGTTATATTTTTTTGCTGTTTACAGTGAATTAACGACTTGGTGTCTTCAGTTTTAACTATTGTTAACTTTTTAGATTCACAGAATTTGCTCAGATCGAATTGCTATAAAAAAAAATATCCCATTCTTTATTAACGATCCTTTTTTTTTTTTTTTTGGTATTTGTATTTGGAAATTACGTTAATCCCATTTGGGAAATTTGCCTTTGTGTCATTGCACAGTTATAACTGGAGCAGGCACGTTGTCGCCAAAATGCAGCGTCGGTCGGCAGTTAGTTTGTTTTGTTTTTTTTATTTTTTTTGGGGGGGGGGGGGGGGGAGGGGGGCGGGAGTGGTAAGGATGAATTTTATTTGATTTTGCCCGGGCAGCGGCCTCTTCGGCCTGCTCTTTTCGATTTCCAACTGCCAAGGTATCTGTAACGTGCGTAACGTGCACACGGGTCCTCCGAGTTTTTCGCCCTTATCCGAGAAGACCAGGTGCTCGATCCTACCCCGCACTAGGATCAGGGACATGCAAATAAGAGAAAAATCCCAAACTTCCAACATGCCTGCACCGGCCGGGTTTTGAACCCGGGGCCCTTGGCATGAGAGGCGAGCACCTTGCCTCTAGACCACCTTGTCCCCTTTCAGACAATTTCGACACTGAAGAATAGTCGAGTACTCAAATTGAAGGCCTCGACACTATTTTGTGCAGCGCCATGGGGTAAAGTAAATGGAAGGGTCGGGCATGTTCGTGAGAAGACATCAATGAAATGGGTTTGTATCGCTGGGGTGGTGTGAACAGTGGAGACAATGAGCTATTGACAAAAGCATGAGATAAAGTTTAATTACTGTCGAATCCACTTAGCAAACATTCTTTTAACTGAGAAATGTTGGTTAAAAGCAACAGAATTCATTGGCTTCATAACTGATTCAGTACAGAGATGTGACAGTATCAAGTAGTCGGGACATCTTTATAAAGCGACTAAATCTTTTTTTACGTCGGAATAGTGATGCCATCAGATATAAAAAATTCTCTTTAATCTTTACGTCTTTTCTATACCCGCATATCGTTACGGGAGTTCATTGTTGTAAAGAGGATCGGCTCGTTGTGATAAACAGCAGAAGGGGCTAAAACCTGCACATTTTCTCAGTGCGCCTATGTGTTCTTCGCACTGAACGCCAGCTTTACCAACGTTCAATACTTTTAGTCCTTAGAGTTTGACATCTAACTGGCTCAACAACCAAGTAACAACCATGGCACGGATTCAGCCAGAGGACTGGGTTTTGTTCTCAGAACGGGTAAGGTTTTCAGTATTTCATTCTACAAAATAATTAAATTTAGGAAGCGCATATCCGTATAACGCACACAATTCGATGACGTAGAACACACACCGGAATACTATATTACTGACCTTGTTAATTTGCATAGTTTCTAAAAATATGAATCGGCTTAATAGCAAAACAATCCGACTTCTGCTCGGAGATTGCGTGATCTGCGCTAATAATATACTTGCATAGATTTAAATCTATGTATACTTGAGTATACGTCGATCACCAACGGCTACCCCAACCCCTTTTCGCCTGATTAGTCAATCTGACTACCGCCCATTGATACAAACTGACTAGACCCTCACGCCCCCAGGTCCATCTGACTATTCCATGTGTTGTCACTTTAATTTCGTGAACGCCATATCAAGTTTTGTTTCAGCAAACCTTCACCAGTCGCGCTTTTGGTAAACATGTTGTACGGATATGCACTCGTCCATATCCATACAACATGTTGTGCGGATATACACTTCCTTAAATTTATAATTCTACCGCCTTCCTTCTTTGAATAGCCACGCTTGGGAGAGTGTCCGTTTATGGTAACACAGTAAAGTATTATGACCAGTGAACGCTCTTGCTTAGTGATGTATAGCAACGCTGGTCATTGGGACAATTAGGCTACGAATTGACATCTTGTTGTCACGTTCGGCATTGAATGAAGATTCGTGACGTAACGAATCCGCCTCATTTCTGGCTTGTGATTTCAATTTTTATTGAACCCAATATTACATTTGTCGGCCTTCTCACATATTGGCCTACCTATGATTTTGGTTGTTTTGAGTTATGTGACATTTTAGTGACATCTCGATTCCCACAAAGGAACGTATTGTCATATCTAATACTTGTGAAGTTACAACCAGAAACGTTTTTGCCAGGTCCAAGAATAACAACAGTGACGTGACAAAAACTTTGAAACACTCGTCAAAGAGATGAGAAAATTGTTGATACGCCAGTACGTGAGACAGGGCACAAATTGGAAACCGGATTTTTGAGCTATAATAGAGAACACGCAGGTTTAGCCACTGAAGTTAAGCTTTACGCCTTTGTGATTTGTTTATCTGCCCGACAAAATGAGGCACTTCATGTATTTTGGTGGTATGTGGAGATATTGGTATCACCAAACAGGTTATTCAAAGTCCCTTCATATATTAAAAAACAAATCGCTGTAATTTAATTAGCAGAGAAGATATGGCCTCTCAAAGACAGGAGGTGACAGAAGCACAGTTTTGAGAAAAACCCTTTGAAAGTTTCAGCTTTTCATCAAAATTATTGATGGTGACTCAATTCAAAGTCAGTTTTGAGACATTTACCCTTCTCAAACAGGATTATCATTTGGAAAGGGAAAAGTAAAGAGATTAAACTTTTCAAATATACTGAAAACGCGGAATCGATAAAATTGACTCAGTGATGCCTTTAAACGATTTTCTCGAATCAGGTAGTGGCTAAATGTGCCTCAGTTTGTCGGGCGACTACACGTTTCTTTCAGACTTCTTGTCAGTGGGCCAGCCTCAGTGTATCTCAAGCCTGTAAAATAAGATGAGAATCATTTCATTGGGATGTTCATGTCCACAGAGCGCAAACTACTAAGAGAGCACACACGCATCTTACCTACTATGGCATGAACGCAATATCTTATCTCAGTAACGCATGAAGTAACAAGGCATGGAACTTTGATAATACATGGCCCAGATCTAGAAAAACTTCACTGTTGAGGCGAAATGCAGATACCAAGATACAAAATGCCAAACTTTTTGTGTTGAGATTTTTGTTTTTTGGAGGATTTTTCTGTCTCTCTTTCTTGTTGTTGTGTTTGTTTTGGTCATTGATGTTTTTTTTCCTTGTGTTTTTTTGTTTGTTTTGCTTTCTTGACCCTCGAAAGGGCTTCTTTTCTTCTTGTGCCTTCCTTCAGAGAGAGGCTGTTATGGGTTGGCACGAATAGTAAGAGTTAAGTCAGAGCAAGGACATAGATATCCTGCATGTGTTGGTGTGACAGTGTGACAGAGAGACCATGGCTGGCGGCTGGTAGGTGGAAAATTGCTTTAACTCTACTCGTCATTTTGATTTCCCATTGCCGCTACTCTTGGTAAGGGCAGTAAGAAAGGGTGGTTTTGTTACTTCTTTGGTCATCGCCCCTGCTAAATTCAAGTGCGAAATATTTTCCCCAGTTGTATCCCTGCTCAATGCAAGGGTAGGGAGTTCTATGTCAAGCGGAAAGGACGTTTCTTCATATGTGACATGAACTGTGAGATGGCCAAGGCGGCGTGCCTATGGCGGTGGGTGGGCTAGCAGGTCAGGAATTGATAGCAGAAAAATACCAAACGTCCCTAACCGGATCTTGTGTCGTCACTGCCTGGCGCTGACCCACAACGGTCAGTCACGTCCTGTGGATGCAATTTATCATTTTACAAAAAAAATAAAAAAAATCCACCTCACCGCCCTCTTTACAGTTTAGAGATATTACCCTAGGCGTGTCATGTGTCTTTGGAAAAAGGTGTACTGTCAGTTACATCTTCCCCCCCCCCCCGGGTTATAATATAAATGTTATCGAATCTTTCCAACTGCTCATTCCCCCCCCCCCCCGCCCCCCGCTAGTTAAACAAATCCTTACATGCAATACATCAAATGTTGATTAGAGGCAGATGCATGCTTTCTCCTCACCCTTGCTCCATTTCTTATCGCATGCCCACCGGTGTAGAACCTCATACAGATCTTTGTTGGAAGAATGACGACTCTGGGCATTTGCCCCTGAGCGTAGAACTGTGCCCTTCCAATGTTTGTCAGGGACCTTAGTCTAAAGATACAAAGCCTAAATAGAGAAAGTATTCAGTTGTATCGTTGTTCATTAATGGCATATACTGTAAAATGCTTCGCGACCGTAACAACAGCTTGATCTTTTCTCTTGTTTTAGGCGTAGTCAAGGTCAGTGACAACGTAACATGCAAAATGCAAAGACTGGTGTCATTTCTAATACATGTGGTGATGTAAAGTGAAATCATAATTATCCTTTTACGCCGGTTTATTTTCATTTCCAGTGCAGGTGCAACTATCTTACACAAAACATCTATTGTAAGGCACCCGCAAAAGTGTATGAGGTAGAGTAGGCGGTACAGCGTATCCCTGCTATGTCAGCAATACTGAAAGTCTATTATTTCTAATGCTGGGTCGCTCGTGCATTCAGTGCTTCCCCGGGCATGTAATCAAGGCATATATGCATCGCTGCAGGGTCATGTTAGGGTGACCTGGGCAAGGCGCGAGTGCGATATTTATTTACTCGGGAAGTGACAAGGGATTCAGGAAACAAACACGAACACTGATAATATCACTGGGCTTGGCAGTTTGGCTATAGACAAACAGATAGATAGATAGATAGATAGATAGATAGATAGATAGATAGATAGATATATAGACAGATAGATAGATAGATAGATAGATAGATAGATAGATAGATAGATAGATAGATAGATAGATAGATAGATAGATAGATAGATAGATAGATAGATAGACAGATAGATAGATAGATAGATGAACGGATGGACGGACGGATGGACAGACAGGCAGACAGACCGATAGATAGATAGATAGATAGATAGATAGATAGATAGATAGATAGATAGATAGATAGATAGATAGATAGATAGATAGATAGATAGATAGATAGATAGATAGATAGATAGATAGATAGATAGATAGACAGACATATCTCTGACTCATGCACTCCACTTGTCCGTCCCTTTCTCCACATTGCCTCTGAGAATGTCATCAAGCTTAAGGTGCCCCCGCTTTATCTGTCTTTCCATCCTTGAATGAATAAGTTACAATAAATTTGTATGCACACATCTGGAAGCCTCAGCTACACGAATCTATTTTCCTTTTTGTCCCACCCCCCCCCTCTTCTAAAAAAAAAGTCGGGGGGGGGGGAGAGAGAGAGCACCGCCTTTATTTACATGCTCCAAATTTGACCTTAGACAAATGGCCCGCGTGCATTTCACGTGCATTATTGCTCTGCTAGTCCAATGTTTGTGGCATTACTTTCATGACAACGTCTGGTACAGTTGGAGATGAATTTGAGCAGGTCGGGGTCATGGGGTAAACCAGGTACCCTGAATAGTTGAATGATGAATGATGAATGTGATGGAATGAGGGAAGTGGTGAATCAGAAAGTGACAGAAAAGTGGCTACAACAGTACATGTTAGTATTATTATTTTGAAATGGAATAATTTGGGCATACACTACACACTGAAATGCTTAAAATAATAATAAACTCAGAAATGGTATACAGTTTCATGGCCTTTTACAGCCGTCTTTGTTCGTTGAAGTTGTTTTTGATTATTTTTTAAATCTTGCACAATTTCTTACATGATTTTTTTGTTCTGGTATTTGTTGCTAGTGAACGGCTTTGTAAAAGACATTTTGTTTGTATTAGGCTACTTTTCAACAAAGCAGATCGGCGAAGTACTAGGTAGGATTATGTTCGTGTTAGCGCTGATCGGAATGATTATTGTTCGAGAGACATGCGGGCATTCAGCAACGATTCTCTGACGAGCGATATCACTGATCAAGTCAGTGGTAGCCAGATATCTCTGAAGCTGGCCAAGAGAAGTCCATATTATCACTTTCCCGGCTGAGATGTCTGGCATTGCGTGGGATAAATCGTAGTCCAGGATTCTTCCATTATTTTTTGAGTGCTGATATGTTGTTTGCTCAGACTGTTCCGGTTTTCATGACATGATAACATTGTGAGAATTAAAAAAAAAAAATGTATAAAATACTGTTAAGTTTGTTCCCGCAACGCCCACTTTTAGTAGTTGTGGCGTCTGCAGGTTACCCCCCCCCCCACCCCCACCCCCTTTTTGCGTGTCATACTGATGAGTAAGTGAGTCTTCAGCATTTGTGTGTTTCCTCGTGTGGGCTAGGATATTCAATTGTTTAGGTGTTCTCTGGTGCCTTCCTAGGATTATATTGTTCATCATATAGTTATTAAACTTCAATATTGTTTAGTGTTTGACAGATTTCGTGTTTAGTTTTACTACAGCTCTGACAGTTTAGTTTCTAACGGGTAGCAGTTTAGATCATCTAACTCTCCCTGTTATAATGTACAGAAATCAATCCCAGCTGTTACAGTGCTCTTGTCCACAGCATCCGCTCCGTTCCGCTATTTTTACAGAAAATGACGTATGACAAAGTAAAAGACTCTTTGCCTCTGTATACTTGTCCGCAGCATCCGTTCCGCTCGGCTCCTCACCGCTATAGCAAAGAGAGTTTTCCGTACGTCACTTTCCGTAAAATAGCGGAGCGGATGCTGTCGACAAAGACCACTTAAAAAACTATTCTGTGTATAATGCAGAGACGCCAATAGTGCTTCTTTTGTGTGAGCACCGCAAAAGGTCAGTGCAATGTCAGCGTAACTGCACACCATCTCTTCTCGGGTTGTGAAAATATACAACCGTATTGCCTTACGTAAACTTGCCTCGGGGTGTCAACACATGTTATCCTGAGTCTGTAAAAAGGGCTAGTCCACGGAAAAGCAATCTGTTCCGTCCTTTATTTACCAACTGAATAACAATTATAGCCCCCCCCCCCCCATTGCACGTATAAATTTCACTGAACTTGGCTTGTGTAGTAACTGTATTGATATCTTTTATAATACCCACTGATACAAGTATCCATAACTGGCATATAAGTAAGTCTCCAGGGAACCTGAAGAATGCTTTAGTCAAAAATATGTAATGCTGAGTGGAATAGCCTCACACCGGGGGAGTCAGTAATTAATATCCCTGATAAGATTTAAGGGTGCCATGACAGATCATTATGACAAGCGAGCGATGAGAAAAGAAAAAAAAATAGAATTCTTCCGTTGTCCCAGTGATTTTGAACCGGCAATACATACCGAATTATCAACAGAGGTGACCTTTTGTTAACGGACCGCCCAAGATCATGTGCGTATTTGTATCCATATTTTCTCTTCGCCCCATGTGTTTTTGTAGATTGGTAATCACAAAAGCTACACCGAAGTGCTGTGTCACTGGTATAACGCCGCCACAACATTAACAGTAGCAATAGTGAAACCTCTCTATACATCTATACTCTCTGCCTCCTCTAGCAACAGTCATTGTGATAAGGAGATGGAACAAATCAGAGCGGCGAAACAACTTGTCAAGTGCCACAACGCGTTTTAAACAATTGCCAGTGAGTGCATTTTGTTATACCTCTTCTACATACTAAAAGATCTTCAGCTTTTCAGATAATAGAAATAGAACAAACAAGAACTGAGGTCGCGATATACAACCACAAAAACTAAATCGTGACGTGCCAGACACGAATGTTGTAGTTACTGGCTACAACAAAAAATTCCAGGTATGGCAAAAAAAAGTAACACCGTAAAGTTATTCTCTCTTTGCCTAAAGAGAACTAACAAAGAGCACCGTTTCTTTGGCAGGACATTGTGTACAGCACAGAAAGATAAATTATCATCTTACTAGCGTATTGTTCATTTCTTGGTCTAGAACTTCACATGTTAACATTTGTCAGTGTCTGAACGGGATTTTTTTTTTCTTAACCTGCGTGAGCCAGGGTGGAGGTATGTGGGAGTGGCATTTCTGAGAGCAGAGGGAGAAGTTGGATACTCTAGGGATAGAGAGATTGGAGGGTGTGCAGAAAGAGGAATGAGAATGAAAGAAGGAACAGGAGAAGAATGCAGTGAATGAATGAGTCAGTTCATCGTGTGTGAGTGAGTAAGTGAGTGATTTTGTGAATGAATGAGTGAGTAAGTGAGTTAGTGATTCAGTGAATGAGTGAGCAGGTGGGTGAATGAGTGAGTGATTTTGTAAGTGAGTGAATTAGTGAGTGAGTGTGTGAGTGAGTGATTGAGTGAGTGAGTGAGTGGTTAAGTGAGGTGAGTGAG
>OZ007580.1:2331189-2551189 GCA_963931925.1 Onchidella celtica | reverse complement strand
ACTCTCTCTCTCACTTTACCTCTCTCTATCTCAGAGCAGATTGGACCTTACAAAGAAAAAAAAAGGGCATTGCTGCACTGACATGGAGATATATAGAAATGTGTTACAAATGAATACACAGATGGGAAAAAAAGATGATCAAATTGAAGATGAGAACACTTGAGAAAATGTCAGTAGTAAAGGTCTGAAATGGAGAGTGAGGAGAGATCAGGCATTTGATTGTACTTTAAAGTATTAGAATATACAGCTAGGCTACAGCACTGGGAAAGGAGCACAAAATTGGACGGGTGAGTGTGTTTGTGTATAGGCCTATTGCGGATATCGGCCATTTTAGTTTTCAGGACCCACGCAAAACCGTGGCGATGGTAGCATTGATTTTGATTCGTTAGTTGATTTGCACGGTGAGCACTTTAGGCGTCGCGAACCAATGGGCGGCGAGTTTAAAAAAAGTTCACTACAGTAAACAATGACACTAACTTACGTTCACGCACACGGGACACGTTCGGTCAATTCTTTCACTTCCTTTCCTTTGTTTACACGGATGGTAGGGAATCTAACCAGCTTGGATCCATCCTTTCCACCCCTGACATAACAGTCAACTGCAATGCAACCAGCAGGCAATTTAACCGCTTAGACATATCTCGAAGTTACACTCGTCAGCTGATCCACCCGTCATTTTAGGTGTCGGAAGTACAAAACAAAAACACTCTGTGACGTCATTCGCAATCGGCCTATATGTATGTGGAATGGAGGGGGGGGGGGGGCACTGATAAGATGTGGTAATTTGTCACATCAGATGTGTGTTAACAAACGAAACCGAATCTTTGTTTTCAAGAGGAACATAAATACAAAGGGGAGGGGGTGGGATAGCAGGTTGCATGAGGACTTTTGAAGAGAGATTCGTTTCTACCCTCTTGATACCTTGGAAGCTACATGTGCTCACCTTCTGTGGCCGAAAGGTTTACAGTAGCAGCCAGGCCGATACGTTTTTACCTTCGCTCAGCCAATGCTGTGAATGAACGTAAATTATCATGCTGTGAATATGTGTTCATTACAAGCCTCTCCTTCTCTAGCTCTCCAAGGAATACATTAGAACGTTCTTTGAACTTTATCGCGAGCATATTTATGTGTGTGGCTTCAAAAATTTATGTCTTCCATTTTATACTTGTTTGTTTGGTTATTTTTTCATTCATGCACAATCTTTCCCCACACTCTTTCTATTCATTCATCTATCCATCCACCCATCCTGTCCGTCCGTCCATTTATCCATCCATCCACCCATCATCTATTTATTCAGTCATCCCTTGTCCATCGCTCCTTTGAATCATTGATATTTCGTATTTCTTCCTCCTTCCTCCAGTCCTTCATCATTTCTCTTTTAGATTCTTACATTAAGATAATATTTGTTTCGTCTTTTCTCCTATTTTTACATGTTTTTGTTCCATTCTGTTTCCCTTCCTCTTTTTTTACTTTTTCTTTCGTTCACTGTTATGATTTGCTTTCCTGGTTGCTAAGTGTTGTGAAACTAACGACACAAAACCCGACTGTGCTGCAAACAAGTGTAGCATGTGTCACATCTCTGCTGCATGGACCTTTCACTTTAACCTGCCCTTTCTCTCAGACTGGAAACTCAAACAAACATTTGGGCCAATTCAAGAAACCTCACACATTTCTGATGCTTGCAGTGTTTTGTCACAAAGGCCCCGTGTTCTGTTTCTTTCTGTTTGTACTTTTGCCTTGTGGTTCTCACTATTCATTTTCATCCTCGTTCACTTTCATCATTCAAAGGCGTCCATCTCCTCTTTCATCCTTTTCTCTTTTATAAGTATTTTCTGTTTTTCGTTTTATCAGCTGTGAGGAGAGGAGGGAAGGGTAAAAAGTTCATAGATGGACAAAATTTCTTGTATTTTTAAAACCCACAGAAAACCTGTAAGCTCACAACAGGGCTAAGAACTTTAACTGTACTATACTTAATTGACAGCACTCAAATTATGGGGTAACCTATAGCAAAGAAAAAACAGTCAAAACCACGCACTCCGGCCCGCATCCCGAAAGTTACGTCGGGAAGCAAACTGTTTGTTAATCCTGCTGCTCCATATTATATTAAACTTCATTTCGACACACACACACACAAGTAAATGCTAAGGAAAATTGCTATCTTAGATTTAGAAATGCTATGGAATGAAATAGGGAAAATGTTGGAAATTCCGTGGAAACGTGACCTAGCAATAGATGTCACTACCGCCCACAGGTGCAGGTCGCGGCGGGACTCACCATTTGTTTAAATTTAGAACACAGGAAACATGCCTACGTAGCTGGCCTTATCAATGTCAGGGTTTAAGTGATATAAATGCCGTGCTGGGTCACGACTTGCAAGGAGTTGATTTTTCACGGTCTCGTTGATTATAACCAGCGTAATTTTGTCCTTGAACTGTTCTCGTGAACAGTTTGTTTTTGAAACACTTTTTCTTAGAGATGGAAAGAAAGTGGGGCGAGATAGAATAAATGGATAAATTAGGAGTGACAGTGCAATTCTCGACCCCGTGATTTTGATGAACACTTAGAAGGGAAGAGAAGGGGTGAATAAGGATAGATAGTTTAAGACGCTTAGTCGCGTTCAGAAATTCGTACATAAAATGTAGAAAGCACGAGGGTTTAAAGATTTCAGTAATTGTTTTGACATTTTAAATTGACCTTGTCTGTTTTAGTACAAGGCCGTGACCAACTCCCACGTAGAATATATTAATACTGCGAGATGAGCTCGCATGGATGCACCAATCAAATCTAGGGATTTGGACGGTAATTTGCAGGTGGCTGCACAGTATAAAAGTGTAGCCATACCTATGTCCAGTACTCCATACAGAAAATTCCAATCTGTGCAGGCGTCGGCACGATTCTGCCTGAAGAATCATAAGACTGTTGATTCATGTCTAGTCCACTATAGACATTGAGATGAAGCCATATGCTTGAATGAGATATGCCCACTGCTATTGTATACTGTTCCCTGGTTTTTCTAATACCAGGGACCAAGTGTAAGTGTTTGTCCTTTGATGATTCAACAATGAACGAGGAACTGAACATAATTTATCCAGTAGGACAGGATTGCCGCATATGCTAGGAGTGCTACCCAAGAATGCAAGACAAAGATTTATATTGACTTGCCACTAGTATGAATGTTTGGCATACACATCTGTGAATTGGGATTGATTTGTCTGGATGAGGCTGGGGATTGCCAGCCCATCCTAGAGTAGATCCAATAGACTTAACTACGTCAGTTTATATTGACGAGCTTGATCCATTATAAGCGGTAGGCACAAATAGCTGAGAGGACATCGTCGCCAGAGACATTAGTATATTGCTTGATAGATAGTAGGCAGACTATATCTGAGAGATATATAACTAGTACTTAAATTGTTAGTGAGTCAGAATGATCATAACCTTATAGGAATCTAGAGAAGACTTCTAGTGACATATTATTGAATTTTCATTTGATGCTGCTGATGTTGTCTTTTAGTATGTAATAGATCTAGACAAAATTGTTAGGAAATTTAATGTAATTAAATTTGTGGCCCTGCAGGTCTGTTTATGAAACTTATTCAGATTGTTCTTAGTGTGTGGCATGGTACGAAAGATTAAATAGTAAATACCTCTCGATTTAAAATGCAGTCATAATACCATCATTGAGAAGACCCTCTTCATAACAGCTAGAGGGCACTACCACCCAGTATCAGATTTGTAACAATCAATAAATAAGTGTACTCGCACAACTGTAAATCAGAACTCTTTTTTCTCTATGAACTTGGATAGTTTTTTCTTACTCATCGAAGGGGGTGTGGTGCATGTATTTCAATTGTTTATCCATAGAACTAAAATGTATTTACGATAAAGAAAAGAGTTCCCTGCATACGTCCTGGCCACATTGAACATAAAATTCTTTATTGACTATCTAAATAGTTCCCTTCTGTTTTCTGGTTGAAAAGGTAAGGAGTAAGGTTAGAGATAAGACTAGCTCCAGAGTTAGTGATAAGGACAGGTTACGAATAGGTTGAAGTTGATGGACTGACTGATAGCGGGGACGTACGGAACTCTTCCCAAGATAGAAGTGCGTTTTCAGTGAAACTGGGATTTTTTCCCTGCCTGTAAAGTTACATCCTTCGTACTTGCACTGTTTCATGAAAGGGCCAGCAATATATATGGCCTTTAGCGTCTTTACAGACGGTCTTAGCAGCTAGAATATTCACTTTCACTTTGACTGACAGCTTCTCTCGTGGCTTATTCTACCAATGTTTGACCCGAGAGTGCGATGGCAGTGATTGCAGGTCAGTCTTTTGGGTTCACTTTGGCGAGTGTTTTCATTCCGCCTCTGTCGTTTTGTCAGGTATGTTTCTTTTGCCTTGAAGTCTATTGCGAGCGTGCCACTGCGCAATTTTTGTCTCCAGCAATAGATGGTTGGTTATCCATACATCTGACCAATGGTTACCCCCGGGCGCTTTGAGTCATCGCCATGCTGCGCTGGAATGAAACTCGGTTTCCCCGCGGGGGTTTCCTAAAATTGCTGGAGTGAGGCAGGACGATAGGTCAGTTGTGTATGGTATACAACATTAAGACAGCAGACAAGCAAATACAACTATAAAACTTCAGGATCTGTGATGTAGTATTCAACACACACACACGGCAGACTGACAAAATGCATCTATGGAACTGCAGGCCAGATCTATATTATTGTATAATGGTATTCTCTTCCAACTGACGTCAAGCTAAAGATTTTGGTCGTCGGTAGAATAAAATGGATAAATAAATGTTAACTTGTAAACAAATAAAACAATACTCGATTACGAGAATGGGGATTAATCAATTATTAATTACATATTGTTAGTATTAAGGGCAGCAGTTCTTTGTTACTTATTTAAGGGGGGCATTTAAAGTGCCTGTACAGTTGCTCTTTCCTGGATGTTATGAAATAAATTAACAAAAATTCGTTAACTATGACTACTACATGAAAAAGAAAACAAAAAACAAAATAAACATTACTTCGTACAGCAAATCTGGTTTGCATTTGTCCGAATGATTTCACCCACAGCCTCTCAGTGCCTATTTAGATGAATAAAAGTAGCTGTTGTAGCACTGGTTCTAGTAGTTATAGCTGCAGTGGTTGTGATGATGGCAATGCCTTGCATCAACAAAAGCTACCTATGGCAGGGTTTCAAATAACTCCAGTCTTTCAGCCACTAACAAACTTAATCAGTTGAACTCCCAGCAGTAACGCCAGTGTTAGCGGAGACTGGACCTGTCTGTATAATGAAGAAGCTCAGTGGCAGAAGTGGTAGTAGAGCAAGATTAATTAGCAACACAGCACGTAGCCTGGGGTTTGTACTATTATCAACAAACAAAGATAAGACCTAGGAAAACCATCCGGTGCTCTGGATTACACAGGTAAGCTGCGGATCTACATTCAGCTTAATAGGTTTACATGTTTGGCATATACCTGTCTCTACCTGTCCATACCTGTCTCTTTAACGGCTTTCCATCTGCCTTTAATAGCTGTGGTGGTGCATAAATCAGGAGGTAAACCCCGGGTTTCCCTATCTATCTATCTATCTATCTATCTATCTATCTATCTATCTATCTATCTATCTATCTTTCTATCTATCTATCTATCTATCTATCTATCTATCTATCTATCTATCTATCTATCTATCTATCTATCTATCTAGCTGTCTGTCTGTCTGTCTGTCTGTCTGTCTGTCTATCTATCTATCTATCTATCTATCTATCTATCTATCTATCTATCTATCTATCTATCTATCTGTCTATCTATCTATCTATCTATCTGTCTATCTATCTGTCTATCTATCTATCTATCTATCTATCTATCTATCTATCTATCTATCTATCTATCTATCTATCTATCTATCTATCTATCTATCTATCTATCTATCTATATATCTATCTATCTATCTACATGCCTGCTCACCTGCATGACTGTCTTTCTGTCTGTCGGGGTGTCTTTTACTAAATAATCTGCTACTTGTTTCTACTCAGTATGGTAAATATAGATGTCTATTAATTTTTTTTTCTAGGAAAGCAATTATACAATGCTGGAAATGCAACGATAACAGAGAGTAGTGTGACATTTCACTTAAGGTTTGATTTTAAAAAATTTGCTCCGTAATCCATTTCCGAATAATATCCATGTGAGTAGTCACCTCGATATTTTCCAAATGAGACCTTCCATTATGTAAAATCTCCACTGTGGTGCCCCATTCTGGAATGGTACTGACAGGAATAGTCATCTCAGACATGTATTCCTATTGGGGACTTTCATTAACCTCTCCTGTGTCGCTCCATTCTGGAATATGTTTCGCTTTTGAATGGTCACTTCAAATACATTCCTGTTTTGGATTCATCACTATAGTTGGCATATATCTCCCGTTACGGAAAATCAGCAGTATACGGCACTGCCTAACTACTGAAGTAACAAAACAGCTTGTAACATCGCTGTTTCTCTCTAGGCTGGACTATTGTAACATACTGCTAAGTGGTCTTCCAAAAAGTCAAATCAATAAACTTCAGTTAATCCAAAATAAGGCTGCAAGACTAATAACAAGAAGAAAAAGGATAGATCACATAACACCAATATTTAAGGAGCTCCACTGGCTGCCTATTGAGCAGCGAATAAAATATAAATTGGCTTTATTTTGTTATAAATGTGTCAACAACATGTCGCCAGAGTATATTTCAGAACTTATAGAACTACATCGCCCTGCAAGAGCATTAAGATCATCTTCTGACAACCTTAGACTAAAAGATATATTAAGGAAAAAAAAAGTCCCATCTAGAATCAACAGATGTAACCCCCCCCCCCCCACCACAGGCAGTCAGACTTTATCCCCTGGTGGTAAATTTCCCGCAGGTTGGGAACACTCAGACCAGTGTTTCTCAAGATTGGGCGTGGCAGTATTTTGGCGGGTCGTGGGGCTTCAGAATGGGGGCTTTTTGTGTACATACTGTACAGCCTACTGACTTTGTCCGATCATGGTGAAGCGTACAGCTTTTTTTTTTGTTGTTGTTGTTGGAAACTTGAAGTGGGACGTGGCTCCAAAAGGCTGAGAAACACTGGCTTGAGGTTTGGTACTGGCTGGTCTTTTTCCCTGTCAGACTTCGAAAATTTCATCTCTACCTTTCTCTCAGACTACAGGCTCGTTCATGCTCACTATCTCAGTTTCACCGCTATAAAAGACACTCATCCAATCCCACCAATGTTCTGTTACCAACTTGCTCAAAATCATAGGCGTATAGAAACTCATTAGTTCAGGGAGGCGCAGAGGATTTGATTTGCCAGAAATTCTATACAAGTTAAAAAAAAAAAATTGGAGGGAGCCCCTTCATACAGCGCAATTTCGACCGCTTTTTGGCCCAACGCTGTAGTCTGAATGATAGTTAATAAATTACTAAATTAGTTTTCTTGTGTGTCAGTTGTTCAAGCTGGTGTCCTTGGTATCGACCTATTGTGTTTATTCACGTGTCATAAGTGTGTGTGTATGTGTGTGTGTGTGTGCGAGAGAGAGAGAGTGAGAGAGAGTGAGAGAGAGAGAGAGAGAGAGAGAGAGAAGGTTGGGAGTACGGCTATGTCTTGGGCAATGCCGGATACCGGATATCTCGTATTTTCACACAGATAAAACCACAAGAACACATTTCCAATAAAAAGTCTATTTTTCCTGCGCATTTTTGCTAATTTGTCATTATTATTAGTTTGTTCATCTTTCTGCTTTGTCTGTCAGAATCTTTTTTTCTTTGCTTTGCTCGAATTCTCCGCATCGTTTTGCCAGAATTAGGAAGAGCCGTTGCCCCCCATCCCCCGCTCCCTCCGGTCGTTTGTCTGGTACGCCCATGCCCAAACTGTCTTGTTCTACTTCAAATTTACTTCTAGTTTGTTTGTTTGTTGTTGCATTTGACATGTATTTTGAAACAGGAAGCTCTAATGATGCTGCGGGCATGGCTCTCCTGGACAGTTTGCATTCAGGAGCCATTCCTTAAGTACGTACAGCTCGGAAGTGAAGGATTCGGGTGGTGGTGGTAGTGTATCGGGGGTTGTGAGGCCTAGAGACGCCTTTCAGTTACGGTAGGTAATAAACGTTTGGCCACATTTTTTCAACATTGTAGGTCGTGGATATAATAAACATTCAAATACAGGCCAAGTTTCCAGCGAAACAGTCAATCCGCGCAAAAATGTCATTTAAAGCTTCAAAGATATCGAGGCTTGACCTTGTCATGGACATTCAGCATTTTACTGGTCCTTCTCTTCAGCAAAAAAAAATATGGGGGGGGGGGGGGGTGCGGAGAGGGACCGACCTTGTGAAAAGCCAACGGGGTGGGGGAAGGGGGGTAAAAAATTGCGCAAATCGGGCATACGCCCTTTTTGAATGACCTCATTATCTCCGTTCACAAGTTACTCACCATTCATTCCTTTCGTAGGCCGGGGAGTGGTTACATGCTGCCAACTCTACTGGGACTTTGAAATGCTTTAGTAGTGGTGGAATGCATTAATATCATGGAAGTGTATATCCGTACAACATGTTTACCAAAAGCGCGACTGGTGAAGGTTTGCTGAAACAAAACTTGGTATGGTGTTCACGAATGGATTAGTCAGATGGGCCTCTGGGTGTGAGGGTCTAATCAGTTTGTATCAATGGGCGGTAGTCAGATTGACTAATCAGGCGAAAAGGGGCTGAGTTAGCCATTGGTGATCGACGAACACTCAAGTATATTATTAGCGCAGATCACGCAATCTCCGAGCAGAAGTGGGATTGTTTTCCTACTAAGCCGATTCGTATTTTTAAAAACTATGCAAATGAACAAGGTCAGTAATAATAGTATTCAGGTGTGTGTTCTACGCCGTCGAATTGTGTGCGTTATATGGATATGTGCTTCCTAATATCATATAGCAGCATGAAGACTGGCAAAGTTAACTGAACTCTCACATGTCTGTGGTACTCATTACTGATGCTGGGATTGACCAGATGTTCTTCATTTTGGGCCTGACCTGGCGGAAGAATCTGGCCAGTAAATATTTTGTTGCATTTTTTCGGCAAAACTTCGGGTTCGTTGCTGGAACTACTGGAAAGTGCAGGGAAGGAGGAGAGGGTGGGGGGAGGAGTGCGGAAAGATCCTGGAAAGTAAAGGATAATACGAGAGAGGGATGTGGGGAGAGGCAATGGGAGAGTAAGAGAGAGGGGGAAAAGACAGAGAGAACAAAAAAGAGAGAGGGAGGGGGAGAGAGCGAGAGAGAGAGAGAAAGAGAGAGAGTACAAGAAAGAGAGAGTCTAGGAGGAGAGAGAGAGAGGAGAAAGAGAGAGAGCGAGAGAGAGAGAGGAGAGAGTGAGAGAGAGAGAGAAAGAGAGAGAGTACAAGAAAGAGAGAGGCTAGGAGGAGAGAGAGAGAGGAGAAAGAGAGAGAGAGAGAGGGAGGGGGAGAGAGCGAGAGAGAGAGAGAAAGAGAGAGAGTACAAGAAAGAGAGAGGCTAGGAAGAGAGAGAGAGAGGAGAAAGAGAGAGAGTGAGAGAGAGAGATAACCAGAGAAGAATATAAATAAAGCTCACTATCTTTAAGACAGTGCCGTGCCTTTTTCCTTAGGAGTCCTGACTGATAGCGTGGGCCAAGTATAGATCAGATAGACCTTGACATTTGTCTGTCTGTCTGTCTCTTCCAATGTACCCGTTTTATCTCGTACTTACTTACTCACCTGCCATCTCTGTGTGCCCAAGCATTAGCGGAGTCGGATTTGGGGGGGGGGGGGGGGGAGGAAGGGGGAGGGAGTGGATCTATGGAAAGTGAGATGAAAGGATTAATGAATTAGATCTGTCAGAATGAGGACACACGAACCAGTGGCGTAGGGAGAAAAACAATTCTATCTTCTCTGCTGTTCCCTATCGTCATGACAGAGTACGGTACCTTGGAAATCGAAATATTGTTGCCATTTGGATTAGGATTCCATCGTTTCAAAACTACAGTGGAGTCCCAAAGTAAAGGAAAAAATATACATTTATCGGCATGACAAAGTACCTTTGAAATCATGAATACTGTGGCGATTTGGAATTAACAGGACACCATCGTTTCAGTTACTGTACTGGGGTCTTATAACACAACAAAAAATAAAATGTATTATCAAAACTCTAGCCTAACAATCAGGTCCAAGGAAAAGCGTAATGCATTCAGCCCTTCTGCGTCCCCAACTGTCCATTTGTGCCTATGTTCTAGAGACAATGGTCAGTTTAGGAATTTAACTCTTAATTTACGCCTTAAAGAACGCCTCATGAAAATATTCTGAAACATGTAAAAACATTTTTTTTTCAAATTATCAGGAAGTTTTGGATTTATAATAAATTTTTATTAAATTCAAAAGCTTTCCAACTATAGAATCTCGGATACCAGATGTCTTATTTCAGATAATGGAACCCTGGGGATTATATGGTTAACTCTCTCATGTCCAAGTTTTAGGTCTTAGTCTTAGGCTAGACGCACATGCGACTGGCTGTCGTGTTGCAATTGTGTACGGGTTCCATATTCCCATTAATTGTGTAATGTGCCCTTATCTGTGCACTTGTCTCTTTGCCCAACACAGTCGCAAGAGAACTCCTGGGCTTAAATGTATTGTCAAAGGAGCCATTTTTTGTTTCTTGTTGTTTTGTTGTTGTTGTTTTTTTTTGGGGGGGGGGGGGGCAATATTGGGCCACGCCTAGGACATTAAATTCACCTAGGCCTGATTATGACATCAGATCAGGCCCATACTTGATGATTCAACTGACTTTTATCACCGTTTATAAAGTCCTTGCCAAGTTCCCAGCGTCGCTTGCAAATCAGTTGATTGCCGTTATCTCATGTCAAAGATTGCAAACGTGCGAATGTGAACGAGGCGTAATTACCCTGGGATTCAAATTTAGCATGTTATAATTTTAAACTTGTACGAGACAGAATTTAATTGCTTTGAAAATTATTTGCTTAAGATAAATCATCCGCCATCGATACACATCATCAAAGAAACCATAAACCTGAAATACACGTCATGGTGAGAGGTTTAAATTTCAGACAGCCACATCTTTTCTCAACGTCCCGTTAGAGTTTTGTATCTAAAAAGTTACAGTTACATTGACGTGAGTCACATAATTATTACGGTACTGAATGCCGTTAGTGTCTTTAAAGGATAATAATATGAAAGAAAATGTTCCCAAACTTTGTAAAAAAAAAAAAAGTACAGATTTCCAGTTATCACTTTTATCGATGTTTCATTGTAGGTGCATGAATCAGAAATAAATTAAGTTATCTAGGTGACTGTTGGTGACTCGCGGCCAAGCTGGCTTTTGTTTGCGCAGTGAATCTCCAGGGAAGTCCAAGGATCAAGGTTAGGATTAGAAGTGAAAGGTTTAAGGTTAGGGTTAGAAGTAGAAGGCTTAAGGTTAAGGTTAGCAGTGTAAGGGTCAAGGTTAAGGTTAGAAGTGGAAGGGTTAGGGTTAGAAGTGGAAAGGTTAAGGTTAGGGTTAGACGTGTAAGGGTCAAGGGTAAGGTTAGAAGTGCAAGGGTTAAGGTTAGAAGTGGAAAGGTTAAGGTTAGGGTTAGCAGTGTAAGGGTCAAGGTTAAGGTTAGAGGTGGAAGGGTTAGGGTTAGAAGTGGAAAGGTTAATGTTAGGGTTAGAGGTACATATTTTTCTCCCCAGTCACATTTTTGAAGTGGCCGCAGTAACGTTTTTGGAACATGGCTATGGGTTGATCACGAAATAATCTATCCTGGAGATTTTGGGCTACATGACCTACACAGCCTGTAGCTGTAGCTGGTTTTATTTGTGTTGCTATGGCGGTTACAGAAGAGAATTACTACCAGTGCTCCTCCTCCTCCTCCTCCTGCTACTGTTACTACTACTACTGCTACCACTACTACTGCTACTACTACTACTACTACTACTACTAACAATATAACAACATTATATTATAGTATTACTGTCAATGTCTGGTTAAAACAAGAAGAAAGAAAGTATGAGATGAAAGAGAGAGTAGATCAGTAGTCACTTTTAGTAATTTGAGTATAATTAAATAGCTCACTTCCACCTTCATTAAAACACTTGAATAAAGCCATAACACTATATTTCTTTTTTGTCACTACAATTTGTCAAAGTTTCCATCGGATCCAAATAAACAACATCCTCAATATCTGACTCGTGTAAAGATAACAATAACAACAACAGGAATCACAATAACATAGTTTCAGCCTGGATAGAAAATGTGTTATACCGACGTATTTTGTTCACGTGAGGTCGGATGTGGGTTACGTTCTGAATGAAATTGCTGCAAGACAACACACGGTGCGAGTGCAATTGGCACACCTTCTGACGAAACGAACATGAAAATCTTTTGCTGGAGGTTCTGACAGACAGTGAACACGCTATTGCGCAATGTTCTAATAGCTCATGCTAATTCACTTTCTTGCACTTACCGTCATTTGACACTGCAGGTATATAAAAAGAAGAAAACACACTAAAAAACCTACAGTTAGAACCATTTAGTTTAATGAGTTTCTCAGGTACGAACAATTATGTTTTTTTGGAAAGGTTTTGAGAAGAAATATAGGCCTAATGTGGTCCTTTTTCTGCAATGAACAGGCAACGTATTCTTCATTTTCAAATTTGAACGTCTGTAGAAAGATGTTCTAACAACTACAGTGATATTGATAACGACAACAAAAGTGAAGATACAGACCATTTGGACAGGTTAAACAAATAATAGGCAGATATCGATTGATGAAAAAAGACCCCCCCCCCCCCAAAAAGCAGCAACAACAAAACCAGTGGATCAATTTGCTGTTCTTGTTCCTCCCGCCTTTACAGTGACCAATCAAAATGCCCCACACTCCAACGAAAACAATCTATCAAGGTAATTTTGGCTTTTCTGACGTTTCAAGTTCCCACCACCAGGTTTCACGGGTTCTGTATCACGTGTTGTTTTGGACTGCCGAGGGTTAAATATCCCTGACGCTACAGTTTCCCAGGACAGTAATGAGGTGCACCTCCGTTAGGTTGTTTGTTTATTTTGTTTGATTGGTTTGAAGTAGCCGCCCAAAGTTCCTGGTCTGATATCTGAACTTGAACTTTACGGCCTTTCTAAAAAAAACCACGTATCTGACTTTAAACGTTTAAAGGAAGGAAAAAAACAACAATCCAAGATGTGGGTAAGGAACGAGTGATGGGAAGAAAGAAGAAGAAATTGTAAGAAGGTGAGAAAGAAGAAGAAAAAAAGACAAACACAGAAATGCAATAGCCTTAGAAGGAGAGAAACTAAAGAATTCTGTTGGCGTCAGGCGAAGATGTTCAAGGCTCTAACAGAAATAACAAGAACAAAGAATGAAGAAGGGGAAACGTGAAGAAGAGAAGACCATAGTGAAAGTTAGAATAAAGAGTATTCTCGGACCCCTTCCCACCCCTTGGCACACACAACCCACGCCCTACACCAGACCCTCAGTTTCAGATAATCTATAGGCCTTAGTTCCTGACAGATATTTCCAGAACAGCAACTTGACATTATCGCCATGGGTCTAGGCCTACTCATTAGAACGTCATGCGTGCTGGGTTTGTTGTCGTAAAGTTGCCGTGCACAATTTGTTTATGTGGCAGTTTTCTTTGCCCTACCATGTTCTGTCTTGGCACTGCAATACTGTGCTAGGATGTTGTATGACCATGTTCTGTCCTGGCACTGCAATACTGTGCTAGGATGTTGTGTGACCATGTTCTGTCCTGGCACTGCAATACTGTGCTAGGATGTTGTGTGACCATGTTCTGTCCTGTCACTGCAATACTGTGCTAGGATGTTGTGTGACCATGTTCTGTCCTGGCACTGCAATACTGTGCTAGGATGTTGTGTGACCATGTTCTGTCCTGGCACTGCAATACTGTGCTAGGATGTTGTGTGACCATGTTCTGTCCTGGCACTGCAATACTGTGCTAGGATGTTGTGTGACCATGTTCTGTCCTGGCACTGCAATACTGTGCTAGGATGTTGTGTGACCATGTTCTGTCCTGGTACTGCAATACTGTGCTAGGATGTTGTGTGACCATGTTCTGTCCTGGCACTGCAATACTGTGCTAGGATGTTGTGTGACCATGTTCTGTCCTGGCACTGCAATACTGTGCTAGGATATTGTGTGACCATGTTCTGTCCTGGCACTGCAATACTGTGCTAGGATGTTGTGTACAACAGTAGAATTCAACCAATAGCTGGCCACTGGCTAACTCCCGGCGGGAAGTCCACAAATCTGGGTTTAAAATTATTTCCCACGTTATTCTCGTATGTGAACATTTCCAGAGAAACAAACTGTGTGCAAAATATTTTGACGGCGACAACGATATTACGATAACGACACCATCTCTCTCTTAACTCTTTAATACCGAGAAATAAATTTATTCAAGACTTTTGTAGCAAAAACCCATTTAAATGGTCAATAGATTGAAAAATACAAATTATTTGCTGATACAGAATATGAAGCACCAAATTGCCGTCTTTAAATATTTTTTTTATGAAGCGCTAGACAGTCGATGATTAAAATGCTAAATTGTAAGCAGCTGATGACACTATTTGTGTTCAAGAAATAAGAAAGCTGGAGAAAGTCAAAAAGTAAAGTAAGGTATGGAAAAAATGAATGAGAGAAAGTGGACGGAGAGACACGAAACGAAGGCGAACTTAAAATTAGCTGAGAAAAAACATAAAGAAGTTGTGAACATGAATGGGAACGAAAGAACTTAGAAATGGAAGAAAATTGAAGGAAAGTCCATGTACTTTAAACACTTCCATTAGTAAAAAGACATACATGTATTTAATACTCTTGAAACACTGCCACATATTTCTTTATTTACGGACCCGGATAGATTGTAACATTTCAGACAATCTTTAAGACATACAATTACAGAGACTAATACCCCCAGATAACGTGGTTACAAACGTGGCAAGGCAAAACAGAGTGAGTTCAGAAGAGAGTAGGAGTGTAAACTCTCAAATTCATGCCGAATTGTTATCCACTGTGTACTTTACCCAAGCTGACTCTCTGTTTCAATAACCGTAAAATTATAAGAATCCAATATTTATAACAATGGAGAATTTCTCTGTTATACTTACGGGTTACGACAACTCTATGCTATTCTGTTAGCCTACTCTTTGTCTCTAATGACCGACAGGGTAAAAAGTACGACCGAAATTTGCCTAATTAGGACAGTAAACAATAAACAAGAAACACAGGCGCACCCAGGACAAGAACATTGATTGAAACACACAGAAGGACAAAATTAATAATGAATAAGAGCACACCGGAAGACCAAACCAAGGAAAAGATGTAAAATTTAGACATGTCTGAAACATCAATCTGACAACTGAATCAGCTCGTTTAGCCAGCCAGACAAATCTAATTACGCACCTGGCAACTGATCCAAACAGACCAGATATGATGGATTGATCAGACAAGAGTTCTTCATGTCAGGATTCCCAGTAACTTCTCAACTGTCACTGAAAATGATTGGAAATGTCAGTGGCCATTCTAAAAACGTGTTTTTGTTTGAACTTTCTCAATGATCGGTTCCAAATGGTGTAAACAGATGTGAGTTAAATGCTTCGTGGAATCTTCAGGTTTTCCTGATAATTTGTCTGTTACTTTTCTTTCTTGGACGTGAGACGTGCTGAACACGGACCCTTGCATGCTCCAGGCGTAGTCTCCGTTTCTAGTGTGAGAATTTGTCTATTTAGAACAGAAGTTCTTTGCCTTTTACCACCTCTTCCCCTCAACATTCACATCTCATTGTTTTACGCTGGACAGTGGCCGCGTTTAAAAGAATTTTTCCTTCATTGTCTTTCAATATTTAACTTCTGCATTTTGTTTGCTTTTTTTGTTTTTGTTTTGAGACATCACTTGGTTGGAGAGTTTGATTCGATAGACGTCTCGACAGGTGGCAGGGTAACCAGTATATATAGAGTTAAGCAAAGGAAATTGAGTTGAACATTAAAGAAATCTGGTAAACAGAAGTCATCAGTAGAAATCTGCACAATTTGGAATAAGAATTATAAGGGCGACTCTGTACATCTAAAAAGCATATAAAATGCGCATTACTCAGGGGCTTACGTAACGTTGCCCTGAACTCCCCAAATTCTCCTGAATCACTCACTCATTTAGAATCTCCATTATGTCGTGGCTTCATATTACACCTCCTGGTCCGACTCACCTTTAGCTGGTCTGTTCAGTGTGTCAAGCTACAGGCGATGTCAATAATAATACAGGAATACAGTAGTTGTAATGTGAAAGCTAACACTTACACTTTGTAACAATAATAGTTATTTTAAACTAAATGAACCACAGTTACAAAAAGAAACATGCCAGTCGAACGGAATAACTCGGGCTTTTGTTGTTTGAAAACGCCAACCTCTTATGGTCCTTGAATTAGTGATTTGGTTAGCTGTCTATTTAATTATGATGTTGTTCGATAAGATTGGTGGATTAGTTGGTTGTTTCATCGGTAGCCTAAACGTTTAATCACTCGGGGATGAAGTTATGTTGGTCGTGAAGTAAAGGACGAAGTTGGTTCAAGGGTAATACAAGAAGGCCATCAGCCCGCTGTGTAATTACTATTCGATAGTTAAAATAAACACGACTTCATATTTAAGAGCATAAGGGCTCCCAAAATGTTTCATAACCACCAGCTGCAAAATTGTCCTTATGATCAGAAAAAAAAATTTTTTTAATCCGTTATCCTTCTTCTTCTTCTTCAGCGTTCCAAGTCATGCTTTTAGTTTGGTGTGGGCCAGGAACTGGGTAGTCAGGTGAAGGTCTGCCTCACTGCCCCATAGCTTGGTGTGTAGGTCCGTGGGACTAGGCCAATAGTTTTGTCGTTCCGTCCTGTGGAGTGGACAGTCCTGGAGGACATGCTCTGGAGCCTCAGGGCCGGCTCCGCATGGACACTGGTTTGTCTGCGACAAGCCTATTCTGTGGGCATGGTGGTTGAGGCCGCAGTGTCCTGTCCGGAGGCGGAATATCTGCACCTGCTCTTTCCTTTCAAGGTGCCTGATAGGGTCCTTCCTATGATCATACTCTGGGAACCTGTCTCTCCACTCCTGACTAATCTTATGTTTAAGGATCGAATCCGTTATCCAAAACTGGGCATGTCCAAAAACTCTAGACTGTTCTTACGGAGGTTTAAGAATTGTTTCTTTCCTCCATCTTCCTCGACAACAGGGCACTGAGGTTAAGGTGCGACTTGACAAACACACGAAGCGACATGAGATTAGGATGCGAAAACAACAACAACAACATTACATTAGTTTGGAAATAAGCCGAGTTCGGTATAAATGATGTATACATTTTGTTGTTGTTTTGTAAACTAGCAGAGGTCCCCGGCCCTGCCCGGGATAAATCGGTTTGAATATTGGTTTCAGTTCTGGGTGGTTATCATGGACCTGCTTCATCTGGCCTGTTCCTATTTGTTTATTTTATTTTTGTTTGTTTGTTTTTAAATAAGTCTTACTGCTCTGCCTTTGTGAGTTGACACCCTGCGCATCCCGTACAACTGCATGATTTGCGCACGGGTTAGTGTGTTTGATAGTGAACACATCGCAGGTAATGATAACGAAACCTTAAAATGGCGAACCATGACTCGAAATAGATCTGAATGATGGCGAAACAATAAATTTCCAATAAAAAAAACTACAGCGATTTGAGACTTGTATGCCTACCGATAGTACGTTTTTTAGGGGGCATGCTGCATCAGTGCATGCTAGATCTAGCTCTCACAGACACTACTGTGATTATGAATCGAATTCAGGGGCCGGAAGTGGAAAAGCGATTAACAAAGAAAGAGGTCATAGGTTAACGAACGTACAATTCGGATCAAACGCTCTCGCAAATTTACTGTTCCATTCTTATCGCATTATTGGAATAACTCACGAATCCCATAAGCTTTTTTATGCCTATGTACATAGGAACACTGGTCAGTATCGTACAATTGTGTGTGCCAAATTTCAGTTCAATACGTCCAGTAGTTTTTTGAGTCCATAGGGAACAAAGGGGTTTTCTTACATTTTTTTTGTATAGATGTAACATTAACATTCTAAAAAAAAACTGATGACGTTAGATGTATGATGATTCAGGTTACAGTAAAACAGAAACATATCAGCGGCAGTGCTGTTTTTGGATTCCACCTGTGCCATTTCTCAGAAAAACAAAGAAGGAACGATGGCTGACGTATCGAGCTTGCAATCTGATCTTTTGCGCAGAAACAGGATTGTATGCCGTGTCAAGAATGTGTTTACTGTCATGCCAAAGACATCTCATCACTGACGTTAAGTTAGGTTAGGTCCTTCCGCTGTTGCCAGGAAGCGTCGATGAAAGACACAGGCGTCGGTCTAAGCTACGGTATGTGGCCTTTGTTGTTGGGGTGAGGTTGCGTTTCTTATCTCAGTCATTTCTTCTATCCATCGTTTCCTTGGTCTTCCTGTGTCTCTAGATCCGGAAGTTATGGTGGTATAATGCTCGGAGTGCTAGCTGGAGTGGCGACGTTCTCATAAGACGTCCAAAGCATTTGATCTGTTGTCTGTGTATGCAATCTCATCACTGCTGTTACGGTGATCTATTAGAGACCCACCGTTCTGAAAGTTACCTGTTTTGTTTACGTCTGTGGGCAGTCCTAGGACTCTGGAGGGCACAGCATACTATTGTACTGTATCTGTTGTGTTTTAACATAGGCCTGTCCTCCAGCACTACTCCTGCCTGTAATACTGATGTACTGTATGGCAAAACACTGTAAGTGCGTAAAACAGAAGTTTACAGAACACGTCAAAATAATGATAATGGCCAAAAACAAACCAACAAACAAAAACATTTGCATCCTGTCTTATTCGTTGTTTAGTTTCCATTTTGTGTTGATAAAGAAAAAAAAACATGGGGAAAATTCTTAGTTTTACAACATTTTAGCCTTGATAGAAAAGTAGAGAATGTTTCATTCTAAGAAACGAAATTGTAAAGTGAATTTGACCTAGATTGGCTTAGTAATATGGCAGAAAAACCTATTCACCCAGTACCTGCATAGCACACGATATCCTAGAGTCCCAGGGATTTGTTGGGCTTTTTTCTTCCAGGAGGAGGAGGGGCGGGGGGGGGGCGGGGGTGGGGGTTCCCTTTTCTGTACAGTGACAGGTGAGAATTATGAGTGTCTGACAAAATTAATTACAGTAAATTTAGCTACGTTGGGCCGAGCTTCTCGGAACCCAGGACCTCTAACTTGTACCTGGTCGAGCTCTCAAACAACTGGGCCACTGCTCCACCAATGGTCCGTTGGGGAGAGCTATGGAAGGAGCTTCAAAGCGATGGACAGTCGTTGCACTAGAGTGGAAGTCAAGAACATTCAACCGATAGTAACATCTTCGCCCCCCCCCCCTTCCTCCATTTTTATTTGGTAGGGGCGGGGGGTGGGGGTATAAACGAGCAAAAACAAGATCTGTGCCGTACTGGTTGAAAAGAGTTTACCTTTGGTAAACAGAATATACACGTAGATCTATGTTTACTTGTTGCATGGTTGTGGCGAAATCAGGCTTAAGGTGAAATTTTTATACGACTGTAAAAAAATCAAAATAAAATATTTCTTAGGCTATTTCCAGCAAAATATTTACCTGAATGGAGACTGAAAGCTAAATCTTTCACATTATAAGCAAATATCTCAATTTCCATGGGAATTTTGTTCTCGCTTTGGAAGAGTTTTCTCAGGAATTTTCTCTTTCACGTAAGCCCGATTTCGTCAGATCCACTTACATTTGTTTTACCTGATGTTGGAAGTGCGGGTTTCGGGTGAAGGTGGTAAAGAAGAAACAATGTGCTATGTTGGGAACCGGGCAAAACAACAACATAAATGTCATGAACAACAAAAAACGGGAGATGAAGGTTTGCCGAAAATACATGATATCTAAGCAGGTCAAAAGGTCGCAGGGCGAGTGCTGAACTTTGTATTTCCTATTTCTATTAAAAAAAAAAAGAAAGTCACACAAGCTGTGGAGAGTATCTATCTATCTATCTATCTATCTATCTATCTATCTATCTATCTATCTATCTATCTATCTATCTATCTGTCTGTCTGTCTGTCTGTCTGTCTGTCTGTCTGTATGTCTGTCTGTCTGTCTGTCTGTCTGTCTGTCTGTCTGTCTATCTATCTATCTATCTATCTATCTTTCTATCTATCTATCTATCTATCTATCTATCTATCTATCTATCTATCTATCTATCTATCTGTTTGTCTGTCTGTCTATCTATCTATCTATCTATCTATCTATCTATCTATCTATCTATCTATCTATCTATCTGTCTGTCTGTCTGTCTGTCTGTCTGTCTGTCTATCTATCTATCTATCTATCTGTCTGTCTGTCTACCTATCTATCTATCTTTCTATCTATCTATCTATCTATCTGTCTGTCTGTCTGTCTCTCTATCTATCTATCTATCTATCTATCTATCTATCTATCTATCTATCTATCTGTCTGTCTGCCTGTCTGTCTGTCTGTCTATCTGTCTATCTATCTGTCTATCTGTCTGTCTGTCTATCTTTCTGTCTGTCGGTCTGTCTGTCTATCTATCTGTCTATCTGTGTGTCTGTCTGTCTGTCTATCTATCTGTCTATCTATCTATCTATCTATGTATCTATCTATCTATCTATCTATCTGTCTGTCTGTCTGTCTGTCTGTCTATCTATCTATCTATCTGTCTGTCTGTCTGTCTGTCTGTCTGTCTATCTATCTATCTATCTATCTATTTATCTATCTATCTAGCTAGCTATCTATCTCTTTCTGTCCGTCTATCTTTCTATCTATCTATCAGTCTATATCTACGCCTTTCTTTCCATCCATCCGTCTGTTAGTCCGCCCACCCATCCATCAATCTATCTATCAATCTATCCATCCATCCATCCATCCGTCTGTTAGTCCGCCCACCCATCTATCCATCTATCTATCAATCTATCCATCCATCCATCCATCCGTCTGTTAGTCCGCCCACCCATCCATCCATCTATCTATCAATCTATCCATCTATCCATCCATCTGTTAGTCCGCCCACCCATCCATCCATCTATCTATCAATCTATCCATCCATCCATCCATCCATCCGCCTGTTAGTCCGCCCACCCATCCATCCATCTATCTGTCAATCTATCCATCCATCCATCCATCCGTCTGTTAGTCCGCCCACCCATCCATCCATCTATCTATCAATCTATCCATCCATCTGTTAGTCTGCCCACCCATCTATGTATCCATCCATCCATCCATCCATCAACAGATGCTAAGCGGCTCAAAAGACAAACCTTTCAAAGGACAACCCTACGGGAAACTCCGAAGAAGATGTATCAGCAAGAGAAAGTTATTTGTGGACGGGGAATTCCCTCCCACTGGATCTTCCCTCTTCTTCAGTCGCCCCGCCCCTGCAGATATTGTATGGAAGAGACCTAAGGTATGCAAATATATAAACAAATCAACAACAAAATCCTAATAATTTAATTAATTTCAAGGGTATGTTTTTTCAGTCTTCATCACCACCATCGTCATAGACATCATCATCATCATCATCATCATCATCATCAAGACAACTGGAGCATCTTGCTGTATCTAGTCTTATCATCCCTTAAATATTTGTTTAAACAGTCATTTTTCGGTTTCGTTACAGACATTGTATTTAGAAAAAAAATTCCTTCTCACTTTACTGTTGCAGGAACTTGGTCACGGACACGACATTCTTTAGTACTCTCATCCTATATCATCATCATCATCATCATCATCATCATCATCATCATCACCGCCGTCATCATCTGTATCATTATCAGCTTCGTTGTCCCCTTCTTCTCCGTCAATAAAATCTCTTCCTCATTTTCATAATCATTCTTTTATTCTTTTCCCTGACACGGTTTGTGCATGGTATTTATAATTTTTTTAATAGAACGACATTCACAGCATTATGATAGGTTCATTATACATTATGTATGAGCTATATTTGACGTCATACAATAGTCTGACATCTGTTTATGATATATTATTATGATAATTACACAATATTTACGTATTGATGGCATGTATAATTATGATAAACGAGAACAGATTTTATCGATATGAATCGTACATTATCATGATAAACACGTAGTATCTGTGTGTAATACGAATACACACCGTTGCCACAAGCATTATTGTATCCGCCAGCCAACCCGAGCAATATTTAGACATTGCAAATTCTTTGAACCACGTCTAGCTGTAGATCTAGATCTAAGCCATATTAATAACAGCACTTCGAATCGATGCAAAGAGTAATCTAACGCATTATTACATCACAACTTCATGCTGAAATGCACGGATTTGATAAAACTGGCTTTTCGAGCAGCAAGAACAGAAAGGCAAGAAAACGAAATTTCCGGCCATACTTTTTTGACTCAACAGCTCCTCAACGCAAATGCGCTAATACTTTTACGGCACAAAAAAAAAAGGTAAATGCATAATATTCAAGAATGAAACTTGTCCAGAAAGGAAGTGTCCACTTCATTTATGGTAGAAAATTGTGGCAGCACACGCAATTTCATAATATTTAGTGACGTAGTCACAATGTTTTAAAAGTGCTTATAAGTTCACTCTGTAGGCCGGTTATAGTAAGATATCTGAAATCATTATATATAATTGTCTCATAACTAACACCAGGACATTGTGCCAGAGCCCAAGTTCTTCATAGACAAAGCCAGTGCTGACGATTTCTCTCAAGGCAGCTTAGGCAACTGCTGGTTTGTTGCTGCGTGCGCTTGTATCGCCGAGGACAGTGCACTGTGGAAAAAGGTGTGTACACGATGTAAGCTTCAAATTCTGGAGGGTAAAATCATACAGAATGTGTACATAGTGATTTGTTTCAGGAAGTTGTGATGCAGGCCTGTGTGCGCTGTTTTTTAATACTTTGTAAAAATTTACCTTTGATTTTTTAAACCACTTTTATGCATTTGTAAATTGGTTTTTTGAGTCACAAGCTTTTCCCTCTTTGAGCCCGAAATCACGAAGCTTATTACTTCAAAACTAATTCAGTAATTTGTGTGCCTTTTGTCCACATAATTATGATCTCAAATGCTAAAGAAGTTGAAGAGGTATCATTAGAGGCCCAAGCTAATAATCCAGAACATTCAATACATTTTTGAAACAATCTTGAAATGTCTGTTTCAGAGTATATATTTGGGCTTTTTCATTTCAAATGGAGTTCATTTGAGTTCAGTATTATGTACAAACTATTGAAAAGCCCTATTTGTTCAACAGTTCAATGGTTCAAGTCTGTCAGAGAAGATAATCGCAGTTTTGTGAATACAGGAAAGCTTAGAATCGCCATTGGCAGATCACCATTAGACTCCCTGTGGGAGAAAGAATTTTCATAACGTATTTCGTGAACCCACATACTGTCAGACGTACCACGGGTAGAAGCAATGTCAAACAATCATGAGTTCTGTTGGACATTGGGCTGCACGGTCTTCCAATGTGGTCGGGTTGCCCGAAAAGACAATGTATGCATGACAATGTCTGAGGCTCTGAACTGAGTAACATTTGAATGTCTCTCTCACACAGGTGGTTCCAGACTACAGGGAACAGGTGTTTTCTCCAGATTCCAGATATGCAGGTAAAGATGTGGAAATTGTTCAAAACTTAACTTTTTAACTCTCACTTGTTTCTCTCGTTTCTCTTAATAGTAAACAAACTGTTGTCAGGGTCTCATTTGTTTATCCTTGTGGAAATACGTCGAAAGATCCCTTTACATACACGAGAGCTCCTTTTCACGTTTAAGTAAACACGTTTAAGGTAAGAGCCTTTCCGAAAAGTTTATTTACAACTATCAGATATTTCCTCTTCACAATCGTATGCAATGGCATCAAGTAAGACATTTGAGCCTTTATTGCTAGTGTTTAAAAATGATAATGAATATCCTTAATGTGTCACAAACGATTAAAAAGAAAAAAAAGCAAAAAGTCGAACATACTTCAGACGATATTCGATAGAAGCAGCTTTAATGGCAAAAATATCAGTAAAAGTAGAACACATTAACAGAAATAATCAAGAATAAAGAAATAAACAGTAAAGAAAACTATGCAATTCGCAGATTTATAAAGAAATTGCAGTGTCTAATTGTTTCGGAGGTTCTTCACAATGTTCATGAAAATTATTTGGTATCGGGAACGACAACAACCACAACAACAACTAGAAAACAGATTTTGGACCCAATTTTGTGCCTGATTAAGAAAGAAATGACGAATAGACTCGAGACTGTTGTTCGAAAGATGCCCTTTTGACAAAGCAAAATATCTCTTTAAGAAAAGTAGACAACAGCAGCAAAAACAGGAAGAAGAAATAAACTACAGAGCACTTTGCTCTTTTCATAAATGTTGACGTCTTTGGCGCCAGGGAATAACAACAACAGCAGCATCAAAATGTGCCATAATTTTTAGATTAACCGAAGGCAAAACGTAAAGAATTCGTTGTTTAAAAAATGATTCCCGTTTTACGCAACGCCGCTTTAAAACAACAACAAACAATTGGCACGTAAAGGGAACCATATTCCTATTGATACGTTTTGCTGAAGTTACTGAAGTCAACTTTCGTGGAATGATTCACTTCATTATTCTTAAAAACATGCATAGCACAAAGCTACGAAACAACACAGGCCAGCCGGTAATCAAGATAAACATCCTGATCTGCTCTGCCTGGATAACAAGACATCACACTTGGGGTTTATCGGCACAGAATCTTCTATAAGCAGAGAAACTTGAAGGTGGAACAGTGTGAGGCCTGTATAACTGTCAGAGTTCATGAATTTGATACATGACTAACCATTATGTAATTTTGAGTTGTTCAGTGTAAGCCTAGGATAATTTCCTGTGGATTTTGATGTTGAACTTTGTAGCAGTTGATGTAAATTTCAGCCCGTCATAATAGAGAGAGTTAGATGATCTGAACTGCTACCCTTTAAAAACGAAACTGTCACGAACTGTTGTAAGAATGAATGAAAACAGGACCCGATGAACACTTAATACTAAAGTTTTCTACAGTTGATGAAAGCTTGATATCTCACAACTTACTTACGCCTTGCGGGGAAGGCAGTGAGACGCTACAAACTTCATGTATAATTTTCACACTCTTTCTTTATCATTGCCCTCTTCTCTCTGACGGTGAAAGGATGGTGACTGTGTATATTCTGTTTTCAATTTTAAAAAAAAAAAAAGTAAGAAATCAATGAGACAAGACCGTCAGGCACCCACATATCAGATCAAATATCTAATTTCCATTCATTCACCTGGTAGTTTCTGCGTCGTCCTGTCAGTTTCATCCTTCTGTTTACTAGCCAGTTTTACCTCTTTCTTCTGAAAGATTTATATATAATTAAACTTAATTAAATTTTCGAGAATCAACGTTAAATGTTAAAGAAAAGTTAAACGTTAAAAGCTGCAGGACACTCTGAATCTGTAGGAACCCAAGGGTAGATGTTTCCTTATGAACTTGAATGTATGAAATGAAAGAAAACTTAATGATTTGGAAAACAAGCTTTGCAAAATTTCCTCTGAAAGGTCAAATTTTTAAATAAAATTGTCATGTCGAAGCATACACGGCACAAATGGTACACATTTTCATATGTTTAGGATTACAAGATAGTATGTGAATACACACTGGCTGAGGGCAAGTGAAAAGGGTCAAAGTCTTGATTTCACCAACGTATTTCATTTCTAACCTAACCCCCGAACTTCCTGTCTGAGTATTATTCCCCTTCCCCTATTTTTGGCCGTATTTTTTCAGGTTGGTCATTGTTAATTGGCATTTCCTCACAGCGCTTTACTCTCTGCAGTTTTTCAGATTTCATTTCTCTCTGCGTCATTAGGAAAGAGAAATAATTCCTACTGACCGTGGATACCATGTTGGGGGGAAGGGGGGCATTTTGCACAAGTTATCTATACTAATAAAAGTGAAACCTTTACGGCAATTGCAGCGCGCCTTTCGCTACTCCTCTGTTAATGCTGATTCGGTGGCCCTCAGATTTTATACAGCGCTTAGTATAGACTGTCGTCGTGTCCCCGGCACAGAAAATAAAAAAATAATTAATAACTCGCAGAACGTTTGTATTAGTTGCTAGGTTGCGACACATTGGCGGTCGGTCTATTTTTCGGCAAATGTACGTAATTGAGGTTGGTTCCGGTATAGACTGTATCACACTCACAAAACAACTTCCAGTTAGGACTGATTTGAATGATGAGATTGAGGATTAGACTATCAAGCATGAAACTTTGTGTGTTCTCAATGTGCCTAGACTAGGAAAAAGAAAGGGTCTGGAATTGGGAGATTGACACTGCAGGGCCAAAAGTACAGGTTTGTGTTTTCAATATGCCTAGGAAAATATTGTAATATTTCTTTTCCATTAACACATGACGTTATCACTTCCTGCGATGTGTTCGCTAACAAACAAACTAACCGGTGCGCAAATCATAGCCATTTGACGGATGCTGGCGGGACGCGCAGGACGTCAACGCGCAAAGGGAGAGCAGTAAAACGTATCTAAAAACAAACAAACAAAAATAAAATAAAGCTAAAGGAACAGGCAAAATGAAACAGGTCCATAATAATCACCTAGAACTGAAACTAATAAATCGATTTATCCCGGGCAGGGCCGGGAACTCAGCTAGTATTTCATAAAAATATATTTTTTTGCATTCTAACTCAAGCTTGCAAATTTCTGAAGTTTTAGACCAGGAGCTAGAGGGTTAACCAGTACACGTTTTCCTCAGGTATTTTCCATTTCAAGTTCTGGCGCTGTGGCAGCTGGGTAGATGTGGTGATAGATGACTATTTACCCACCCGGAACGGACGGCTTATCTTCACCCACTCCAAGTCTAGAAATGAGTTCTGGTCAGCTCTGTTGGAAAAAGCATACGCTAAGTAAGTACGGGAAAGATAATGACGTATATCTTATCTGGCAAGTCAGTCATCACGCGAGATTGCCACAGTGTCAGACTCTGTCATGTGTTTTCATTTCGTTAAAGCCAAAGGTCGGGGCGGGGGACAGAATAGAATTTAAGGGCAACATTAGACAAAGAAAGACAGAAAGGGCGACAGGGAACAACAGAAAAAGGGGGGGGGGGGAGACTTTAAAAGGAAGAAAAAGAAAAGAGAGAAAAAAGACAACAAAAGAAAGAGAGAAAAAAGACAACGAAAGAAAGAGAGAAAAAAGACAACAAAAGAAAGAGAGAAAAAAGACAACAAAAGAAAGAGAGAAAAAAGACAACAAAAGAAAGAGAGAAAAAAGACAACAAAAGAAAGAGAGAAAAAAGACAACGAAAGAAAGAGAGAAAAAAGACAACGAAAGAAAGAGAGAAAAAAGACAACAAAAGAAAGAGAGAAAAAAGACAACAAAAGAAAGAGAGAAAAAAGACAACAAAAGAAAGAGAGAAAAAAGACAACAAAAGAAAGAGAGAAAAAAGACAACGAAAGAAAGAGAGAAAAAAGACAACGAAAGAAAGAGAGAAAAAAGACAACGAAAGAAAGAGAGAAAAAAGACAACAAAAGAAAGAGAGAAAAAAGACAACGAAAGAAAGAGAGAAAAAAGACAACGAAAGAAAGAGAGAAAAAAGACAACGAAAGAAAGAGAGAAAAAAGACAACAAAAGAAAGAGAGAAAAAAGACAACGAAAGAAAGAGAGAAAAAAGACAACGAAAGAAAGAGAGAAAAAAGACAACGAAAGAAAGAGAGAAAAAAGACAACAAAAGAAAGAGAGAAAAAAGACAACAAAAGAAAGAGAGAAAAAAGACAACAAAAGAAAGAGAGAAAAAAGACAACGAAAGAAAGAGAGAAAAAAGACAACGAAAGAAAGAGAGAAAAAAGACAACGAAAGAAAGAGAGAAAAAAGACAACAAAAGAAAGAGAGAAAAAAGACAACGAAAGAAAGAGAGAAAAAAGACAACGAAAGAAAGAGAGAAAAAAGACAACAAAAGAAAGAGAGAAAAAAGACAACAAAAGAAAGAGAGAAAAAAGACAACGAAAGAAAGAGAGAAAAAAGACAACGAAAGAAAGAGAGAAAAAAGACAACAAAAGAAGGAGAGAAAAAAGACAACAAAAGAAAGAGAGAAAAAAGACAACGAAAGAAAGAGAGAAAAAAGACAACGAAAGAAAGAGAGAAAAAAGACAACGAAAGAAAGAGAGAAAAAAGACAACGAAAGAAAGAGAGAAAAAAGACAACGAAAGAAAGAGAGAAAAAAGACAACGAAAGAAAGAGAGAAAAAAGACAACGAAAGAAAGAGAGAAAAAAGACAACGAAAGAAAGAGAGAAAAAAGACAACGAAAGAAAAGAGAGAAAAAAGACAACAAAAGAAAGAGAGAAAAAAGACAACAAAAGAAAGAGAGAAAAAAGGAAGGAAAGAAAGAGAGAAAGAATGAAAGGGGGAAAGAGAGACAGACAAAATAACAGACAGACAGTTAGACAGATAGACAAACTGATACAGAGAGAATGAAAAGAAAAGAAAAGCTGAAGAAAAAAAAAAGACAGAAGAAAGAATAGCTAACAAATACTTCGATGACGTTCGCTATGCAAGTGCCCAAAACAAAATGACAAAGTCCTATGCTCTCTCTCTCTCTCTCTCTCTCTCTCTCTCTCTCACACACACACACACACACACACACACACACACACGCACACACACACTCTCTCTCATGTCATTAGCACTGTTAAAACGACTGTGGCCCTTACACTATCACTGCATCATCCACAGATTGTTTGGCTGCTACGAGGCTTTGACTGCTGGGAAGGCTCGTGACGCCATGGTGGACATGACCGGAGGAGTCGGGGAGGGCTTGGAAGTGGCTGAATTCAAGACAGAAGACCAGAAAGACCGCCTGTTTGAAATCTTGCATAAAGCGAAGGCCAGGCTGGGGTTAATGTGTGCCAATATACAGGTGAAAACCACTAAATTGTCTTCTAAAAGTGCTATTTGAACACGAGGCACAACAGGTGTTTGCAACCCGGGGTAAATTCATCCCCGGGAGATACATTTCACCTACCAAGAGAGTGGAGGTGCGGGATGGGGTGTGAATTTGCTGATTCTAGAATTGTATATATCCTTTTACTCGGTTGCTTTATTATAGCAGAGGTGTAAACTCAAGTTACTGAACAAAGCCGCTGGTAATGTTGTGTGAGCAATGTGCGTGTGTGCAGTATGCGTTAAAGACCTGTAGGTCTTAGATATTGCATTTGCTGTTGCACCACTACTGATGCTGTGACAACAAATTTCCTGGTAACAGGATAATAAAGTCATATCTTATCTTATCTTATAAAACAGGCTAGGGGTAAACATACTTTCGGAAAAATTGCCACTGGTAAACAGGTCGAAAAAGGTTGGGAGCCCGTGGGTTGGTACGTTAGGATGTAGAATTATATTGAGATCAAGGCTCGTTCTCATGGAAAATATAACGAACTAAAAAAAAAAAAAAGACCACAGGAAGATGACTGTTCTGTCCTGTCAACTGTCAAACCAGCGAGAGTTTCAATAACAAAATTTGCTGAATTTATTATGTTGTCAGTGTTGAAGTTGAATCAATGTATTTGATGTCATATTATAATCATTCAGAGTTGAATAACCACTTATATCTGAACTAGCCATAAGCATGGCTGGTTTGCATTGTGATTATCCATGCATTTGTCCATAAACAATCTTTTTAAATAAACCCAGTAGAGCACCTAGTGACAATACTTAATGACATATAACTGGGCAAGTTTTAGACTGTAAAGAATTGATAACGGTTGATCTCGTATTGTTAAAAGTGATTTTGAATTTTCATAGGTAGACATAAATAAGCCCAGATTCCAGCTGAGATAAATCATTAGCCCCTTTATGAAATTATCGGTACCTCAAGTATACATGGCTGTGCATCCTGTTTTAATTTACATGTAATTACTTTATGCAAACCTTAATGCACTCAATGGATGTGGAAAGGCTCGTAGGCGTGTCAAGGTCAGTGTGTGTTTTTCAATTGCAGCACAAGAAAGTCAATAATGCACAACTTCTATTTTTCAGTTGTTGTCAACAACCAACTTGTGCACAATATATAATCTTGTTTACTTGTGAAAACCATAGATATATTTTGAAACAGCGCAGGCTGTTATTGACATTGCTCTGAAGTTTAACACTTGTTTCAGTAGATTCCTGAATGGAACTGAGAGATGAGCCCTGAAATAGAAAATATTGTCCGTTCGTTGGAAAGGTTGTTTTAATAAAAGCGGCCAAATTATAGCTCAGAATGATGACCTGTTAGAGTATCAATGGTGTACTTTGAGGGTGTTTATTCAAAGAACATTGAAAAGACAATGATGGTTAGTTGGAAACGAAATCTGCCGTATAATCAAGATGCCGTTGTCAGAATACAGAATACGCTTGATCTTTAAAATGTCAAACGTGAACAGGAGCTGGACAAAGTGGGTTTTTTGTGGGGGGTGGGGGGGGGGGACAAACTGACTCCATCGTCTTAAAGATCATGCACAATCGTATATGTACGAGACAATGAGCGATTCATCACGAATAGTAAAGGAAGCTTTAGCGGTTAATCTTCTCAAGAAAGGGAACAGGCAGTCCATTGAGATAATACCACTGTACATTTTGACAATCATACCTTTTTAACGATGGATTTGATTGAATATTGTTATACAAATTAGTTTTTAAGTTGTTGTTTTTTTGCAAATCCATATTTCATTGACAGTTTTTTGTCAGCAATTTATCAATTTACTTAACTTAAATCATTGTGAAAAATCGATTTTCTCTCCCAGGCCAGAACAGCTGCCGAGATGGAGACCAAACTAAGTGTAGGTTTGGTCAGAGGTCACGCCTACAGCATCACGGACGTCAAGAGGATTCCACTGAAGGGAACGGGCCTGTTTAGTTTGTTCAACAGAGAGAAGATCCACATGGTTCGATTGAGAAACCCCTGGGGCGGGGTGGAGTGGAAAGGAGCCTGGAGCGATGGGTAAGTAGACGTGGTCTTGGTGAAGTCCATTGCGCGGGTATAGAGCCAAATTGTTGTATCTCCAGTGATATGAATAATGGGACTTTACTCGGAAATACCACAATATTGGTCTCAATGATCTCATTTTTAAGGGAGATACAACAATACTGCTTCTCTGTAACTTGGAACTGGTTAAAGACAGCGGAATAACGAAAAAAATTGCAAGAAGCAGTTTGTCATTATTACAGTATTGCCATTATGAACCCCAATTCATATCACTGGAGATACACCAGTTTTGCTCTATACCCGCGAGTCTGGTCCACAGACGTATGAACACCGCCTGTAGATTACGCTGATTTACTGTATTTCTAGTGGTACATTCTAGAAGATAAAGTTCGTTTCTGTTTTGACATTTAATAACAAAATCGCAACGAGAGATCTTCAGGTAACTAGAGCACCCGCCAAACAAGTGCTTCGGCCTGTCATATCTTTCATTTACGTTGTATTTGATTATTAAAATTTGATATAATAACTGCATGTTGAAAAGCACACTGCCACTGAAGTTGAGCAAATAACTTACACATCTACATATTCAATGATATTTTTTATTTTATTTTCTTATATCTTTTCTGCCCTCAGATCGAAAGAATGGACGAAAGTCAGCGACTCGGAGAAGAAAGAGCTGGGCCTGACTTTTGACGAGAACGGCGAGTTCTGGTAAGGAAATACGAGTACAAAATGACAGGTTTAACGAGACCTTTTCATACGGTTTTCTGTAGGCTGCCAGTCAGAAAGTGAGAAACAAAAGGAAAAAAAACCCACAAATTTCAGAGTGTCATTTTACTGGAAAAAAATTTGACCACCAAATGTATCGACACCTTTTATTTGTCTTTACCCAGTTAGTCAGAACCCTGAAATTACTCTCTTTAACCCTACTGCTGTCGTAAGAGAATTGCATTACCATTTTCATTCGTCCTTTGAATGTCGGGGCCAATTAAATCAGTTTTCAGAAGTGTGCATGCTTTATGGAGGTTTTTAAATCAAGGACAGTCTCAGATATTGAATTTGCAGGACAAAGACTTGCAGTTGAAACATGCTTGGTGGGACACAGAAACTCTTTCCTGACAGTAATAGGGTTAATGATCAATCAACCTTGTTAAGAAAAGACAGTTTTTTTGTGAATAGTACATCTCAGTACGGCGTTGGTAATTGCTTCATGCGTCATTCAGAATGATTCAGAGATTTCTCCAGCCATTCACTAGCAGCAACTTTACTCCGTATACAGGATGTCATTTGATGATTTCTGCCGCTACTTCACCCACATCGACATCTGCCACATGATGAACACATCATTCTTCACGCTGAAGAGGACCTGGAAAGAGACGGTGGCTGTAGGAGAGTGGAGGCGTGGCATTCGCGCTGGGGGGTGTGGCAACCATCAAAGCTTCCTGCAAAATCCTCAGGTACGACCCTGGGACTTTGAAGATGCTATAGTACTGTGTGTGGGCGTGTCTGTGTGTGTGTAGGTTGGTGTGATTGTCTGTGTGTGTGTACGCCTTAATGTGTGTCAATGAGTGTGTGTGCAGGCGAGGCTGGGCTAGAAAATGGTACATTTTGAGTGAATTAATTGCAAGGTACGTAAATTTTGAATGCGTGGACATGAGTGCATAATGTGTGAGTAATTTATTATGCTGCAAAGACTTACAGCATTCTCAGCTCTGATAGACGGCTGTCTCAGCGAATTTTGCATCAGGCCTCTCCCCATCTCCTTCTCTGTCTGTCTGTCTGTCTGCCTCTGACTTTCTCTCTTTCTCTCATACACACACATAGACATACAGATTCTTACAAGTACACACACAAACACACCCATAGACACCCTGAACACAAACAACTGAACGCCAACAACATTACAGAATTCCAAAATAAACCAATATTTCCAAATAAGTGTTGCATATGCAAAATTTAACTCACGTTTCTTTTCACTCAAAAATGCAACGCCGCTATGACTAAATACAAAACAGATTTCGGTAATGACGTTGATGATGCTTTAACAATAAACAACGTTCACTATGGTTTTACACCGTGCCTGAGTAATCTCAAATCTGGCAAGAAAATCGGTGGTTGATGCCAACTCCATCGTTCAATTCACTTTCGTTTTATCTCCCCTGGGTTATCAGCTCCCTCAACTCAGGGCAGACTGGAGATAGAGAAAACGTGGTTATGTACCTTGTTCTGAGAAGCTCTGTAGAAATCTTTCTTTTTTTTTTGTTCAGGTCATTATTTTGTTCATAATGGGGGAGGGGGGGGAGGAGGAGAAAGCGGAGGGGGTAGAATGCCCTTGGGGGAAGTCTTTGGTGAAGATACTTAGACCCTTAGATAGATACTTAGCGTCACCTTTAGTTTTCCTATTTCTGAATGTGCATAAATCTCCGTCACTTAATTCCACTGACCTGGCTTGCCTCATCAGTGTTGCCAGGTCTGTGGAATCAGGCGTAATCTCAAGCCATGGGACATGGATGTTTGAGGGGGGGGGGGTGGGACAAGTCTTGAAAGGTTAAGAACCTATGATGTGGAGAATTCTTTGTTATGTACCTTGTTGTGAGAACATCCCTGGTGTCCCTATGTTAACTGTAGTCAATAGCTTCAGGAATGCTGGCTTATTCAACAGTTTCTCAAAGTTTCGTATCATTGCACCTTCAGAGCAAGCTTTCAACTGCCTACTTCGATATTTTATGGTTATATAACATTAATTTTACTGACTGTCATATCTCAATGATTTGTACAAGGAAGTAATCACTATATAAATATATTGCTGGTTGTCACTGGTTTTCATGCACGGACATCTGTTTGCATAGAGGCGTGTCAAAGTTTAAGACAAATCTTAAATAAGCCATAGAAAAGCTGTGTGTTCCACAATATGAAGGCGGTCCCGGTGTCTAGAGCCCCATGTAGTTTATTTATTTATTTATTATTTGTTTATTTATTTATTTACTTTAGAATATTTTATTGTAGTTTGTTTCATAATTCAATATGAGGATTTGGAAAATTCAACTTTTGATATTTTGTTGGCCACATTTGAACTTACATCCAGACAACACGGAGGCGTGTCCTGAACGGTAACTGTTAGTGTAATTGTTTTTTACTAGCCGAGTTACCCGGCCCTGCCCGGGAGAATATCTTTATTACTTATCATGATCTAGATCTAGATCTAAGACACAAAGTAACGTTCCTTCCACAGACAAAGAAATACAATGACAGAATCAGTATCGACTCGGATTCCGCGCCAACTCTGGAATTTGTTTAGTTGTTTCTCTAAGTTTTCTCTACAGTTTACAGCGATCCATGTTTTCGTTAATCCACAATTTGTTTCCTTTAGCGAATGAACGATGAGAGGAAACTGCGTCACGGTACTAAAAATAGATCATAAAAGCGTGTCCCTGCTCTAAAAGCATGGAGTCGGAAGTGTTTGTTGCGAATTTTACGTGTGAATGATGCAAAAAGAACAAATTACAGAGAGTTTGCAGCATTTTTATATTATCCCCTTACATCACAATAAGTCGAGTTATAGGCGATGAGAATGTTTCCAGAGTTTTGAAGCCCTCCCAAAAAGAGCCTTTGAAGGCAGAACTTTCACCCTTAGCTCCATTATAGTATGATGTATGTTTCATGTGATGCTGTTGTATCATTTCGTATAGTACATTCTGGAACTGTATGAAGACGAGAAGGAGCTGATGGTCTCGCTGGAGCAAGAGGACAGACGATCATCCAACTTCCGAACTAGGGGAGAGAACTACTGTATTGGATTCTCTATCATCAAGGTAAGTTTGATTTTTGGGTTATCGAACATGCTATAGCTGTACGTTTGGGATACCATACCCACCAGAGCAGTGAATTTCAAACACATTTTTGTGCTGTATATTGTGAACGAATATATTATCCTTATAATACACTGTCTTGTATAACACTTAAGGTAACCATGCAAATCATTCCCTCATTATCCTGTTCGTTGTCGATTTAGTAAGAGTATTTCTGTTATTGTTGTCGAGACACGCTCAGAGTGGACAGATTACCACTTTGTAATATAACTGGAGTATCTGGGCGAATCATTTCTTAGATAAAAGGTATGCATGAGCTCTAAGCACTAACTGGGCGTACAATTCATTAAGTAACTGCACTGAGTTTGTCTGTATGTGCGTGTGTGTGTCTGTGTGTGTGCATATATATGTATACATTTTCTATTTTATTCGTGTTACTATTTAAAATGTAACCCAGTGTTCAAGATATGTAATTATGTTGTTGTTGTTGTTGTTTTCAGACTGATCTGAACAGAAAATACCGGATGCATGACCGTATGGATCGGGTCCATGCCGGTCCATTTGTCCAGGCTCGGAGTATTCTGACCCGCCTGGAACTGAAGAAAGGTCGCTACTGTCTCATTCCCTCCACCTTTGACCCTGGCTTGGAAGGTCAATACTTGCTCAGGTTCTACAGTGAAGGAGGGTTGATGTTCAAGTGAGTAAGATTTTCTTTCCTCCAATTTCCAGTTCTTTATAAGATGGGAAATCAATATAAAAACAAAAACAAAAAACTCGCCGGATTCCTAACCAGCCTTACCGCTGCTCACACAGGTCAGATTTGTGTGGAATTTTACAGGTATCTTCCATCTGACCTACAGAAGGTTCTTTTGTACATCTGGAAGCTCCAAATGATGAGGAAGCATATTTTTTAGTTTGGGCTTGTGTCGCTGATGTCGGCCCCCGGTCCCTTCTATTGTACGAACACATGAGCCCGTGGCGTTATCACTTCCAGCGATGTGTACAGGATTAAACGCACTGCCCAATGTGCAGTTTAGAGCCATTTCATGAATACTGACGGGGTGCGTAAGGCATTAACGAGTAAAGGGGGCGCAGTTAACAAGTGTCTAGTAAGAAACGAACCAGTAACAAAAATCATAGAATAAACCTAGAGAAACGGGCAAAGTGAGGCGGGTCCATTATAATCACACAAAACTGAAACTAATAAACAGATTTATCCCGGGCAAGACAGGGTACCTGAGATTGTGAGTAAAAAAAACGGTTAAGGATTACCCTTGATAATCAATTATTTGTGACAGTAGCGTGTTTAGGCATTGTGATAGTGATACAAGGCAATAAGACCACATTTGTTCCGAAAGACGTAATATTGTATAGACCGTGGATCATTTGAGTGTTGCAATGAGGTCACATGTCAGCAAGATGGTCGTAAGTTTGACATTTATGTGTTCTGGAATTTGTATTTTCTCGTAATTCTTCAAATGTTTACCCTTTCAAAGCCAGGGATGTTTCTGAATTTGTCGGAACTGAATATTTTTCCCTTTCAAGAGACGCCATAAATTATTACTTTGAAGGTTTTCTATTACTAATGAGTGACAGTTTGCTGCTCTGCGAAACTCCGGAAAAGGTACAGTAATGTTGTAGCAATCAATATAAGTAATACAAAAATAAGAATAAAACGCCTAATGTAGAACGAAAAAAAATAGTTATAGATCTACCATGTTATCTGCCATGATCTATCATGTTATCTGCCATATCTCTTAAGTTACTCTTGCCTGGAAAACAGTACCGTGTCATTATGTCTTTGTGCCACTGACCACCATGCATGTGCATAGCCATTTCTTATCTATTGCCTTTGCGGTCATGTTTTATTCTATTTCATATCTACAGAGAACTGACCAAAGATGTACCCAGCCCACCCAGGTTCTACAAGAAGCCAAAGGTAGCAGCAACTTCAGTCTGTGTCCACGCAATAGAAGGATTTAAGATCCCTGAAGGAGAAACAGGTACCAACGCCAGTCTCAAGTTCGAAGAACAATAGACATAACTATAATAACAGCACGGGTGATATTAATGTATTGGTAGTAAGTGGCTCCCGTCCAGAGGCTCGAATACAACTGCATCTCAAATGCCGCAAGAGATCACCCAGACTCGTGACCTAAATGTGACCTGGTCCAACAGGCTGTAGGGAGGTGAAGAAGTCAGACTTGGACAATTGTCTCAAGTGTGAATATTTTAGAAATGAACTTGGACAAACTATTATCTCAGAGCATTTGTGAATATTTTACAAATGCATTTCAAATAAGAATATGTCAGAAAAAGCACAAAAGATGCATTGAATGTCCCCATGAAGATTAGTCACATCATTCACTATTTGCCTGAAGTCAATGCTCGGATGCATTATATAAATATCCCCTCGATGACAAGACACAGCATGCGTTGTGAATGTCCTTGAATATAAGACACAGTACGCCGTGTGTACTATTCCTTGTGGAAATGGATATAAATATTTTTATAACGTATTATGGCTCATAATAAAGGTGGTTCAAGGGAAGGAACGAAGATTGGAATAATTTCTCTTCGCAGTTTTTTCCCCATTTGCACGGACACTGGATATTTGGAGACGTCATCCATATTGCTGATCATTAATTTTATACCTACAGGTATAGAAGCTTATTGTATCATGAAATGCGAGGATCAGGAGGTTCGAACCCCCACCACACCCAAGTCCAGTAAACCTGAATGGAAGGATCGAGTCACTTTTTACCGCCGCAAGCCAATGGAAGATGTGGTGATAGAGGTAGATCTCTCTGTGTGTTGGTTTGTTCGTGACTGTGTCGATGTGCAGGCTGCCAGGTTGTGTATGTGTTTGTTTTGTATGCCGGGGAGGGTTGGGGGGGGGGGCGTTAGTAGAGTCAGCTCTGTAAATCACAAATATCCAACTTAAAACATCAGCGTCTGAGTGAAAAAAAACGTCCCGGGGGCGAGGCGGGGGGGGGGGGGGGGGGAGGAGGCGCATATCTATAGTTTCTTTTCTCTCTTGTTGTTCTGTTTCTCTAATCGTTCAATCATAGATTCCAAAACCAGAGCCCATCCCCCCTCCCCCGATAATAAAAGTTTCAATAAAATATCTGCTCATATGAGTGCTTGTATTTTTCTGCATATGAGATCACGATGTATTTCAACTGCTCTTGCGACGGCATTCCTATTGTATCAATGAGAAGGAACAAGATTGTAATAGGGTAAAGAACATGTTTACACGCAGTTAAAAATTAACATGAATGGATGAAAAACGGTGTCATAATGAGCAGAGGAAAGTCTTTACAGGTAGAAAATATCAACTGACAGAGTACAGGAATCATTCCATATTCTAGGTGTGGGATGAAAATATGCTCAAAGACTACCTGGTTGGAACACTAACGCTGCCCATGTCCAAAGCCAATGAGTACACCGGTGGCAACATTATCAGAAGGTAAGTTACAGTAACAAGTGAAAGTGTTGAGTTCTATTATCTTGCATGAATCACAAAAAGCTAAAACTGAGATATTGACCAAAAAGTTTTTCATGTATTGTAGGAACTCTGAAAATTCCAGCTTTTTCAATGTGCCGAGTTCTGGTAAAATGACTTGACCTAGATTACTTTGCTTTGCACAGAAGACAAGATACTCGGTGGTCTTTATGCACAAGTGCACTGTAAAGGATACTTTTTTTTTTCAACATATGCAAAGTTGTTTGAAATGAACTTCTTCAGAGAAACCACAGAGTTGTTTGTCTTATGTACAGTATCGTCGGCAATTTGAGTCCTTCAAGTTGCATTTCCCTACAAAATGCTGTTCCAATGATTCCATTCCCAGATTTGACCTCGTAAAGACAAACGCAGAAGGCACGGACGAACACCGGGGATTTATCTGGGTCAAGGTCAAACATACAACGAATCTTCTGGACGTGTAGACAAGTTTGGGCTGCAGAAAGAATATTTAGCGTGTATTAAATCTCGACCAGTTCACTTCGGTATCTGCAACCGATACGGACCTGGATTCATCATTGGTCACTATTATTCGCAAATCCCATAACTGAAAAGAATGAAGGTATCCAAAATAGAACGATGGTTATACGATCAGAAAGACTGTTCTATGAGATTAATTGTTACACGTTTTATTACTGGCTTGAGAGTTCTTGTTAACTTGATAACAGTTGAAAATTCTGACATGATTTTCTTGAACATTGCCATCTACAAAAATTCTATTCCCCTGTATCACTTGCTTATGAATCAATGACATGCACATTGGCAGAAAAGTGGTGACAGTGTTGAAAATATGAGGACAGATTGAGAATGAAGAATAAACTATGCATAAATGACTACATAAATAACTATCCATAAATAAACTCTGCTGCAATTCATTTAACGTTTAAGTTACTATTTTCCCACCGTTCATAAAATTGTTTTAAGATATGAATTACCGGTATATGTGATGTCACAGGGAGTTAACTGTCCGCTTTTTACTATGCCAAAGATGATCATCATTATGAATTTGGCTCTTCATTTGAACGTTTAAGTAATGCTATCATGAATTTGCACACTCTGGGGACTTGCCTGTATTGGTTTATGTGTTTGTGTGTATATGATTTGTTGATTTGTATAAGAGTTTGATTTATGGGAATCAGAGAAGAACAGTTCATACACACGATAAAACAAGCATAATTACACCCGGCGTCCGCTCTTCTCCCTCATTCTCTCTCAGCGTATTCTCATTGTCGAAAACACGACCATGCTTCTGCAAAATGCATTCGCCTCGCGCTGTTCTTCCATAAATCAGTGTCTTTCACCTACATCTGCCACCCTTGGCAATGTATTTAGTCTACTCAAACACGGACAAGTTAAGTTGGCCCACGTTAGCAAAATTCCACGCGTTTTGATTCTGCAGCTCGGGAGATCACCAGGATTGGACGCTGGGACTTTACGGCGTCACTCATATATTACATTTTAATCCTCAGCACAGTGTAATCACGAAATGCCTTATAAATCCTTTAACTTAGGTAATAGATTTCCGCAAACCTGTGTCAAGGATTTTAGGAAAGGTAATGAAAATTGTTCAGTTATGCTGATGAACATTACACACGGCCTTGGAAATATGGATAGAGCAGGCAGATCTCGCTCTTGACATTTTTTGTTTGTTTGTTTCTTCAAGAAAATGTTTGCTCTGAAGAAATGAATGAAGTTGGAAATGGTGCACGTCCAACGCCAATTTACCATTAGCATGAAACAGAGTCATGAATGAAATATAAATCATTGTTATTGTTGTGTGCAACATTGGTTGGGAAACTGAGCAGGGAAATTGAAATGTGGTAACCGTAGCATGAGGTATCTATTTTGCATCTAGTACAATATAATGACATTGCAAATATATGAAATTATTATGAGCTTAGCTAGTATTTATACCAGCATATTTATACTTTTGCTTTGATATTGCTCTCAATCATATCGCTTTCACTATTAATATTATGACAAATATTTCTGTTTTTATTAACTTGATATCAGCGCTATTATGATATTATGTGGTTAATGACGACTTTCATGAAACGTATTTTGTGGGTTTGTGTTCACTGTCTCATATTAATCGCTTGATGTTTGATTTCTGTATCATTCTATATAACATAATGTACTACAAGCCAACTTGACGGTTCAATAGCTGAACTGTGTTATGTTCCTGTGGGTCCTTGCGTGGTTTTGTGAATGATTATGCGTGTATGTGCTGATGTATGTATGTATGTATGTGTGGATTATGTGGGTGGCTCCGTATGTAAGTGTTGATATGTGTATGCTGGTCCCTGAGTTAATTATGTGGGTGACTATAATATTTGTATGTATGTACTGATGTGTGCCTTGTGTGGGTTATGTTGGTCTGTCTGTTGGTTATGTGGGTCACACTTTAAATGAACATGGCGGGCGTGTAGAACTGATACGGTAGACGGGAGACGGATGTGCGTGTCAGGCTGCGTTTTCATTTGTACAGAAACGGAAACGTAAACAAAAAAACCTTCAAATAGTTAAATAGAAAAAAACTATTTCGTGGGTACGAAAATGCCGTTTCCGCACAGATGGAAATACTCCTGGCCTTCTTTTCATTGCTTGATGGATTTTTTGGTGTTTCCGTTTCCGTACACATGGAAACTCAGCTTGACTGTGCAAGCGTTGAATGTTCGTCACTATGCTGGTCATGTTGTGAGTAATTAGCTAACTTGGTCACATTATTGCGTGTATGTGTTGCAGTGTGCGTGCTTAGATATAGTTGGAAATTTAGACCGCGTTCTAATACACGGTGTAGCATTCGTTTTGAGTCTTGCTTATTCTGTCTCGCTGCTGATCTACACGAAAGTTTGATACAAACCACTTTTATTTTCTTTGAAATTTAAATTCAGCTATAGATTTTTATTTTATTTTTTATACTCTGCATTCGCACGGGTGATACACACTGTCCAATATATTAGACTTGTTTCTCTTCACTTTTTCACTCTCATACACAAATCACTGGTGCCTTACTGCTCTGTTATCTTATGAGAACTTTTATTGACGTAATGTTTGCAGTCATGACTTAATTATCAACAATAATAACTTCATATTATTATCACTTTGACTGAAGTGGCACATTTCTATGTACATTATACACTTGTTCAAAAGTTCCGTGGTTATCTTTGTTCTTATTTTTCAGTACTGTTGTTTTCTGACGTTTATTATACTGTGTCAATGTGCAAAGAGAACAGTTGTGTAACGACAACAACAACAACAATAAAAATATTAAATAATAATAATTATTGTTATTATGTTGATGAAAGTGATGGTAATAATAATAATAATAGGAACAATAATAATAAAGGAATAATAATAATAATAATAATAGTGATAATCTGACATTAGACAGAGGAGATAGGTAATCGGAGGCCGCACCAAATGCAATATGAAATCATTTTACTTCGCCAAAAAAAAAAAAAAAAAAAGTATAAAACCACAAAAGTATTTCCATCCCTGTGACCCAACAATGGAATCTCAGGTATCAATCAATACACACATATAGTCCCATTAATACAATGATTGATCCAAAAATTCATAAGAAATCAAAGAGCAGATATTCGAATTTACCATTATTGATCAAGTGCAGTGCTGAACCGTTATGTGTGACTGAGATGTATAATTTTCGAACTGCACAGATGCTGAAATTATGGACCTTTGATTAACCATAGTATGTACATATACTTTGTTCTAAGTGATTCGCTGCGCCATGTGACAAAATTTTGTTCTGTCTGCGCCCGGAATTTCTAGAACAGTACACGGGTTAAAGTAAGGATTACGTTTGTCTCGCCAGATGCTGTAGCCTTTCCGTTGGCGAAATGGCCCACAGTGACGTTTTTGAAAGTTTACCTCAAATAAGCCCCCCCCCCCCCCAATAAGCCTATTGTGAGTATTTTGGCCACGTGGCCGAAATAGCAATTACCTTTTCTATTTAGCACCAGGTCTTGGATTCTGACCGTTATGCATAATGCACAAATTGCGGTAAAGGATTTCAAATGTAGAAACAAATACCAGACGTGTGGGTTACTGGTGTATTGAACTTTATGAAGGATGGCGGTATACTCTAATGCCTTTGTGTTTGTCTTACGACAGAAATATAAAGAGTCATATGAGTCGAGAGAAAGAGGTAGGAAATAACATAAGGAGGTAGAAGAGAATAGGTACAAAAAAACACAAAGAGGTAGAAAATAACATGCAATGTGGGATCAACAGAGATAAGATAAGACTGATCCTAATAAACACAAATACACACATTGAAGACAGGTCACACGGTATATTATATATACATATGGACACCCCACAGTCATATATATATAACAGTAGCTGTAGCTGCAGCTAGAAACTCATGGGGGAGCCAGACAACAGAGAGTCTTCAGAGAAGAAACCCCCCTGTTCAAGTGTTTCGGCCCTGAACTCCTTACACTCAAAGAGGGCCGGGCCACACCTAGGTCATGACTCCCAGGTGCCTCTCTGCTGCCTTTTTTTTCACTAGAAGGTGATATAATTATACACTCCACAGTCATATCATATACACCCACGTACACCAAAACACACAATTACACCTACACCTGTGCACACATTATTGAGGGGTATTTGCCATATTCTTGTATGTGACATTTCGCCAATATTGAAATTTTGTCATGAAAGTATTTCTCCCACTCCTAATTTCATTATGTATAGGTGCCATGCCAATCGGTTAAAAACTTTTGGAGACAATAATATGTGTTTGTGACCTAATGTTTTATGAGTTTTAGGCCTTATGTCGACCAATAGTTAATCCCCATTTTCTGCAAATTTAAAATGCAAATACAACGATATGGCAAATACCCGACGTTCTGCACACGTGCCGTTGCCAAAACAATATCTTTAGAACCAGAACAATGTCTTGCTAACAAGTTCGTGGAATTTTGATACAGTGCGGTAGTGCTATGCAATCCATTCTTCTGTAGCTCTGTAGAAGTGAGCACATGTTGACTTGCCCATCACTGTCTGTGTCACCGCTGATTTTACCACATACTTGTAGCCATCTAGCGTTCCTTTCAACAACATGTGTACAAAAGTGTACATATAGTTATATCATGCCGGGAGATTCACAGCGTCAACGTAAATCCTCCGAACAGAAGTAAGCAGACACACCGGTCAGTCGGAGTCTGGCACCTCCTTTTGACAACACATGTTTTCGTCGCTCTGAATGTGAGAATTCATTATTGGATTATGCTAATCACTGGTGCAATATCTTGAACTCCATGTTTGCAGTCTGGAACTTAACATTGGAGAAATACTTCACTTTCCTGTTGAAGTATTGGATCTGGTGATTTGGCTGGGTTTCTGAGAGGAGGTCGTATGTACTTGATCATCCTCTGCTTATACGACTTTTGGCCAGAGTGTTCTACCTTACGGTCTTGGGCAGCTCGCACCAGCGGCTCCGACAACAGCAGGACAGAACTTAGTGCGTAACTTACTGCTACGTAACAGTAGGAGACTGTGAAATCTCCAGTTGCATCATACAGTAAACCTGTCACGGGAAGAAACGATACCGATCATAATAGTGGTTTTTGATAAAACCAGATTAAATTACAACACAGCAGATAGCTGTTAACCTAGTATCTAACTCTGGCTATCTTTCTGCATACCTACCTACCTAGTAACCAACCTACCTACCTACTTACTTACCTACCTACCTACCTACCTACTTACCTACCTACCTACTTACCTATCTACCTACCCACCTACCTACCCACCTACCTAACGACCTATCTACCTACCTAGTTACCTAGCTACCTACTTTTCTATCTATCTATCTATCTATTTATCTATCTATCTATCTATCTATCTATCTATCTATCTATCTATCTATCTATCTATCTATCTATCTATCCATATGTCTATCTGTCTGTCTATCTATCTATCTATCCGTCCGTCCGATCCCCTGTCCAGCTGCTTTGTCCATCTGTGTGCCAGTCTGTCTGTCTGTCTGCCTGTCAATCAATCTACATGTATATCATGATAAAAATCTATTGGAGATGACTACATACAAAGCTAGGCTTGCCTGGGTCTTTACCAGAAACTACACATACACCATTCCAACATATAAATTCTCTTAATCTCTCTTTCTTGTAACTTTTAAATTTATTTGATCTACTTTTGTCTCGTTTCTGCAAAATTACCAGGATCGTTCATGCTTAGTTTTAAGCACAAAAAATCAGTTGTGTCTGCATTATTCACCTACCATGTATGGGAAACTGGACACCGATAAGGAATGCCCTGACTAGGGCACACATTGTCATCATTTTCCCAAGGTCCTCGACCCCAAGAATCTGCATAATCAGTGGTGCACTCAGCACGGTACCGGCAAATCCAATACTCCCAAACGCAAAGGCGAAAAAGACGAGAAGACTGTAACTCGTGTAGAACACTGCACAGGCTGTTAACACAGCGGTGACGAGACCTACAGCAGCAACCAATGTTGAAGGCTTGAGCATCCCTAAATCAACGTAATATCCGTAACAAAGTCTCGTCACCATGTAAGAGAAGCCAATCATCGTCACCAGCAAACCAGCTTTGAAGGGCTTGACGTCATCGGCGTTTGTCAAAGCAAAAGACGTCATGAAAAATTCCACGAAAGTCCCAGAATAAAGCAAGGAATACGCGAGGCAAATTAACACTGCCAGGTAATTTTTCAACAGAATAGGCTTGATTTTCGATCTCAGTGCTTGTAAACATTCATCTTTCCAACTGGGACCTGGTGAAATTTCTGAGCTTTCAGAAGTGGCGTCTGATGCAATGCTGGTTGTACTTCCCCAGCGTGAAGAAATTTCCTCAAGATTGGACGCGTTTTCTATTTCCAAGACATTCTTGGCGCTGTGATGGCTTGGTTTTCTGTTATTTAAACATTCTATACGATGTGTTTCTTCTGTAGCGTATCTCCTTGAGGTATCTGTCGGTATTGTGATTGTGTTGACCATAAGATGACCCCTATGGTTTTTGGGACCATCCCTAGTTTGAGAAACTCTTGGACTTTGAGCTTCATTATTTCCGAAACCACCGGCAATGGGTGAGTGACTGTCTCGGGAACCACCAGAGATCTGGAAACTGGTAGTTGCGTATGCGTCATTTATCCTGGAACTGCTGATCACAGACATTTCACTGTGTTGAGAAATTTTAACCTGAGGGGAATTCTGAATGGAAGGACTCTGAAAACGCCTGTTTTTATACTTATCTTCCACAGCTGGAGGCATCGGCGATTTATTACCTTTGGCATTCTTTCCGCTGACGTTAATCCAACCCTTTCTTTTATTTTTATCCTCTTGCATTGATCTTTGTACATCATGCACTGTTTCAGTACATCCAACGTTTGTTGACTCTGGAAGTATATTATTATAACTTGCCCATTTCTTTAGCGTTCCAGGGTCATAAAAATATTCACTATCCTGGTCATATTTAAAGATGTCATTCTGAGATCTTATTTTATCTCTTTTGTCCATTGCTGAGAAGTCACTAGCGCTGCGTCCATGGGACTTGGATGTTTCATCGCTGTTTCCCACTAGCAGATTCTCCTCGCTTGCGGAGTATCCTGGACGAGATTCAGCTCTTTGAAGCGTATTCGGATTTTCTGGGCTTGTAGCCTGTGACCACCAGATCATGTTTAAGGATCGTCTTGCCATTTGATGAACACTGGAATAGCTGAACCACCGCCAAAAACCCGAGTCCGGGACTTCCTTCTCAGACTTTTCCAGATTCCTTCCAAGGTCTCTTAATTCGTCGGTTCTCAATATTTCAAGCATGGTACAGCTTAGAGAACGCCTTCTTCCGAATGTACTCTGGGGATTTTCACATAACAAACTATCGTTTTCAGCATTTGCTCCTGAGTATGCCTTGTTCTCCAACTCTGCTTTCTGTAGATTTGAATCGCTAGAACTTACGGATCTGGCCAGGCATTGTCGAGTAAAATTTTCGCCTTCAGCTGTTGGCCCCTGCGGTATCATGACCTGTTGCTTGACAACCGTCCGCAGTAAAAGTTGACAGTCGTTTAGAAGGATCGTCATGACTACAAGTTTAGTCTTGGGTGAAAGAATTCGATGGTTTCCCGAATGACTGTATTCTTTCCGTGGGTCTTCAAATGTAGTTTCATTAACATATTTTGACATTTTTTCGCCATTTGTCTTTTTCTTTGGTGCCTTAATGAGGAGCTCTTTTTTCGGTTTCGGAGGGCAGAGAGTTTTCTCATTCTCTTCCTGGTCTGCTTTCATTGGTCGAAGCAGCAGGGCAGCAACTACACCGTTTAACTGTTGATAGATAGATAGATAGATAGATAGATAGATAGATAGATAGATAGATAGATAGATAGATAGATAGATAGATAGATAGATAGATAGATAGATAGATAGATAGATAGATAGATAGATAGATAGATAGATAGATAGATAGATAGATAGATAGATAGATAGATAGATAGATAGATAGATAGATAGACAGACAGACAGACAGACGGGCACATAGATAGATAGATAGATAGATAGATAGATAGATAGATAGATAGATAGATAGATAGATAGATAGATAGATAGATAGATAGATAGATAGATAGATAGACAGATAGACGGACGGACAGACGGGCACATAGATAGATAGATAGATAGATAGATAGATAGATAGATAGATAGATAGATAGATAGATAGATAGATAGATAGATAGATAGATAGATAGATAGATAGATAGATAGATAGATAGATAGATAGATAGATAGATAGTCTATTGCTGTCTAAATATTCTATTTTCAAAGTTTCTTTTCCTTCATATTGATTGCATAAAACAAGTCTGATTCTGGCAAATTTATCTGATAAGTTCGGAATTGCTCAAGGTGTAGGAAGTTCTCGAAAATCCTTAAACTTAAACTATTAATTATCTGTCAGGGTATGGGGTGTTTTGGGTTAAACATTAAAAAAAAACGTAACGAACCTACCTCCCAACCTGAAAGTATTAGAAATACGCCCCTGACTCCATATTCTTCTCTGAGATATCTTGCAAAAGGGGGAATAATCATTGAGGCCGCGCTGATCCCCAACAGTGACAGGCCCACGGCAAATGGGCGGTACCGTCGAAAGTACGAACTAATCAGATGCAGAGACGGAATGCAAACTCCGCCCACAACGATGTCTGTAGAAGAAAAAAATTTGGTTAACTTTCAGAACCGCCCAGTATTCTGAACATAGTTGTGTTCTTTTTTGTGTTGGATCACATAAGGAATTCTTATGCCAAATGTAAGTTAAGGCTCACCGCGCGCTAGCCGGTTGTGATCAGCCAATTTATTGGCTAGTGACGTCACGGCATTGCGTTTTAGTGAGAGTTCGCGTATCAACCAACTAGTTGGCTATCCACTAAATCTCATGTCGTGACGTCATCATCCAACTATTTGGTAAATCAAAATCGGCTCGGAGAGGGTGCTTGGCCTGAAACTACAACCATGATCTGGGACGCCAAAAATTGTAAAGCCAACACTACAAAAGAAAAAGATTGGCAATAACACTGAGCAGTTTTGAGTATATTCGGGCTTTAAGTTCTCCAGATCCAATTCCCAGGGGTCGAGATAAAATTCTTTAAATAAATACAAACTTAACATATCATCATTTGAAGTCTCATTGTTTCGTTTACCTACTTGAATTCCAAATTTTGCTTGTCGATAACGGTCTATCGGCTATGGAAGCCCGCAATGCCCAATGTTTGAATTAATAATCCATGGATCTCGTGTACATGAGAATCAGTGGGGACATGTTTGAGTTGAAGAGAATTATTTATCATCTACCTCAATAAACGCATTCACATATTACTATTTAAAATAATAATAATAATCTTACTCACTATAATGGAGCTAGAGGGTGGACGTGTAATCACCTAAAACTTCGTGACTACGCGATAAAAAATTATGACACTTGGTGTACTGCTACAGTTTTTTGTTCATAGGTTACATGGACACCCCCATTCTGGACAAAAGTCAGTGTCTTTAATAGTTATTATTTGTTGGCCATTTTCTGAACCACGAAATAAGAGACGCATTATCGTCGAGTAGAATCGAAAAGTGTGACCGGAAATTGCGTTCAACGCCTCTCTTTTCACACTGCCGGGCCGAAAGTCAACTTTATCACATCTGTCTATTCTGCAGGGAACTGTGATGCACAGGTGGGCTTTGTGCAAAGAAATTTTGTAAGATTTATCTAGCCCAGGTAATAATAAGAACAGTAGGAAGAAGAAGAAGAACACATCCACTTTAACCAGCTGCGATGGCTCGTTCCAAAATTCATGTCCACAGAAAAACTTCATTTTCTCAAAGAAGACTTTACATTCAAATTTGATTTTTTGCATGCAGTGTTAGAATTTCAATGACGTTATGAATAAAAAAAACTGAAATATATAGCTTTTATAGTTCTCTCAAAGCGGTGAATTCCTTTGATCTTTTCGAGTCTTTTTTTTTCTTTCAGATAGCAGCAGATTGAAGAATACTTACTGTAATGACACTTTGACTGCATTATAGCACTGGAACTATAGTGTGACAGCTCTCCTATATTTAACAGCTCCAACGACAATAAACTTACATTTCACGATGCTGACCAGGCACAGTATTGGGAAGTAAGGCAGGAACACGACGACCAAAGTGGAAACGGCGTACAGGAATGCTGACAGCGTAGACAGTAGGCGAATCGGTACAAACGGCATGACGAGGTTGACCAAAACATGTGCTGTACAAGGCGTTATACAGAGAATAATAGTGGCTGATGTAAGGCAGATGAGTGAGTGAGTGAGTGAGTGAGTGAGTGAGTGAGTGAGTGAGTGAGTGAGTGAGTGAGTGGGTGGGTGGGTGGGTGAGTGAGTGAGTGAGTGAGTGAGTGAGTGAGTGAGTGAGTGAGTGAGTGAGTGGGTGGGTGAGTGAGTGAGTGAGTGAGTGAGTGAATGAGTGGGTGGGCGAGTGGGTGAGTGAGTGAGTGAGTGAGTGAGTGAGAGTGAGTGAGTGAGTGAGTGAGTGAGTGAGTGAATGAGTGAGTGAGTGGGTGGGCGAGTGAGTGAGTGAGTGAGTGTGTGAGTGAGTGAGTGAGTGAGTGAGTGAGTGAGTGAGTGAGTGAGTGAGTGAGTGGATGAGTGAATGAGTGAGTGAGTGAGTGAGAGTGAGTGGGTGAGTGAGTGAGTGAGTGAGTGAGTGAGTGAGTGAGTGAGTGAGTGCGTGAGTGAGTGCGTGAGTGAGTGAGTGAGTGAGTAAATAGATAAAAAGATGAATAAATAAGTAAAAACTACTGTGCACATCTAAGATGTCCTCCACAAAAACGATGAGACGTGACCGAACTTTGGTCGATATATCGGTAGTTTGACCAGTTTACTCCACATACAAAATATTGAATATTACAAGACACGTTTAGTTCCTATAACAAAGATCAGCTTAGGCAGCTTCACTAATGCACAGTATCTCATTGATTAACACGGTCAGATACACATCCATGCACTGCACTGATTTTTAAAAATGCACAGTGGTTTCATTAACCTATATTAGCATGCATTTGTCATTTTGGTTGGGCTTTTATTGTGACGTAAATTAATATAGTTTCATAATGATTATTATTATGATGACTAAAGCTTGTGCACACACCATGGGATGCGCATCATTGACTGAGCTGGCGTGCCATAAAACCTGGAGACAAACGCAAACGTGTGCTCTTGTGTGGAAAACGTTGATGCTTTCCGTATTTGCGAGCACAAGGCCTCCCCTCCCCCTCCCAAAATCAAGTACAAACATTCGATTTGGGCAATTTTTGACCCCTCTCCCCTTCCTCCCCCCTGTACACAGTTCGTAACTTCACAAGTTCGGCTTCATGCCCCCCCCCCCCCAAAAAAAATACCGACTTGTACAAACTTACAACCACTGGAATGTTGAATTCTGTGGAAAGGCCTGGATGTTTAAAAAGTATAAGTGGCGTTTTGCATGGACTAACCCACCGTTTCATTACACACATGTTATACGCAGGTAATCCTACATTTTTCTTTCTTTTCTTTTGGGGGGGGGGGTAAAAAACTAATTAAATAAAACCAAAATTGTTAATTCATTGTCCATTATTGAAAAACGTACATATACTCGCCAGCTACTTTCTCTACCTTCCATGCTCGCTTTTCATACACTGGTGTCAACCTTTCAAACCCAGTTTAAGCATAATTATGTTATAACCATTTCTTTCATCATGAATGTATTGTTTAGCCTCTCTCCCATGTGTGTCCACATACTAAAAGATCTCCAGCTTTTTTAGAAAATGGAGATAAAATAAACTAGAAGTAAGGCCGCGCTCATTTCTGTCAGTCTGTATTATGTAAATAACATTTCTCTCAGAATGTACAGAAAACAACGGGACTTACTTGACAAACAGTAGATGAAATGTATGACTCCCATCAGCGCTGTGAAAGCAAATACAGAAATGTCCAGTTCCTCTACGATGTCCAGTAACAAGGATGACAATACATAGTGATAGCTGTAGGTCACGAACAGGGTGAGGAAAGTGCCTGGAAATGAATTTTAAGAACACAAAACAACTTGTACATGCATTGTCTGAGCTTGTCGCTTCATGCTGGAGCCGGCTGTCGTTTCCTTACCTGTCCAAAATTCAGGTGGAAATCAGCGATTGGAATTCTTTTTGTTCCCCCCCCCCCCCTATAAACTTGTCTAGTAGTGTACAATAAGTTTTTAAACAATAGTACATTATAAGTAGGCATTGGTCGACTCAGTAATGGGGAGTGTGGAGTGGGAAGAAACAGGAGAGAGAGATAATGGGTGTGAGAGAGAGACAGACAGATCGCCAGACAAATAAACAGACAGATAGACAAAAAGACAGACAGGGAGAAACAAGAAGACAGACAGACAAACAGACAGACAGAAACAAGGGAAGACGGAACTTGTAAGACAGATCAACTCTCGATCTCATCTCAAAATATGCGGAAAACTTCTCGCTAGACATATTCCTTGTAATCATTGTCAGTTATTTTATATACACAGTCTCCTGACATTAAGATAACTTCCCAAATTCCACTTCAAGAGGCTACCATACAATGGCCAAAAAAAAAAAAAAAAACTCACCACTAAGTTTAAAATAATAGAATAACGCGTCCTAGCGGACACATCATCTCAAAAACTGTATTTTAGTAATACTATATCAGACTACTGGTGCTTAAACCATGCTCCATATTGTACTGTTCAAAGTTGGTCAGTGCCACTGATTGCAATGTTTTATACAACATCTGGCACCAGCAATGACACATTCATGTAACAATAGGTTGCACCAGTCAATGAAATGATATCCCAGGATTATTCATGAAAGCAAGCAAATGAAACCAGCTTTAAAAATTACATTTCATCACCGTCATAAATTATTCATAAAAGTCCAGGCATGAAATAAGCCTGGCGCCATGGGGCCTTGCTAGGCGTAGGAAAGAAATGACTTTGATGACAATAAAAAGTTATCTGAATGATGAAAATGAGAGCGGGTGACAATGGAGAATGGGGTACTTAAAGCCAGACGGCGTGATGGTTAATGAATAATGTTGAATATCTAAACAATTTGAATTATCTACAACATTTACATCATAAATGAAAGGCTAACTCGATGTTATTTCAACTTCTGAATGTACTAACCAAAAATATGTTAGGGAAGCTAAGGCCTCTTTCACACAAATCGACCAAATGCCGTCCGCCGTGCACGGCGAGCCGTGATCGACACGGCGTCCTCGTTCACACACATCGACTTCTTTTTTTTAGCCGTGTTTTGGACGGCGTTAATTATCATTTGGCTTTAGCCCATCATTTTGGGTTTAGTCTATCATTATGGACCGTCGTATGGAACTGGCGTACTTATATTATCTGTATCTATTTCTAAGAAGAAAAAAAAAACTATGCCAAAGAACTCAATGGATTCACCCCCCAAATGTGTAATGTCTCACATTGGCTTTATTTGTAAATTTCCAGACTTTTGTGCCAAAGAACACGTCTCTCAATAGTATCATGTACTAATGTGATCAGAGGTTCTGTGTCTATGTCCTCCATGATAGGAAAAGTGCTGAAACCACATGTTTAGTTGGGAAGTTGTGCGTGCGGGAACTGTGACGGCGACGGCGGGAAGTCGACAAGTATGAACACACTCATAGACTCCAATGTATATTTCAACGCCGGCGACGTGTCAGAATGAAATATGCGCTGTCCTAACCACGGCGGTCGTACACGGCGAGATGCCGTGCTCGATATGTATGTAAGCGCCCATAGACTGTAGTGGTTATTTCAATGCACGGCGCCGTGCCGTTCACGGCGGACGGTGAAAAGTCGATGTGTGTGTAAGAGCCCTAACTCGAAACACCCATAATTTTTCTGCGCAGATAGGAGCGAATTGCGACCGTGTGGTCGAGAACTCCAAGACAACCATAGAACCCAGCAAGATGCAGTTTTCACCTAAATTCATTTTTTAAAATATACTTTGAGATGGACGATGAAATTGTGGGTACATACTTGTATCGTGTTCACCGGGAACTAATTTTCAGTGTTTGAGCCCTGTCCTTTTCCACGCCAGACTTTATAGTTTCACTTTCCTAACTTTCCCTGACTCTGGTTTGTAAAAATGTTTCTTCTTACGGTGTCATTTTACAGTAGTTTGGCAGCACTTTGCCATACAGCATTGAATGATCATGGTGTGTAAAATAATGCCAACGGAAATGTCGAAGTAAGGGTATTTTTATTAGCCCATGCTTGAGCTGTTCTGTTGTTCTATATATATAAAGATTTATGTGAAATTGGTCAGCTACACCGACCAATAAATTAACCAGACTGGAAACACGAGCTTCGGGCTGTGTCGTTTTTTACGGAATTTCCCGAGCGGCGGCCATATAACCAACATGGCCGCCGCTTGGGACATTCCGATTCTAGTTCTGTCTGCAATAGAAATTTCTTTTTATTTGTCAAGATTGGTTGTACATGTATTAATAATGCATTAACTTGCCTATCCTTTCATTTTATTGTCTACATCTGCCTTTTTTTTTATTGTTATTAATGATGACCGTATGGACTTTTAGCGACCACGGTGTCACGAGCGAGTGAGCGAGGGTCAATAAGTGTGGGGAAGGGGACTTGAAGCGTGCGTGTTGTGAGTGAGTTGAGGCTTAGACGAGGCAAGATCTGAGTAGTCAGATCACTGCAAGCCGAACAGTCCAAGGGGACAGACGTGAAGAGAGCAGTCGGGAGTTGTTGTATATTCCAGTGATGACTGGTGTCGGGGTCGGGCAGTGAGGCACCCGTGGTGGAGAGGCTAGTGCAGGGGATAGGCCAGCATAAGTGAAATGCTTGGGTTGGGCAGAAGGCTACCTACAGGCCAGCTTGAGTGAAGGTGCCCTACCTTAGTCGTGGCAGTCTGGCCACAGGCAGGGACGTATGAATTGAGATATTAACGTGATATTGAGATATTAATGTGATATTGAGATATTGAGGTGATATTGAGATATTGAGGTTAGGTTGAGCAGGAGCCAGTAAGATAGGCCGCAAGTAGTACATACCTTGATGTGAGGCTGAGGCCGGAGCATATTTAGAAAAGTAACTATCGGGTTGTGGACCCGGAGAAAGAATGAATGTTGGGAATAATGACCATTGGATGGTATTTGAATTGAATAATGTAACCTATGTAATTGCACGTATATCTTTATCTTTATGTATAATAAATGTGTGAGCCTGTTTGGTTGTTCTGTTAAGTGTTATACTTGTCTGTTCGTGATTGTTGTCCTGTCATAATCAGTACATCTCCCAGTCTGGGATTTGTTACACACGGCATTGTAGCTATGCTGAAGCGTCGGTCGCAACCGTAAACCTAAAATGGCGGACCTTTCGCTGTTTTGTGACGTCACACAATGGGATCATCCAGTCTGGGTATTTTATGTCTGTGGTGTGCTATAAATCATTAACAACGTTGATTATATAATAAACTGTTTACCACCAAACTATGAATTTACTCATGACTAACCTAATACGATCATCCATGCCCAGCCAGTGTCGAAGGGCGTGTCAATCTCCTGGTCACGTGAGTTTGATATCGCCCTGGTAGGTCTACGGGCATCTCTTCCTGGTCCGACTGTGACATCTGGTGACCTTAAATTGTCACCATGTGACAGAAGTTTCTGAGCTTGACTGTTTCTGGACCCAGTCTCCCTTCGTTCCTGGATATTTCTTAGTCTTATTGGTCTCTGAGATTCACTGGAAATATTGTCACTTATAGCATTGACTTCATCGGACCAAAGATTTTGGCCACCTCTCTGAGACAGATCGACTCCAGTGTTGCTGGCAGCTTTAACCCCAGTATTAGACGGTCCCGGACTTGAGATGTTTGATTGTTTTTTATTTCCACCGGAGTTGTCAACAACATTCTGACTACCCGAGGCCGCGGTTTTTTGTCGTTCTCTGGCCAAATTCTTTTGCAGTGCCGCAGAACGCACTGGTGGAGAAGGCGTGGAAGCTGCATCTGACTTTCTGAAACGCATTTTTTGGTCATCGCTGAAAAACGTTCAGTAGCTTGAAATCACAAAAAAAGAATGAAGATACCAGACTGTACCAAGCTCCCAATGATTTCACTCGTGTGCCATGTTAGCAAGGCTCCTTTCGGCAATTTCAGGACAGAGTATATGTGAACGAGCCTGAATATATCTTGAAAGGCTCTCCTCTGTACCCACTAAACTATTCCTTCGTGAAATGCTGCAGAAGGTTGAGCTCCATATGAAAACTGGCAGTAGTATCCACTCTGATAATGCAGACAAAATACAAATGATTCATTAAATGAAAATCTTGAAATCCCGGTTTGCAAAGCGTTTCTGTGGGTATTTTGTTACCGTATTCTGAATGATCTGAGTGGACAAGTGGATAAACTTCATTAAAACCTTTACACAGCAGCAATACATTTCCCCACTTTTGCGTTTTCCTGTTATGAATCACATCCAAAACGTTACACAATATCACGTCCAAAGAGCTATTCAGTATAATTATTTTTTAAATTGGCTCTAGATGTCTAAATTTTACACCAGCAGATAAAAGATATACTACTTCGCACGTCCGTAAGGGTAAAATGCACCACCAAAATGCTCACCAGCCGTGCGAAATGGTAAATAAATTATGATACATTAAATTCGTATTCACACCACATGCCATTATTGATTTTTCTATATTTTATGGAATTAGGTTTCAAACGCAGCTCGCATTTAGTAAACAGAATTGTATAGAATATCACCTGCTGCTGTAAATCTTGCTTGATGCACATAGAATGTAAATTATAGTGTAGTACATAATCACCATGAATGGGCAGCTACCTTAATTTTTAAAAAAGAACAATTAAAGTGCAATAATAATACAACAAATATCCCAGGTACGTTTAACTGATGAAAAAAATAAAATTCAAAAAACAGTCACATCATGGCATCTAGAGACAACGGTTTGGGGCATCAGGCCGGGAATGAAATAAAGCAAAGACAAAATTTCCCTTGTGGTACACTTTTCACCAGAGTACACAGTCACATAACAGGCAAGACTTCCAAGTCGATAATGATGAAAACTGTTGGTTACGTTGATGTTTAAATGTCTTGTCAAGATTTCAGTGCAGATGTCAAAAGAACGGACCTCAATAGAACTGTAGGTTCTCTGAACTTTTGGCATTTCATCTGGAAGCACACCTTACCCAGCTGGTGAAGAGACTTTCATGCAATATACATATCTTAAAATATCTATGTAAAACATGCACACAAGGTTAACGCTATTTCATTTCAAGGAAATCAGAATTTTGATTTTGACAATTTGATACTTTGTATCGTCAACAAAGAAGAAGTATGAACAGCGGAGTGCTTGAAGTTGGTTAAAGTGAATGAGTTGTGGAAACTTGATGTCTACAAATATCTGATACGATGCTATTGAAAATTGTAGACCTGGCGGTTAACCCTCAGAGCCATCAAAAATGTCCGATATTTTTTTTTTAATGTATACGAATGAAATGACTAAAGGTAAATAACAAAATGAATTTCAAATCTCACTGTCTAGTGGCAAATTGTCAAAATTCGTCAAATTGTAACATCCACCTCATAAATTACAACTATAACAGAAACAAAATATGAAAGAGATTTAGACAAAAATACTTCACTGTGTCACTGTTGAGATAAACGGCACTGTTCACAACCCAAAGCTTGACATTCACCAGTTCTTTCTTAACCAAAATTTCAAAAATAAAATATTCCCAACAGTGGAAAATGCGGGCAATATCCCCCAGTGCTGACGTAAAGTTGTAGTCCGTGCGTTGTGAATGGTTGTGAATTGAATATTAGTTTGCTTCCATTCTATCATCCGTGAAGGTCTATTTACGCCGCAAGTGACATGACTCACGCAGTAAATGACAGGCCTCTACTAGTTTGCAAAGCTATTGCTATTGTTACGTGTATTGTTACTTTTTATTGCACATCCACCTCACAGTCAGGGGCGTAGAAACCTTCCAGTACTCGGCCGCATTCTTCAAACACCTGTCGTTCTTCTTTCATAATGACGCTGAAAGTAATTAGAATGGGAAAACGCGAAGCTTTTATTTTTAGTACATAACTGAAAATATTTCCTAGACACTAAATTAACCGAATGATACTATAGGGCATTTTGGCTATATTTGATTTGTCCGAGACAAATGATGACTACATCTAATCTAGCATTGTTTGGACAATAAAGGATCTTTTTTATTCAGGTTTGTGTGGGTGTGTGTAGGTGTGTGTATGTGTATGTGTGCAATCAGAAATGCACACACTTTCGGCTGATAGCCATGCAGGTGACTTAAAGGAAAGGTCTCGCGTTATGATAGCATACAATAATATGCTGCGCTCTCAATGTGCAGGACAGGTCGCTGATTTAGGGCAAGTTTTTTATAATGTTTCAAAAAGTTGACCTCACTCCACATCATCTTCCCGTTGCTACAGTCTGCTTTTGAAAATATAAAAATATTGTCTGTTTGAAAGAAGAGGTGGGAGCTGTATTCAACTGCGGATTACTTTTTTGGTTTTGTTTTATTATTGTTTCATGCCAGCGTTTCAGCACAAATGGCCATCACACATACCTAAATAAATGTATTATATAAAAGAAAACAAAACAATGGAAATTCATAGTGTAAGAAAAAAAATTCGTTGCCGTTGATATTTTAACGCCATTCATTTTTCAATCTCTCTCTCTCAAATACCGAGGCACTCGAAACACAGACTAATAAATCAACCAGACTGGAAACACGAGCTTCGGGCTGTGTCGTTTTTTTACGGAAGTTAATGAGATGCGGCCGTAAAACCAACGTGGCCGCCTTTCCGATTCTAGTTCTATCTGCAGTAGAAATTTCTTGTTATTTGTCAAGATTGGTTGTACATGTATTAATAATGCATTAACTTGCCTATCCTTTCATTTTATTGTCTGCAGCTGCCTTTTTTTTTTATTGTAAAAAATGATGACCGTATGGACTTTTAGCGACCGCTGCATTGTAGCTATGCTGAAGCGTCGGTCGCAACCGTAAACCTAATGTGGCGGATGGTTCATGACCTTTCGCTGTTTTGTGACGTCACACAACGGGCTCACCCAATCTGGGTATTTTATTAGTCTGTGACTCGAAACCAGAAAGATTGTCCACCCATGGTCTTCAGAGACATTTCTGGAGTTTTAAACTCTTGACTGTCCACTGATGGTTTAAGGTGTCGTGACAGTAACGTTTGGAGCCAGAAGATCAGTTGAGTAAACTGGTGCAATTATTTACATACATTTATGACACAGAGTTGCCAGCCTGTGACAGTATTCGTTTTTCTATGGCTAACCAGGGCAAGCTTTGCAGCAGAAGCGATGCGTGGTCTTTGTTTCCTTTTCTTAAGGATTAATCTTGCTGCATTGATGAGTAGCCTACTATTTGCAGTTCTGTAAATTTTCTCCCAAGATAATCCAGCAAGATGTTTAATCTTGACAAGATAAGCAAGTTTCCCAATAAGGTGGCATTTTCATATATTGGAGATATTGTGTAATTCCTTGTGACCCTATCGAAATTTGAACTAGGGACCTCTGGCACCTGGGTGAAGCTGTCTGACCGTAGGGCTGGCTATTGCTTAACGCTGTTTCTTAAGCTGCCCTTTTGTAGTTGTGAAATTAGTGCTGAGACAATGATTTGAGCTTATGGCACATATATGTCAATATTATAAAACACGTATTAAATAAGGAGCCACATTCTTATGAAAAATGAAATTCTAAATGATTCACAATTTGGAGCATCTGTCGTGCCGAAGTTTTCTAGGTCAACATCAGACCTTTGAGCTTCACGTCCATAACAATGGGAGATTAAGCGGGCATTATTTCCTGGATAATGTCTCTGGTCGACACGTGTTTGTGTGTGAGATGCGGGGGAGCGGGAGTGGAATTCGATACGAGGCCATTAATGTTTTTAACCCTCTATTATCCTGTGCTTCATAAGTTACATTTGCCACCTGGTGCCCGTTAGGCTTTTTCTTTTTGACACTTTCTAATTGATCAACAAATATTTTTTTGCGATAATATTAATAGTGTTTATTTGACTACATTTAAAATACTGAACAAGCCACCCGCATTGCCTGGAACAAACCTGTAATCCCATCTCTCTCTCTCTCTTTCTCTCTCTCTGTCTCTTACTCACTCACTCTTTCCCTCATCCCTCCCCCTTCTCTCCCTCACCCCTCCCTCCCTCGTTCTCTCTATTTCCCTCTGTCTGTCTCTCAAAATCTACAGTCTAGCTTCAGAAATCATGTCACTATGGCGCTTCACACCAAACTGGACGTCTGTCAAATATAGTCCCCTGTGAGAGACCACAGAAAAAGGATCACTGTATTTCACATTTTTACAAGTTTGAGAAATATATTTGCCTAAAATTTGAATAAACACAATAGAGTCGATACAAAAGCGATTGGGTTAGGTAAACTGACACTTGACAAAATTAATTTTATGATTTTTGGAACTGTCATTTAGCCTGTTTACCACTATTTCTTTTTATTTATTTATTTTTTATTTTTTATCTTGGGCATTACAGAAGTATTGAATAAGATCGAATGTCTAGACGCTACAGGGTTAAGTTAATCGAAATTTAAGGTTAAAATTGTGCATTCGAATCAGATGTTCAAATACACATTAAAAAAAAATTCACACAGAAAGAAGAAAGCACTATGACACAGGAGGCCAAAAGTAGCAGTGGGGTTTTTCCCATACAGCTAGATAAAACAACAGTCAATAAATGACAAAGGCCTGTGACATAGTATGCCTGGCAACTCACGTGGCACGTCAACGAAACGGAATTGTCGCTGTCTTCGTTGCACTTTTTAAATCTACGAAACTACAAATTGGAGCCACGCTACTACAGACGCTGCTGCAGGGCGATCTCTGAAATTGTGTGTGCTGCTGAGACAATATTATGATTATGGAACTTGAGACAGCGTTAGACCTGTGCGGGGGAGTTCGGACAACTGGAAGACTATTGAGGAGTTGAGCGGAGACACACAGACGCCGCCTCTGAATACAATTGAAGCTTTTGCATTTTTTCCACTCTTTCTTTCCTACCCTGTGCAATGTTTCGGTATCATCCTGTCTCATTCTATGATGGTAACAGCTGGGAGGAGAAAGGACAACAAATACCGCAAGAGGAATGAATGTGACTGCCATTGATCTGGTCATACGGCATTAAAGTTTATTGCGCAGAACTGGAGGGCTTTGTCTGGTTAATTGCCGCTATAGTAGTGCAAGCAATCACTGAAGGCCTTTGCCATTGATGTGAGTGAGTGGGAAAAGCTCTCGCTTGATCGTGCAAATTGGAGGGCGGCCCTTACCAGAGGCAGCAAAGCATGGGAAGCTGACAGAGTCCAGCAGGCTATCAAAAAAAGAGAACGGCGCAAGAAAAGGCCCAGTGGTACTGAACCAACGGAGCACTCTTGTCATTTATGCGGAAGGGTCTGCAGGGCAAAAATAGGACTTATCAGTCACATGAGAAGCCATAAGTCATGAAAGAACAGTCTTTCCATTCTGTCCTCTGTGTCCTTTAGTTCTCTTTATTGTCCATGTGTTGAAATTCTCAACAATTTCTGTTCTTTATTCCTCTGGTGTTGTTAAGGTCATCATCATACCTGATGGACGAACTATTATTAGTGCCAGGGGTATGGATAATGATATACTATGTAAGGTATCTCTATATATCGGGTGATCAAAAGAAAAAACTGCTCCAAATTTGAAGCTTTATAATTCATGAACTGCTTATCCGATCTCAATGATATTTCACATGTGTATGGGTAAATACATAATGTGTATGCATATGAAAATTGAATGAAATAGCTTCATTGAAAAAAAAGTTATAAAGTAAAGCGTTAAGGTAGGTCAAAATGCGAAAAAAACATGATGTACAATAAAAATCTGTACTTACAATTTAATGATTCAAATGGTCGATGGGACCGCCATCTTCCTGCATTACCCATCGCAATCTTTTTCCTACCAGCAGATATTGCTTTCCTGATGTCATCAAGAGAAATCTGCGCCCAACATTTCAAAATTCTCTGCCGTAGCAATCTCTCTGTAAACGGTTGGCGCTGACCTGCGTAGACCTTTTCTTTCAGCGCATTCCATACGGTTGTATGACATTTGGAGCACTACTGCAGATTAAAGAAAGCCGTCATGTGATATTTGGAGCACTAAGTTAGTTCAAAGAAAGCCGCCATGTGACATTTGGAGCACTAGCAATTGGGCTGTGATTTTATCGATTAATCCTTAATCAACCTGTTGACTATCGATTATTCTACGAATATTTTGCAATAACTTGCGGTGGGTACCACAGGGAAAGAAAGTTTCTTTATAGGCCTAGACTAGTTAACGTTGGCAAAATGTTTGTTGAAGCATTTTAAAACTTACAAAATTATTTTGAAATTATTCGGATATCAGGATATATTAGAATCCAAAATAATGTAGATTATTGTAAGCATAGCTGAACAAAGAAACATGCTAAATAGTCCATATTTGTTCAACGATCAGTTTTATATTTCACATTTTTTGCGTTAAAATCTTAGAGCCGTCGGCGTTTTGAACAAATGCTTTTTTTTTAAATAAACATTTTCCCTTTGCGTTTATACAGGCTTGGGACTGTGTCGTGAAGAGGCGCGCATTAAAAATGTTTATTTTATTGGGTTTTTTTTTCTTTTTTGGGTTTATTTTTCTTTTAATAAGTGGTTGAACAAAATAGATAATCTACACGAGACTTCACACTGTTGTCGAAGGTCTAAGGGAAGATAAGCTCCGTGGGACCCAACGAAAACACTAGGACAGTTTTGTGGAGGGAATTGGACACAGAGATCAGAATCGCCAGAAACGCCACAAACAGCGGCCATGGACAAGGACAACAACAACAACGATAATAATAATTATGATAAAATAATAATACCTGTAATAATAATAATACCTGTAATAATAATAATACCTGTAATAATAATAATAATAATGATAATAAGATAATAATAAAACAATAATAAAACAACAACATCATCATCATCGTCATCATTTATAGACCAGACTTTTTTCACCTAATTCATGATGATGGTGAAGATGATGAGCAGAATAAAATTTTTGAGTGTAAAAGACAATTTTTTTTCAGTAGATTTGCGACTTGGTGTTGATATGAGTCTGTGAAAATGTAATCGAATACCAGCAGCGGTATAGGTGCGCCAAATGTCATACTGAAATTTTATTAATTTTTGGTAGTGCTCCAAATGTCATACTGCAATTTGACCTAGATTTAGGGAGTGCTCCAAATGTCATGTTTTAAAAATTTTGGTGCTCCAAAAGTAATCCATTGGATTAAGGTCTGGAGACTGTGGTGGCCACTCATTTTTATTTATGAATGTGCAGATGTTCAATGATTGAATGTAATTTTGAGTTGTATGATTAGTGTGTGCTGTTGCTCCACCCTGTTGGAGAATGTACTCCTCGGTATTTACTTTGTCAATGTTGGGGCAAAGCAGTTGTTTTGTTGTTTTTTTTATCACCCGATATTTATATATGGCCTTTAGCGTCTTTACAGACGGTCTTAGCAGCTAGAATATTCACTTTCACTTTGACTGACAGCTTCTCTCGTGGCTTATTCTACCAATGTTTGACCCGAGAGTGCGATGGCAGTGATTGCAGGTCAGTCTTTTGGGTTCACTTTGGCGAGTGTTTTCATTCCGCCTCTGTCGTTTTGTCAGGTATGTTTCTTTTGCCTTGAAGTCTATTGCGAGCGTGCCACTGCGCAATTTTTGTCTCCATCTGCTTCGATCATTTGCAAGGTTCTCCCATTCATTGGGGTCGATGTTGAATGCTTTCATCGTGACCTTGCAAGTGTCTTTGAATCGCAGATGTGGCCTACCTCTGGGTCGGTTGCCAGTAGCAAGTTCCCCGTAGAGAATTTGTCTGGGGATGCGATCATTTTCCATACGGTGGAGATGTCCAAGCCACCGCAGTCTTTTTCTGCCTAGGAGAGCCTGAGTTGATGGAATGTTGGCTCGGCTCAGAACTTCGATATTTGAGATCCTGTCTTGCCACTTGATCTTGAGAATTTTGCGTAGGCAGCGCAGGTGGAAGGAGTTGAGGGATCTTTCATGTTTGGAGTAGGTGGTCCATGTCTCTGAGCCATACAGCAGGGTGCTTAGGACGCAAGTTTGGTACACGAGTACCTTTCTTTTGATGGTCAGCTTGCTATTGTTCCACACCCTTTTTGAGAGTTTGCCAAAAGCTGTGGCCGCCTTTCCTATTCTGGCATTTATTTCAGTTGTTATGTCTGTGCTACCACTGATGGTTGAGCCTAGGTAGCAGAATTTTCCCACTTGCTCCAGAGGAGAGCCATTCAGCATGATTGGGTTGGGGTTTCTCAAGCCTTGTGTCAAAACTACAGTTTTTGAGACACTGATCCTTAGCATGAATTTGTCACAGGCTTTGGCAAGGCTATTGATGAGAGCCTGGAGCGTGGTTTCATCGTGGGCCACGATTGCAGCATCATCTGCGAAGAGGAGCTCTTGTAACATAATATGCTCTGTACGAGATTTTGCTTTTAGTCTGGCAACATTAAAAATGGAGCCGTCCACTTTGGTGTTAATAAGTACTCCACCTGAACATTGACCAAAGGCATTCTTGAGTAGGGCTGCAAAATATATACCAAATAAGGTAGGAGCAAGAACACATCCCTGCTTCACACCGCTGTTTACAGCAAATGAATTGGATGTGCAGCCTTCAAAGTTGACACATGCCCTCATGTCAGTGTGGAAGGATGCAATAAGTTTTAGCAATGTTGGTGGACAGCCTATGGATTTAAGGACTGCATACAGGCCAGATCGGCTTACGGTGTCGAAAGCCTTTGTTAGGTCCACAAAGCATGTTATAAGCGGCCTGTTTTGTTCTTTACATTTTTCTTGGATTTGCCGAAGTGCAAATATCATGTCAATAATTGATCGTTTGCTTCGAAAGCCACATTGTGTTTCTGGTAAGACTTTTTCCGCCAGTTGTTGAAGGTGGCAGAGGATGACGCGAGCAAAAGCCTTTCCAATAATGCTGAGGAGGGATATGCCTCGATAGTTGTTGCAGTCGCCTTTGTCTCCTTTGTTCTTGTAAAGTGTGACAATTTTGGCGTCTCTCATATCATGTGGTATCACGCCTTCTTTCCAACACTGCAGTAACAGATTATACAGGTGTGGTAATAGTGGGCCTTTTAGGTCTTTTAATACCTCTGCAGGAATGTTGTCACTTCCTGTGGCTTTTCCAGCAGACAGGTGGTCGATTGCATTGGAAAGCTCGACTAAGGAAGGTTCAGCGTCAAGTTCGGCCATTATTGGCAGTCTTTGGAGGTGTTCCTCAAAATCTGGTGGAATATTTTTCTCAGTTGAATACAACAGAGAGTAATGCTCTACCCACCTATTCAGTTGTTCATTTTTATCTGTGATGGGTTCACCATTTACAGACTTAAGTGGGGCGCTTTTGGTGATGATTGGCCCAAGAGCTACTTTCATCTGACTAAAGGCGGTTTTCATATCTCCCTTTTCATTTGCCTCTTGTATGCTGTTACACAAGTCTGTCCAGTATTTGTTGGCGCAACGTCTTACCTCCAGCTGAAGTTTAGCTTTTGCATTTTTCAAACAAGTTTTTGTACTCTGATTGCAATTTTTGTTATACTCATTGAAAGCACATTTCTTTTGCTCAATGAGAGGTAGGAGAATTTCGCTGTTCTGGGCTACCCAGTCGTTGTTTGAAACTTTATGTTGTCCAAAAGACTTGATGGCACAGTCATGAATTTTTGAACTGAGAGTGTTCCATGTTTCATCTACCGAGTCACATTGGGTGACATTATCCATGCTTTCAGCAAATAACTTTTCAAATGACTTTCTATTTGATTCATCTCTGATTGCTGTTACATTGATCTTAGGGATTGAAGGGGCTTTTGATCTGTATATTTTCTTGGCCGAAATTTTGATTTTGCTGACTACCAGTGCATGGTCGGTGTCACAGTCAGCACTGTGGAGGGAACGAGTTATTTTTATACAGCCCAAACTCTTCCTCCTTGAGAGAATAAGATCTAATTGATGCCAATGGCCAGACCTGGGATGGCGCCATGATGTTCTTTGGCATCTCTTAAGGTCAAAGTACGTGTTTGTAACACATAATGAGTTTACGGAGCATAGCTCCAGAAGGCGCTGCCCGTTTTCGTTGATGTTGCCCAATGCACTTTGGCCATGCGGAGTGATCTGCTCCCACTCGAGCGTTAAAGTCACCCAGAATTAGCAGGCCTTCGGTGAGAGGGATGTTGTGGAGAGTCCTCTGCAATGCCTCGTAGAAAATGTCTTTGGTTTCGTCAGAGGAGGTAAGTGTTGGGGCATAGACACAGATAATGTTGGTAAAACCAGACCGGGTGTTCAGTCTGAGTGTCATGATGCGTTCTGACACTCCAATTGGAGTTGCGATCGAATTGATAAGAGAGTTTTTTACGGCGAAGCCCACGCCGTGGATTCTCGGCTGTTCGCTGCTAAGGCCCTGCCAGAAGAAGGTGTAGTTTTCTTCTTTGACTGACCCGGAGTCGGGAAGTCGAGTTTCTTGAAGGGCAGCGATGTCGATGTTTAGTAGCTGAAGTTCTCGATCAATAATTTGGGATTTCCTGATGGAGTCAATATCAGTGAGATCTTGCTGTTGCAAGCCTGGGCGCATTGTTCTGACGTTCCAGGTACCAAGTTTTAGTATTTTTCTGTTTTTGCCAGGTGCACACTTTACGTCAGCTTTTTGACTTTTGGTCTAGCTCCAACCACCTTATGAAGCAGGCTGACGTGGCGGAACAACACCCAACTGCCTGGGGGCTGCCCAGGTTACGGCGGGCGGTAGTTGATCAATGCAGCTGAAAAGCCGCTCCCACCGACAGAGGGGACCCCTGGCGCTCATCCGTACGCCAAATGGATTGAGCTTATCACCGGTAACTGCCACCTCCCGTGTTGTGCCCATCCGTAACGGATGGCTGGAGTGTCCTCTCCAAATCGGAAATGGGTGGGCTTATAGAGGAGAGACAGATGCTTGCCAAGCCCGAGCAAACGCCTCCTCGTTTTGCTGCCTTGCCTGGGCTATTTTTAAGAGATGGTGCTTTGCCCAGAGGCACCACCCCTCTCTCTGCCATTCTAGTTAAACCCAAGGGAGAGACCAGGTAAGTACATTTGGAACTAGTCCGGCTGCAGGAGATGCTGGAAGCCAGTTTGATGCAGTTCTCCCTGACAACCACCTTCGGTATTTATTATTGTACATACCAGCATACACGTGCCTACTTTTGTTGTTTGTTTTTGTTTTTGGGCTCAGATTCAAATGAGATGTGGTCTGTATCCAGTGTGTGCATGACTCAAAAATCAATCAATCAATCAAATAGATAAGTAAAACAGATAATAAATAGACAGATACAACTATTTACACTCTTACACGCGTACAAACTTGCACATATTATATAAACACTCAGACGTGTAAAATTACAGACATACGCACACATACACATTCTTATACTCACCTCAACACTTACACGCGCGCATACACACATACAGACACACGTAAACACACGCTCTAACACATAAATAAACATACTCGCATACTTAGGAATGAACACATACGAGCGGACATACGTTCGAACACAGACACAAACACATACCCCACGCTCGAACACACACACACACGGTTGTACACATATGTAGGCCTACATACATAAGCTCGCCCACAGACAAACACATACACAGACATGCTCGATCACACACATACACATACTCTTACTACAGACAACGCACACAAATACCGACGCTTATACACATACCACCACACACAACATACGCCTACAAACACATACATATTAATTTACTATTAGATTTTGCCATTTAGAAAAAAATGATCTATGGGAAAAAGGGGGGGGGGGGTGAGATGCAAAAGTAGAATTATTTCTGTCCACCATCGGGCGATATTTGGGGAAAAAAACAAACTCGCATTTCTTTTGGCACGGGCAAATGTACAAACAATAGGCCCATACACTCTATAGAAATGAATCGCGAGTTCTAGTCTTTGTCGGTGTGAGATAACATACTTGAACCAACCAGTCCAAATAGAACAACACAGAAATACACCCTCTAATATATTTGGACCCCCCCCCCCCCCCGCGTGATTTTTGCCGTACGAGCTTTAGCAAATTCAGGAGCGGGGCAGCAACACACCCCCAAACACAGGACAGCTCCAACACATCCCAGGGCTTTTCGGTGACGTTCAGAGTCATATCAGGCACAGTCCAGAGATTGCAGCACCCATGCCAGTGTTCCATAGCACCAGAAATCCCTTAGCCGATGTCCAGTGTTTGGGTGTGTGTTGCTGCCCCGCTCCTGAATTTGCTAAAGCTCGTACGGAAAAAAATCACGCGGGGGGGGGGGGGGAGTCCAAATATATTAGAGGGTGTATTTCTGTGCCACAGCTCAGTTCTGACATTAAAAAAACAACAACAAACAAACAATAAACATAGTGATGTAACACTGCAGAGGACAAAGTTTTGAGAAATAATATTAGACGAAAATAAGATGAGGGGTGGATGTAAGGAGTGAAGGGCAGATAGGGATGGAAGATGAGAAAGAGGAGGAATTATAAGCAATGTATAGACGGTTATCTACAAAAGGCCCATCCGAAGACTCAAGAGTTGTAGTCCGTAACCTGGCTGACATTTATATAACAATCACAACAAAGATGGACAGTTAAAATGTAGTGAAGGAGATCGAATTGTAGTGTGACACTCCGTAATTTTCTGTACATATTAATTTTGTAGTGGGGTTCTATAACTGGGGTGAGGGGGGGGGCTGAGGGAGAGACCAAAAACAATACCACACCAGCATCTATGTTTCATAATTGTCTTTGAGACAATAATTAGGAGCGAAACTTATCTTCAAAAAGTGTCTGCAGTAGATCTATTTACACGTATCTACATGTTACACGTATATATCTACATCTACATTACCTGCTGAAATACCCCCCACCCCCCTTTTCGAAAAGACTCTTACGTAGCAGCAAATAAATATTGAATGGGTTAATAAATAAATCCAAAGCTTCTGGCTGTCTGTCTGTCTGTCTGTCTGTCTGTCTGTCTGTCTGTCTGTCTGTCTGTGTAGCAAATCCCAGATTGGGAGAAGTACTTATTATGACAGTAACAGTCACGAACAGACAAGTATAACAATTAACAAAACAATCAAACAGGCTCACACATTTATTATAACATTAATAATGACAATTCAATAAGTACAACATCTCACTCTTTCCCTTAAGCATTCATTCCTCTCCTCGTTCCTCTCTAGGATAATCACTCCTTTACAATATTATCGTTGGCCTCAGCCTAACAATATGTCAAGGGCTGCAGTGCCTTGTAGCACGACGTATCACTGCCCGTGCTCAACATCACATCAATATCTTAATCTCACATCAATATATATCTCAATACATTCCTGAATGCGGCCGGACTGCCACGAATAATGTGCCCTCACTGTCCTGCGGGTGGCCTCACTGCCCAACCCCTGCACCTCACTTATGCTGGCCTGCGGGTGGCCTCACTGCCCAACCCATGCATCTCACTTATGCTGGCCTGTCCCCGGCACCAGTCATCACTGGAAAAACACTAACACGAGTCTTCCGACTGCTCCCTTATGTTCGCCCTCTGGGCTCTTTCTTGCGTCCGTTCCCTTAGGACTCTCTGTGTGCAGTGACTTGTAAGTACACTGATCTCGCCTCGTCCAATCCCCAACTCACAACATTCCACGCTTTCCATTAATTGTCTGCCGTGAGTTAATCTTACTATAGCCCCTTCTCCCCGTAATTATTGACCCTCGCTCACTCGCTCGCGACAGTCTGTCTGCCTCTGTGCTTCTGTCTTTCTCTTTCTCTATCTCCGTATGTGTGTGTGTGGGTGGGTGGATGGGTGTGTGTATGTGGAAGAAATAAATATTATATTTATTTTGTTCATTACATGTATTTTCACAAAAATAACAGTTACGAGTGTATTCTAAGATTTAGTCCTTGTATACAGACGAATCTGGAGATGAAACATCTGGCGATGAATATGTCAAGGGCAGTAACTCAGTAAATAAAGGTAAGGGGACTTTTTCGGAAGGGGGATAACTTGATATATTTTGCAGGTGGGAGATTCACTTATCACCGATATTGTGGGATTTGAAGAGAGTTGCTTAAAATTATCACAGTAAGCTTGTTGACGAACGTCTTTAGAAAGGGTAGTTAAAGCGATCTTGTCACAAGCTGCCTTCGCGGTCTCTGTCGGTTAAAATACACATAATGGAATAAATTTCGTCTAGTTCGAGTAACTAAAGTATAAATTTTGGCTATCAACACAACACCTCTGCATCATCTTTTTATTATTATTTTCTTTGTTGTTGTTGCTATTGGTTACAAACTTAGTAAAATCATAAGCCTACGTGTATTTCTGCAGTTAACTATCATGCGCTGATGTAAGCAATCACAATTTAAAAAAAATTTTTTTAACTCAAAATGTCATTCTAGAGACAAATCGCCATTCTTGACAATAAAAGAAATGCTGCAAGATCTCCATGGACTCTAGTGGTGTGTTTCGGTTCTTATGACACGCAAAATTTGAATGTCAAGCATGATAAGTGTGGTGGCATTCGAATTGGGTGACACATTTGAGGGGAAGGGGGGGGGGGAGGGGGGTTTAGTGAAGATGTAAGCACCTAAAATTTCGTGATTACATGACCACAAATTATTAAGTTTTATCTACTGCCTCAAGTTTTGATGAAACATCACATCGACACATCCATTCAGGACAAAATACAGTCCTTAAGATTATTTGTTTACAATTTTTTTAAACCGCAGATCGTGAGAAGCATTTCTGTCCAGTAGAAGAGAAAAGTGTGATCGGAAATTTCGTTTTCCAGGACAAGTTTGTTGTAGTAAACATCAGAAAACGTTTTCTTATACTTTATTTTCTTCTACCTGAGTGGGCTGAGAGCTAGAGGTTTGAATACAACAAGCATATCACTCAAAGGCAGCATGTAAACACACAGATTCTTGGCCTGAGGAAGGAATTTTATTTGTTCTTTTGTTTTCTATTGATTAAGGAGGAATACTCTAGACCAATTTCCAAAATGTTATTTATACCAGCCAAAGTGCCCTTCTAGTACTAATGGTAATATTAGTAGTATGTGGACAATTGTAACATAAATCTGGGCAGATGATGTACCTGGAATTGTCAAGGATAAACCTGCCTATCCCTTACTCTCTCTCTCTCTCTCTCTTTCTCTCTCTCTCTCTCTCTCTTTCTGTCTCTCTGTCTCTCTCTCTCTCTCGGTCTCTCCAGATTTCTTTCTCTGCTCCCCCCCCCCCGCTTTTTAACCTACCTCTTTCTCTCCATCTCCTCTCCAGTCTCTTCTCTCCCCCTCTCATCCCATCCCCTCCACCCCTCTTTCCCTTTCCCTCTTCGAGCTTCATCTCCTCCTTCCTCCCATCCGTCTCCTCCTCTTTCTCTCCCCCCCCCCACTTCCTCCAATAGCATCACTCCCCTCTCTTCCCTCTCCTTCGCTTCCTACCGCGTTCTCCCTATCTCTTTCTCCCTCTCTCTTCTCTTCTCCCCCCCCCTCTCTCTCTCTCTCTCTCTCTCTCTCTCTCTCTCTCTCTCTCTCTCTCTGCATCTGCATCTGTGATAAATTGCATGTTATATTTCCCTCACACCCCAGCGACTTAGTGAAACCGTCACAAGCTCCAAAAGATATTGCCCCGTTAACGTCTTGAAGCAATCTGAACGCGTTGTATATTCAGTTCAACAATGACAATTGACATTTTTCGTGCGCTACATACCGAATCATGAACACATTGTACACCGATTAGACATTGACCTAGGATATGATACACATTTCAAGTAAAACCGTTGTTGTTTTCCCCCCTTCTGTAGAATTAGGTCGCTTGAGCTTTATGGATGTGTAACAGGGCGAGCAATTTTCTGTCTCTACTTTGCGATACAGATTGTTAAGTCGGTATTAACTGAGAGAGAAATTAAATACGTGTCACCCATTCGTCATAGCCTCGATAGGAAATCAACAATATCTCTAGTGTCATTTCCAATTTCAGACAATGTATCATGGCCGTTATATTTTTACATCTTCAAAAGAGCCATAGAATTCGGGTGAACGTTTTAATTTGAACAGAGGCTAACATTTTGATGACTAAATGTGGAGACACTGACAGAGATATTGTTTTATCCCAGGAATGAAGATTCCGCAGGGCCAGCTATCTATCTATCTATCTATCTATCTATCTATCTATCTATCTATCTATCTATCTATCTATCTATCTATCTATCTATCTATCTATCTATCTATCTATCTATCTATCTATCTATTCATCTGTCTATCTATCTATCTATCGATCTATCTATCTATTTGTCAGTCTATCTATCTATCTATCTATTTATCTGTCCAACTATCTATCTATCTATCTATCTATCTATCTATACATCTATCTATCTATCTATTTGTCAGTCTATCTATCTATCTATTTATCTGTCTAACTGTCTATCTATATATCTAGCTATCTATCTAGCTATCTATCTATCTATCTATCTATCTATCTATCTATCTATCTATCTATCTATCTATCTATCTACCTATTTGTCAGTCTATCTATCTATCCATTTATCTGTCCAACCATCTATCTATTTATCTATCAATCTATCTATCTATCTATCTATCTATCTATCTATCTATCTATCTATCTATCTATCTATCCATCTATCTATCTATGTGTTTGCCTGTCTGTCTGTCTGTCTGTTTGTCCCTCTGATTGTCTGTTTATCCCTCTGATTGTCTGTCTGTCTATGTGGAAGCAGAAGTGTGCATTGCTGTAAAGTATCACCAGTTTATCACGCCAGAAATTGTGGAATGACTTTTATAGTTTATCAATAGAATATCGGGGTTTAGCAACGCACTAGACCACGCAGGCGCACTAGCACGCACTGGCAGGAAATAATCGACATCTTGCCCTACGTACTCTACACCTTCATTAAATCTACCTTCACATTTGTAATAACAGCCTGCAGAGGAAACCCAGCGAGATGTTCTTCATGAGTTTACATATTATTACTGTAAGGGAAAAGGCATGAGCCTCGGTATCGTATAATTGTTTTCGTATCGACGCAAGCTCCTCTTGGCTGTCTTTGTACAAAGCGTGCCATCACTGGCGCTGTGGCTGCCGGCACATAAAAAACATTCTCTTCACGTGCGAGCTGCCAGGACAGGAAAAACCTGGATTGGATGATGGAATTTTCTTTGCCAATTTTAAATAGAGATTTCTGGGATTTGACACACAGGTGTCGCGCGCTGTAAACGAAGCCTTTTGTTCTGCAAACTGAGCACAGGTGTTAGTGGGTCGTCGCTCTGATATATGAGGTGAATTTCTTTTCTTTGATTTTGTTGTTACATGTATTTTTGTTCATTTTGAAAACTGATCATATTAATTAACGTGTGAAGTATGAATTCTATTAGCAGTTGTATTATTCTGTGGTAAATTAGAACAAGCATACTGCCGCTGCAGTGAAGCCGATCAGAGCATGCATTGCCGTAAAACATTTGGTTTCGCTGGCCTTTCAAAGCATCCTCTGTATTAGCACCACCTGCGTGAATATTAGAAGTGTTATCACATAAATCTCGAAAAGAAATAGAAATTAAATTTCACCGATAGAAAAGATTTTAGGCACTAAATTATAAATCCTGTCGTTGTTTCATGTTGACCAATAATATTATTAATGATAATAAAAGTTCCACAAACAGTTCAAAACAACAGGCAAACGGATGTTCAGAAATACATTCAGTTTGATTTCCTAGCTCTTCTGACAGTTTCTTTTTCTTATTTTGATTTTTTTTTTTTTTAATTTAATCTACCCATTCTTATGTCTAATGAATGTCCTTTGGCTACTGAAGTTCCCCGTACAATCGTTCTGAGATTGACTCAAGAAAGTATGTAAAAAGAATTCCTAAATATGTGAACCTTTTAAAAATGCAAAGTGAATGTCGACTTCATATTTGTTGAAATGGACATTTATCAGTGTTAACAGTGGAGATTGCGAAGGAGGTAAAGAAATGCCCAATTGTCGATTCAGCCTCAAGAAGACAATTTCAATCATTAATGCTGATTATTATTATTATCATTATTTTGTATTGTGATTTATTGTGATTACAGTTAGATCTAAGTGTTACCTTCATCATCATCATCATCTTCATCATCATGGTATTTATCTATGAAATTTTGCTTTGCGTGAGGTACTCGTGCATGCTGACAATTGAGCTTTCTCCAAAAAAGTAAATAAATACATAAATAAAGACATAAACAAATACATTAATTAATTAATTAATTAATTAATTAAAGAAGTCTCACTTCCATTTTTGATGAAACTGAAATAATCGGGATTGAAATGTTAATGAGTTAAAGATAAACTATATGACATAATTACTACCCACCTACCTAAATACCTACCTACCCGCCTTCCAATCTATCTCCCAGCCTTCCTACCTACCTAGGTCCACCTACATCCCTACATATCTAGCTACTTACCTGCCTACCTACCCTCTTTCTTTCTTATCTGGCTACCTACCTACCCTCTTTCTTTCTTATCTGGCTACCTACCTACCCTCTTTCTTTCTTATCTGGCTACCTACCTACCCTCTTTCTTTCTTATCTGGCTACCTACCTACCCTCTTTCTTTCTTATCTGGCTACCTACCTACCCTCTTTCTTTCTTATCTGGCTACCTACCTACCGTCTTTCTTTCTTATCTGGCTACCTACCTACCCTCTTTCTTTCTTATCTGGCTACCTACCTACCCTCTTTCTTTCTTATCTGGCTACCTACCTACCCTCTTTCTTTCTTATCTGGCTACCTACCTACCCTCTTTCTTTCTTATCTGGCTACCTACCTACCCTCTTTCTTTCTTATCTGGCTACCTACCTACCCTCTTTCTTTCTTATCTGGCTACCTACCTACCCTCTTTCTTTCTTATCTGGCTACCTACCTACCCTCTTTCTTTCTTATCTGGCTACCTACCTACCCTCTTTCTTTCTTATCTGGCTACCTACCTACCCTCTTTCTTTCTTATCTGGTTACCTACGTACCCTCTTTCTTTCTTATCTGGCTACCTACCTACCCTCTTTCTTTCTTATCTGGCTACCTACCTACCCTCTTTCTTTCTTGTCTGGCTACCTACCTACCCTCTTTCTTTCTTATCTGGCTACCTACCTACCCTCTTTCTTTCTTATCTGGCTACCTACCTACCCTCTTTCTTTCTTATCTGGCTACCTACCTACCCTCTTTCTTTCTTATCTACCTACCTACCTACCCTCTTTCTTTCTTATCTACCTACCTACCTACCCTCTTTCTTTCTTATCTACCTACCTACCTACCCTCTTTCTTTCTTATCTGGCTACCTACCTACCCTCTTTCTTTCTTATCTGGCTACCTACCTACCCTCTTTCTTTCTTATCTGGCTACCTACCTACCCTCTTTCTTTCTTATCTGGCTACCTACCTACCCTCTTTCTTTCTTATCTGGCTACCTACCTACCCTCTTTCTTTCTTATCTGGCTACCTATCTACCCTCTTTCTTTCTTATCTGGCTACCTACCTACCCTCTTTCTTTCTTATCTGGCTACCTACCTACCCTCTTTCTTTCTTATCTGGCTACCTACCTACCCTCTTTCTTTCTTATCTGGCTACCTACCTACCCTCTTTCTTTCTTATCTGGCTACCTACCTACCCTCTTTCTTTCTTATCTGGCTACCTACCTACCTTCTTTCTTTCTTATCTGGCTACCTACCTACCCTCTTTCTGTCTTATCTGGCTACCTACCTACCCTCTTTCTTTCTTATCTAACTACCTACCTACCCTCTTTCTTTCTTATTTACCTACCTACCTACCCTCTTTCTTTCTTATCTGGCTACCTACCTACCCTCTTTCTTTCTTATCTAACTACCTACCTACCCTCTTTCTTTCTTATCTACCTACCTACCTACCCTCTTTCTTTCTTATCTGGCTACCTACCTACCCTCTTTCTTTCTTATCTGGCTACCTACCTACCCTCTTTCTTTCTTATCTGGCTACCTACCTACCCTCTTTCTTTCTTATCTGGCTACCTACCTACCCTCTTTCTTTCTTATCTGGCTACCTACCTACCTTCTTTCTTTCTTATCTGGCTACCTACCTACCTACCCTCTTTCTTTCTTATCTGGCTACCTACCTACCCTCTTTCGTTCTTATCTAGCTACCTACCTACCCTCTTTCTTTCTTATCTGGCTACCTACCTACCCTCTTTCTTTCTTATCTGGCTACCTACCTACCCTCTTTCTTTCTTATCTGGCTACCTACCTACCCTCTTTCTTTCTTATCTGGCTACCTACCTACCCTCTTTCTTTCTTATCTGGCTACCTACCTACCCTCTTTCTTTCTTATCTGGCTACCTACCTACCCTCTTTCTTTCTTATCTGGCTACCTACCTACCCTCTTTCTTTCTTATCTGGCTACCTACCTACCCTCTTTCTTTCTTATCTGGCTACCTACCTACCCTCTTTCTTTCTTATCTGGCTACCTACCTACCCTCTTTCTTTCTTATCTGGCTACCTACCTACCCTCTTTCTTTCTTATCTGGCTACCTACCTACCCTCTTTCTTTCTTATCTGGCTACCTACCTACCCTCTTTCTTTCTTATCTGGCTACCTACCTACCCTCTTTCTTTCTTATCTGGCTACCTACCTACCCTCTTTCTTTCTTATCTGGCTACCTACCTACCCTCTTTCTTTCTTATCTACCTACCTACCTACCCTCTTTCTTTCTTATCTACCTACCTACCTACCCTCTTTCTTTCTTATCTGGCTACCTACCTACCCTCTTTCTTTCTTATCTGGCTACCTACCTACCCTCTTTCTTTCTTATCTGGCTACCTACCTACCCTCTTTCTTTCTTGTCTGGCTACCTACCTACCCTCTTTCTTTCTTATCTGGCTACCTACCTACCCTCTTTCTTTCTTATCTGGCTACCTACCTACCCTCTTTCTTTCTTATCTACCTACCTACCTACCCTCTTTCTTTCTTATCTACCTACCTACCTACCCTCTTTCTTTCTTATCTGGCTACCTACCTACCCTCTTTCTTTCTTATCTGGCTACCTACCTACCCTCTTTCTTTCTTATCTGGCTACCTACCTACCCTCTTTCTTTCTTATCTGGCTACCTACCTACCCTCTTTCTTTCTTATCTGGCTACCTACCTACCCTCTTTCTTTCTTATCTGGCTACCTACCTACCCTCTTTCTTTCTTATCTGGCTACCTACCTACCCTCTTTCTTTCTTATCTGGCTACCTACCTACCCTCTTTCTTTCTTATCTGGCTACCTACCTACCCTCTTTCTTTCTTATCTGGCTACCTACCTACCCTCTTTCTTTCTTATCTGGCTACCTACCTGTCCTCTTTCTTTCTTATCTGGGTACCTACCTACCCTCTTTCTTTCTTATCTGGCTACCTACCTACCCTCTTTCTTTCTTATCTGGCTACCTACCTACCCTCTTTCTTTCTTATCTGGCTACCTACCTACCCTCTTTCTTTCTTATCTGGCTACCTACCTACCCTCTTTCTTTCTTATCTGGCTACCTACCTACCCTCTTTCTTTCTTATCTGGCTACCTACCTACCCTCTTTCTTTCTTATCTGGCTACCTACCTACCCTCTTTCTTTCTTATCTGGCTACCTACCTACCCTCTTTCTTTCTTTTCTGGCTACCTACCTACCCTCTTTCTTTCTTATCTGGCTACCTACCTACCCTCTTTCTTTCTTATCTGGCTACCTACCTACCCTCTTTCTTTCTTATCTGGCTACCTACCTACCCTCTTTCTTTCTTATCTGGCTACCTACCTACCCTCTTTCTTTCTTATCTGGCTACCTACCTACCCTCTTTCTTTCTTATCTGGCTACCTACCTACGTACCGGCCCTCTTATATATCTATCTACCCAGCTACCTACCTATCCGCCTTTCTACTTACTCATCTAATTGCATCCCTCCCTCCTTCCCTCCGTACCTACCTATTTACTTGCCTGCCTATCTATCTATCTATCTATCTATCTATCTATCTATCTATCTATCTATCTATCTATCTATCTATCTATCTATCTATCTATCTATCTATCTATCTATCTATCTATCTATCTGTCTATCTATCTATCTATCTATCTATCTATCTATCTATCTATCTATCTATCTATCTGTCTATCTATCTATCTATCTATGTATCTATCTATCTATCTATCTATCTATCTATCTATCTATCTATCTATCTATCCATCTATCCATCTATCTATCTATCTTTCTACCTGTCTGGCTGGCTGGCTGTCTGTCTATCCATCTACCTATCTATCTATCTATCTATCTATCTATCTGTCTATCTATCTATCTATCTATCTATCTATCTATATCTATCTATCTATCTATCTATCTATCTATCTATCTATCTATATCTATCTATCTATCTATCTATCTATCTATCTATCTATCTATCTATCTATCTATCTATCTATCTATCTATATCTATCTATCTATCTATCTATCTATCTATCTATCTATCTATCTATCTATCTATCTATCTATCTATCTATCTATCTATCTCTATCTATCTATCTATCTATCTATCTATCTATCTATCTATCTATCTATCTATCTATCTATCTATCTGTCAGTGTATTTGCCCTCCCACCCATCTGCCTAGATCTGTATCTGTCCGGACATTAGTCTGTCTAACCCCCTGGGCGAGCCACATTAAAAAAGGTACATTATTTGTAGGAGCTGATGGATAAAAAGGTTTAGATTTTATTTTTTTGGGTTATAATTTGTTTCGTAAGGAAATATGCGGAAGTGGAGCATCATAATAATAATAAGTTTACCCGCAACATTCTATAAATACGCAAACTTACTATGATATATCCTCTTTTTTTAATTACTAGACGAGTACGTATGAGTTGCCTACTTGCCCTGAGTCGATATAGATTTCAAAGCCGGAAGTGCTCCGTGGCTTCATTGTCCTGCTAATTTTAGTCATGTTCTTGCCTTATTTGGCAGACTGTTCAATGAGTCATGTTGCATGGATGTGAGGGTATCGATACAAATCTTTATAACTATCCTGGGATGGGAATCTTCATGTGCGAATTTTAAGGGGGACTGAGAACATTCTTTTATCTGTATGGCTAACAATACGCCACATCGTTGGATTGCAGAAAGTTTTTGTTGTTTTCTTTTGTTATAGGTCAAATTATGTCATTCTGTCGAGAATAAGAAAACTATAATAGGAATTTCTAATAAACCGCACTAAAAGAGAGAAAGAAGTCTTCAGTCTAAGTTCATATAACTTTAAAGTAACCATTCTTTGATTAGCACACAGCATTTCCTATAAATTGTGATTTAAGTACCTTTCAATGGGAAGTGATCACCTTGAGGCGACGTGCCATTAATTATTAATCGATCACCATTGCACCTGATTTGTTTTTTCTTCAGTCATACTAGAGTGACTAACTTTTGTGCAGTTTCTGCCAAATACTCACGTTCAAATAGGACTCTGAAAGTAGGAGCGAGAAAGAAAATATCAATACCGTCTGTCTGTATCTGTGTGTGTGTATATGAGTGTGTGTGTGTGTGTGTGTGCATGCGTCCCTGCTTGCCTGCCTATAATTTGTTCGTCTAGCACAATAACTGTGCATCAAAGGCGAGAAAGAGAGAGAGAGAGAAAGAGAAAGAAAGAGAAAGAGAAAGAGAGAGCGAGAGAGAGAGAGAGGGGGGAGGGCTGGAGGAGAAGAAACGGGACTTCATTTGATTCCATATCTGAAGACTCAAATAAGAATATCAAAGATAGACAGACAGACGGATGGGTGGATGGATGGATAGATGGATGGATAGATAGATAGATAGATAGATAGATAGATAGATAGATAGATAGATAGATAGATAGATAGATAGATAGATAGATAGATAGATAGATAGATAGATAGATAGATAGATAGATAGATAGATAGATAGATAGATAGATAGATAGATAGATAGATAGATAGATAGATAGATAGATAGATAGATAGATAGATAGATAGATAGATAGATAGATAGATAGATAGATAGATAGATAGATAGATAGATAGATAGATAGATAGATAGATGATAGATAGATACATCCAGTAATTCCATGATAATGAGAAATGAAAGTTACGAAATTAGACTGGTGGTTTCATCTTTTACACTGTACCTCATAATTAACGCTATAACGTCCATTTACTTCAGTTTACTTTCTTTTCAACAGTATTTACAAAAGTGTAGTTTCACGATGTTTGTTTTCAAGAAATACATTGGCGCTATCACAAAAAAAAAACACACACACCTGAGAGAGAACTTTTAACTATTTTGCTCGAAATTTATTCATTAGTCTTAAAATGTTTAACTTTTGAGTTTTAATTTCAATTACGGTGCGACCATGTGTCTGTTTTTCTCTCCTTTTTGTGTTGTCTCTGAGAGCTTCTATGGCACGCCGTTGAAGACACTTTTAAACATAAACTGAATGACTGTTGAGAGTACGCCTGTCCGAGCATAATGATTGGAAAAACCAGAGCAAGGTAGCAAGCCAGTGACTGCTAAGACTGTCGCCCTACACAACTCAGCACTACAAATGACACGTTAATCACAAGCCATTGATTGTATCAGCGCTGACACATTTCTCTGCCTTGCCAAACGTCAGTCTCATTTTGAGAATGCTTGGGAACTTTTCACCAGCGAGTGCCGGCACTCAGTAGAACAAGTTCCAAAGAGGTTCGATAATAATAAACACTGAGAGTTGTTAATCCAGGATTGTTCATCTAATATAATAAAATGGCAGTTCCAAACTCAAGCACGGAGGCCTTATTTCTGCACCCAGTTACCTCAGATATTTAGTAAGTACAGAGTTTGCTTGCAGACTGAAACCGATTTGTGAAGGTTTGCCAATCCCACGTTTTGTCTACGACTTTTTAGATTAACAATTTCTCCAGTAATTTTGTTTTCCAGTGGTCTGAGTTTAAAGGACAAAAATGCACTGGTGCAAATGGGAGACTGTACTTGATAGATCTTCAGTTTGATGAGTTTGCCAGGCAAGAAGAGAAAACCTAAGTATAAGAAAAATATGGACAGATATGGCTTCGTAGAATCTGTGTGTGAGAGAGAGAGAGAGATAAACATAGAGAGATATAGGAAAGAGTGAGAGAGAAGAGAGAGAGAGAGAGAGAATAGGGACACGTGGGCAGATGCATGTACATTCGAGGCAATACCGATACCTCATCCTGTAGAGATGCCATTCAACTCCATCTCTTTATCTTGCATGGAATACTTTAATAAACTTATTACTCCCCCCCCCCCACACACACACACACCATATCTTCTAGTCTCATTTCACCACTTCTCACACATTTATCTAATACACATATAAAATACCACTCTAATTGGAACAATTATAGTCTCTTAAAATGCCCCGCCAATTCAGATGTTTTTGCAACAATTCAGTCGCTGTGACATAGTGGAGAATTTATCATTCTGGGTGTTTCTCTGTCTATAAACATGCAAAGATGAAATCTGTCGGAACAAAAAATCCGTATATGATAAAAGAGACGCTTTAGAACCAATACTATTTTATGGTCATATGATCTCGGCGTTATCTTTCAAAAAGATCATGAAGTCTCTTCCTTTTTACTTGATGTTCGATACCTGGCATCGGCAGAATGATATTGAAGTATAATCCAAAATCTTATCAAACTTTGGTATTGACAAAAATAGAATAAACGCCCAGAATCTGGAATTGCACAACGTCGAATATTTGGTCATAATAATAGTTTGGTATATAATATAAAAAAGAGCAATCGATTCAGCAAATACTAGAATGGAACACTGCGCCAAACTTTGACCGTAGATGTTTGACTCCGGTTAACCTGTCATGAAACTGATCGAGTAAAATAGTCATTTAAAAAGGTTTAACGACAATGAAATAACTCCTGTCGTCTATTTTATTACATGGCTCGTAAATCAACCAGAGAGATCAATACTGGACCTGTCTATTTTTATTTTTTTTCGTCAGTAAAAGTGAATTTTCTCTGGTTTTTCTGAACTCTAGTGTTATCTTGCCTGGAAATGTTGCATGCAGGCCTGCAATACTCTCTGCATGAGGGAAATATTTTTGACTAAATCTCTGTGGGTTCTCACTTTCGATTTTGCTGCCTTCTCGTTTGTTTCAAGAACGTATCTCTTCTGCCTCTTTCCTAGCCATGTTTTGAACATGTTTACTGTAGTCCATATTTACTTTTAGGCGCTTGAGTTTATCGATTATACATTCTCGTCAAACTCACAACTGAGTCCGGGAAGTTCCGTGCAGGATGTAGGATTTTAATAATATATACGCAAGTACAGAACGCAGCAAAGGGTGCCACTCTACACACACGGTTGAAGTGAAGATCGTGTAGTTCCTTAATTGGCGCCATTAGTGAGACAAATTTAAATACAGTGCAAATTTGTTGTTTGGTACATTTTTTACCTAACTGTCACCAATAAACCAATGAATTTTTGCAATTTCGTTCTAATTTGAATACGCATTTTGCTATGACCCAAAAAATAGTAATGTGAAAGCAAAACCAAATCCCATGCAAACTATTACATTGAGATGTGCGGGCATATAAACTTTTACAGAGGGTAGTATATATAAGTCACCTCCATCATTTCCCTCATCAGAACTAAACTCCAGGTGTCTCAGTCGATGCAGCCAGCTCTGTAGCGTCAAACTGTTGACCCCAACAACGCTGGAAGTATGAAAAGGAAAATAAATTATCTCAAAAGTTTCCTTGCATCTGTAGATCTAGTCTTCCGAATACTATGATTTCAAACACATCATCAGTGTTTTACAAACATGTTTTGTCTTATCATGATGTTGGACAATGAGGTTGGCAGAGGATAATTCTGTGAATGCACTTGGAAGATCTAAGATTATTCATACTCATAGTGGGGAAGATAACAGTATCAGTCACAAAAGTAGTGGTTATTGAAGAAGAAAGCAGATGATGGGACCCATGCATTTTTTACAGATCTAGGTAGCCTATGGCAGTGAATTGGCTATATTATATAATTGGCTCTAGGGCAACAACTTGGATGGTAGAGTAGGAATTATATCGCATTGTTATGTTACTGGAATGACGTCGTCTCTGACAAAAGGAGGTGTCGCCCCGCCTTTATTATAAATCTCTTTGTGGACAAATAATTTTTCTTGCTTGAACAATTACCAGAACAAGGGAATATTGCTGCTCCTAAAAATAAAACCACGCAATGGCGAAAGACCTAATTTTACAGGATAACCCTGTTTCATTTGAAATAATTTTATAGGTGTATTCCTTATCTTAATTTAACTAGCCAACCCCGGCAAGATAAATCTTGCAAAATTTCCTTGTATCACATCCAGCTGTATATCTAATCTAGGTCGCGTTCATAACGCCACCTAGATTTGATGCAAAGACTAATAGATCGTTTTGTTACGCCACAATTCTTGCAGAATACACAGATGTGATAAGTTGACTTTCGGCCGGCGGTGAGTAAAGTGCAATTTTCGGTCACACTTTTCGGTTCTATCCGATAAAAATGCGTCTCTGTTTTTGCGGCTCAAAAATTTTTAATATAAATAATAGTAAAGACTGATTTTCCTTCACTATGAATATGTCCACGTAACCCTTCGTCAAAAATTGATGCAGTACACCAAGTTTCTTAATTTTTGATGGCGTAGTCGCGAAGTTTTAGCTGCTTACAGGTTCACCCTCTAGCTGAATTATAGTAAGATACAGAGTAAGTTACATAAAGAACATTTGAGATATTGTTCTCGCCTTTAATCCATAGAAAAATTAAAATTCCTTCAACGAGTTCTTAGCATATTTGGAGAAAAAAAAATCATTTGCAGTTGTGGGAATGTACATTAATTATGCACTTTTGTGGTAGATTGAGCCAGCGAAATGAGAAAGGGAACCACCAGAAAGCGGAGACAACAAGCGGCATTGCTTCAGATTTGACTATCTCCAATTTATATTAGGTCATAAAAGAAAAATGAAACAACCGAAACGCATACTTCAGTGCGAGCCTAAGCTCACCTCTTTCCTTCCGCCAATTCTACTATTGGAAGAAAGTCATATTTGCACTAAACGAGGTCTGACACACTGCGCTACAGAAATGCCGATACTTGTGCCTGACAATCTCTGCCATTGCTGCTGCTAAAGAGTAAGGCAAAAAATCATCGATTGAATAATAAGCCTCGATTACAATAATTTTCCCTTTGGCCTTTCTAGAGACAACGAGGCATGTTCAGTTCAAACCTCGATTGCCAGGTACAAATACTCGACTATTTTCCTGTGGTTTTTCAGAGCAAAGGCAGCGCATTTTTCTTTGGTTCGTCGATAAAGATACGAGGTTTTCATATGGGCTATGGAACCTGGCTATTATTCTGTTTTTGTTTTGCTTAAAAGAAGTAGAAAACAGGTAGTCAATTCAAGAGAGGATCTCGTTACAGTGCGAAAGTGGAGGGGTAGGGAAATGAATATTGACATGGGTGTTATGTTTGTTTTTGTAAAGTTTATCTGAGCATACAGAGAGAGAGAGAGAGAGAGAGAGAGAGAGAGAGAGAGAGAGAGAGAGAGAGAGAGAGAGAGAGAGAGAGAGAGAGAGAGAGAGAGAGCGAGAGAGAGAGAGAGAGAGAGAGAGGGGGGGGGGGGAGAGAGTATTATGAATTCGTGAAATCTGCGACCAAAATTTATCACTGATTTGCTGAAGTTGGACGACAGGACCAATGGACAGGGTCGAACTCTGCTATCATTCTGTTAAAACTGCATCATTTGCACAGTATTCAAGTTTCATTCAAATGCACTGTAGACAGACAGACGTTCATACATATATATACAGACAGACAAATAGATAGATAGATAGATAGATAGATAGATAGATAGATAGATAGATAGATAGATAGATAGATAGATAGATAGATAGATAGATAGATAGATAGACAGACAGACATATGGACATATAGATAGATAGATAGATAGATAGATAGATAGATAGATAGATAGATAGATAGATAGATAGATAGATAGATAGATAGATAGATAGATAGATAGATAGGTAGATAGATAGATAGATAGATAGATAGATATAGATAGATAGATAGATAGATAGATAGATAGATAGATAGATAGATAGATAGATAGATAGATAGATAGATAGATAGATAGATAGATATAGATAGACAGATAGATAGATAGATAGATAGATAGATAGATAGATAGATAGATAGATAGATAGGTAGATAGATAGATAGATAGATAGATAGATAGATAGATAGATAGATATAGATAGATAGATAGATAGATAGATAGATAGATAGATAGATAGATAGATAGATAGATAGATAGATAGATAGATAGATAGATAGATAGATTGATTGATAGATAGATAGATAGATAGATAGATTAGATTGACAGATGTTCCGACAAAGGGACAAGCAGGCGGGTAGGTATGTAAGTAAGTAGGGAAGGAGGGAGGAAGGGAGGGAGGTAGGCGGGTAGGTATGTTGATAGGTAGGTAGGTATGCAGGTAAGTAGGCAGGTAGGTAGGTAGGTAGGTATGCAGGTAGGCAAGTGGGTAGGTGGGTAGGCAGGTAGGTAGGTAGATAGGTAGGAAGGTAGGTAGATAGGTAGGTTGGTAGGTAGGTAGGTAGGCAGGTAGGTAGGTTGGTAGGAAGATAGAGAGGTAGGTAGGTTGGTAGGTAGGTCGGTAGGTAGGTAGGTTGGTAGGTAGGTAGGTAGATAGGTAGATAGGTAGATATGTAGTTAGGTAGGTGGATAGGTAGGCAGGTAGGTAGGCATGTAGGTAGGTAGGTAGGTAGGTAGATAGGTAGGCAGGTAGGTAGGCAGGCAGGCATGTAGGTAGGTAGGTAGGTAGGTAGGTAGATAGGTAGGCAGGTAGGTAGGCAGGCAGGCATGTGGGTAGGTAGGCAGGTAGGTAGATAGGTAGGCAGGTGGGTAGGCAGGCAGGTAGGTAGGTCGGTAAGTAGATAAGTAGGCAGACAGGCAGACAGGCAGACAGACAGACAGACAGATAGACAGACGAACAAACAGACAGAATATTTCAGAAGTCTACTAATAGCCCATTCACATGAAACGATCAATGTAACTTACCGAAGATCTACCACTTATACATAAAAGTTAGCCCAGACGACCAGCATTATCTGATCAGACAATTATACCAGCTGCTTGAAATCCATATAAATAATTTTTTTAAAACTCGCGAATTTTTTTTTTACAGTATCTCTAGCCGCAGGTACAGCTCGGGTTTTCCTGGAGTTTTACAGGTGCCTCCTGTTGACCTGCAGAAGTTTTGTTTTTTTTTTCTATTAGAATTTGAAGACTTGAAATGGTAGGGAAGTGTCTTTTTTTTTTTTTAGTTTTGCTTTGTGTTGCTAATTCACCCCACATCCCGATCTTTCTTTTCCACGAACGCATGAGCATATGACATCATTTCCTGCAGCTAAGCCATCCTCGCTGGGTCGACAGGCCTTCGTGCACAAACACTAGGCTTAATTTCTTTCACTTGCTACACACCTCTACCCCCACTGCTTGGTACTGACAAGAAAGGCGGGGGGGGGGGTGGGGGAGGAGCGACATCCCTAACTGATCCCTTCGTGCCTTTTGCCAGTTATTGTCTGCAGAACGGGACAGTTACTTACAAACCACGCAGTGCGCAGATTACTGCCATTTCAAGATAAATTTCGCCCCAAATGCTGATGGAGTGCGTCTGGCATTAATCCACAAGGGGGGGCGCAGTAAGACTTATCTAAAATCGGGCAAACAAAGAACAACGAGATAAAGCTAAAGAACGGGCAGAGTCAAGCTGACCTACCATAATCACCCTGAACTGAAACTAAAAAACAGTTTATCCCGGGCAAAGCCGGATTAAGACATTTAGGGGCAATAAGCACTGAAGATTTTGGTGGCGCCATCAACTATACAAGTAATTCAAAATATAAACAAAAATAAACCATGAAATTGAATTTTATAATTTGTATTTTTTTTTTTTTGGGATGGGGGGGGGGGGGGGGAGAGAGAGAGAGGAGGCTTTTTATGGCCCCTGGTTCAGCAGCACCATTTGCAGTTTTGCACCCTATGGTCCATGGTAAATCCGGCAAATGTAAAATTTCTGTGATGCTCCACCTTCCCTTGGTGCCCTAAGCACGTGCTTATTTTGCTTAATGGTAAATCCAACCCTGATCCCAGGCAAAGCCGGAACCCCCAGCTAGTGTTAGTGTAAAGGAAATCTTTCTGGTGTCCCCGTTGTTATCGACCCGAGAACCACTGGACCTACTGCACACATAATTTGAGAGCCCATTGTTCAAACTATCGTGTTTACTAGTTAAATGTGTATTATTTGAACGGCAAAATAAGTAGTCGTCATAGACATAGTGAATGGTAAAGAAGCAGGCATTATCTGTAAATCTAACAGTGATGTCTGGTTAATCACCTGTTGAAGAAGAAAAGGACGCTGGGGTGACATAGATTTCCAGGGGCAATCTTAACGATTTGCAACATCTGGCCGTTGAATTTCAGTTCCTGCTGTCTACAGCTACACTGGTGTGTTGTGTAGAGTAGATGTACTGTGTTAGTCCTTCGGACAAGAAAGACAGACCGTCTTTCAAAAAAATCTGAAACAAAAAAAGGCAACCACCTCTTCAAATTTTATCCACCAGCACTTAGATCTGGTTCCCGAACCAGCTATTTTTACATTCCTTTAGCATCCAGTCATCCATATTCTCCCTTTCTTCGTCATTTTGGTTTTGTTTCATTTATTGACTCCCCCCTCCCCCTCCTTCTTTAAAAAAAGATGTTTTTAAATCAATAATTAGTATGAATAATTTCGATACAACGCCCCCCCCCCACCACCCCACCCCCCTCTCCTTTCGTCGCAGGAGACCCTGATTATTTGTTCACTTTTTATTATTTTTCATTGTCATCGACCCCCTACCAAGAGAACGCACAACCCCGTATAATTATATTTACCCGCTGTAGTATAATTGGTTCATCGTTTTACATCAGGTAATGATTAAATACCGGCGCAGAAAACTCCTATCACGCTGAGATATTATATATCATCACCGCGTCTAATGACACAGAACCTTTGACTGCACGAAGACCTTAGAGCAGTAATGTTTTTATCATAGAAGTCAAGATCTTTTCTTATTGTGGGTTAGTGGCGTCACCAGTGAGTTCTGGCTTTAGTAAAGATGATCAGGAAACAGACCGTGTACAGTATTGAACATTTTCTTCTTCCCACATTGAACCAGAGGCGCGCTAGCCAGAGAGTATATAGATCTAGAAACTATGTAAACATTGTTTGTTGTCCGTGGTATATTTTCACGGGTACAGAATGCTTTCTGACTGTCCATAGAATTAAGGTATGAGTTTTAGAAAGACTCTCTGACGCTTAGGTTTACTGGGAGGATAGTGTACATCTCTTTTCAGTATAATAAGGCTATACCAGAGACAATGCTTCTTGAGTCTCCGTGAGGCAGAATAAAGGGTGAGTGCGCTAAAATCACAGCGATAAATTGGGTTGATTTTTGGACCTTGTTTGGTACGGTATTCGAACCTGGGAGATGTCAGATCCGGGTCCAGAGTTCTAACCATGTAGCCACTGTGCCGGTAGAGCATTATTCGCCATCTCAGTCGTGGGCACTTAGCTCCAGCCACCTAGTAGTTTTCCAATGTCCCTGAGTAAGAACATTAGATGGCACACAAGATTCAACTCCATCCATCCAGCCAGCCAGCCACCCATCCATCCAGCTATATATCCATCCACCCACCCACCCATCCATCCATCCATCCATCCATATATCCAGCCATTCCATAGGGACACGTGGGCAGATCATCCATCCATTCACCCATCCATCCATATATCCATCCATCCATTGATCCATCCATCTATCCAGCCAGCCAGCCATCCATCTATATATCTATCCACCCACCCACCCATCCATCCATCCATCTATCCATCCATACATCCAGCCAGCCAGCCAGCCAGCAAGCCAGCCATCCCCATCCACCATTCATCCATCCATCCATTCATCCATCCATCTATCCAGCCAGACAGCCAGCCAGCCATCTACCCATTCATCCATCTGTCCATCCACCCCAGCGAGCCAGAATTGCAAAAGTTCCAAGCTGTTTCATTTAAAAACAACCACCGAAAACAACGAAAGAAACAAATAAACATACAAAACAAACAAACAAAAACAAACCCCTGTCTCTCCCCGGGTCCTGAAAACGGCCATACCCATAGGTGATACTGTGGCCAACCGGCCAGAAAACCTTTCTCCGGGAAAATATCGGAATAGAAACGTAGCCGTGAAATGAATTTAAATTTGTAACAAAACTAAAGGCTATAGGACCGATCGTAAAATGTATGCCCTCGGTTTGGGCGATTTTTTACTTCCTCTCTCCCCCTGACCCTTTTCATATCCCCCCCCCCCCCCCAACTTCCGAGGATATTTTACGTAATGAATGTGCCACATCTTAACGTAATAGATGAGGGAGTCTCTACCGGAGCATGGTGCTTAGAAATGCAGATACATCGCGTACACGGCTATTGATTAAACCATTATATTTTCTTATGATCATTGTCATATTTAATTATTGTTTTTATTGTTATTTTCATTGGGAAAGCGATGCCGCTTTTGTGATGATGATGATAAAGACACACAGCCTAGAAATGAAAGAAGTCACTGGAAAACCAGGCTAAATGATCTTGTCGAAAGCGCATATAGATTAGGCTAAAGATGAATACCGATTGTAGCATCTGCGGGCTACCCCTTGCCCTCCCCCGGTTTTGTTGTTGTGCTGGTGGCTGAGCATGTGTCCACTACTTTTTCATTTTATTGTTGACAACCGCCAGAGTGTACTGTACTCCGTGACCTGACCTTCTTTTCCTAGTGAGTTGTTTTTTCCTCGGTCGCTTGTTGTCAGGTGTTTTGACTCGTTCAGTAAATATTAGTATGTTCCCGAATATTCGATAACGTTATGGATACGAATGTTTACGCCAGATTTGGCCTTGGGTGATGTAACCTGATGACGTATTGATACGCGATTGGTTAGTTTGTGCGAGGGCAAAGGTAACGTTTATTTCGGGAACTTTCTGTAGGAATGTTTATATATATAGACCTGTGTGAGTGGTTGGGGGTGAGTAAGTGAGTTTCCTTTTGTGTGGCGTAGATATTTAGTTTCGCTGGTGTCTTCCTAGTAATTTATTGTTCACTATAGAGTTATTAAACTTTAGTATTATTTAATCTATCGTCGGATCTCGTGTTTATTTATTTTTCAGCTGTAATAGTTTCGTTTTCTAAAGGGTTGTAGTTAGATCAACTAACTCCCCCCTACTATAACGTGCTAGAACAACCTCAGCTGTTACATATTGCCTTTTGTGTGGCGTAGATATTTAGTTTCGCTGGTGTCTTCCTAGTAATTTATTGTTCACTATACATTTATTAAACTTTAGTATTATTTAATCTATCGTCGGATCTCGTGTTTATTTATTTTACAGCTGTAATAGTTTCGTTTTCTAAAGGGTTGTAGTTAGATCAATTAACTCCCCCCTACTATAACGTGCTAGAACAACCTCAGCTGTTACACCGATTGACAGACAGTTAGACAGACTGACATAAGGACGATAGATAGATAGATAGATAGACAGACAGACAGACAGACAGACAGACAGACAGACAGACAGACAGATAGATAGATAGATAGATAGGACCTATCACCATGATACTAAATGCTGAAATTTTGGAACCAAGGGTGGGGGAGGGGGGAGGATATCATGCTAAGCCCGTTCAGTAGTGTTATGTCTATGTGCTAAGCCCGGAACGGCACAGTCTGCTGCTGACAAGAGCTACGTCGCCTCTCTTCCATCCATTAAAAGATGGCGGCAATTCGCGTGGCCACCTAGCGCTGCGCCGTCGCAGACAAAAGGAGGGCAAGCGACCATTAATTGCAGCCCACACTAATAGGACACCATAAGTGCACACCATTTTTTAAATTTACTTGTCGAAATCTTGTCCTCACTTTGTCTCGAGACACCATAGGGTGCACAGTGACTTGACCTACTTCCCGCTCTAGTCTGTCTATAGGCCCATTGCGGATATATCGGCCATCTTTGTTGTAAGGACCGACGCATAACCATGGCGATGGTAGCATTGATTTTGATTCGTTAGCTGATTTGCACTGCGAGCACCTCAGACGTCGAGAACCAATCGGCGGCGAGCTGAAACAAGTTCACTACTGTAAACAAAGACACGTGTATTCACGCACATGGGAGACATTCGGTCAATTCTTTCACATCCTTTCCTTTGTTTACACGGATGGTAGGGAATCTAACCAGCTTGGATCCATCCTTTCCACCCCTGTCATAACAGTCAACTGCAATGCAACCAGCAGGCATTTTAACCGCTTAGACATATCTCGAAGTTACACTAATCAGCTGATCCACCCGCCATTTTTGGGTGTCGGAAGAACAAAACAAACACTCTGTCACGTCATTCGCAATGGGCCTGTAGAGCTCAGAGGTATTTTCTGAGTAAATCTGGAAACACCATATCATGCTAAACCAGGTCAGACACCTTTAGCTTCTGCCATTATTTCTTGGGTTTGCAGTTTGCTGGCAGCGTTTGACTGGATATATCGGGTTTAGTATGATACCTCCCCTTAGCAGTATAGTAATAAGTAATGTGCACAGTAGTATAACCTTCACCACGCATTAGTACCAAGATTCCAAGATAATTTATGTTATCACTTGATTTTCAATGGTTATAAAATCTGCTCTACTCAGGGCTGTATATTACCGTTTAATGTCCTTACTTAATCACATATTTTTTTCATTTATCGATTTAAATGTTTGTTTTAATGAGTAAACTTGTCTAACATATTTGTTAACCTACATGTCAGTTTATTTACGTTTCGTTTTCTTTCAGTCTCTCTTTATTCAGTTTAAATCACTGCTGTCAGTCATTTAGAACCTTTCGTCAGCTTCCAAAACAAAACAAAAAAACAAACAATACTGCTGGAATATTTGAAACAATTTTTTTTTTAATATAGAAAAATTGGCAAGACAAATAAGTTAATAAGTCAACTAGCCAGTTGTTGAAGTGAGTCAAATAGTTTTTCGTTATCGCCCCATGAAATCAGGCTATTTAGATGACCTTCATCTTGGGTGTTAACAAAATATCGAAGGCATCAATAGACTTTAATTTATATTGCTATTGATTTTTTATTCTTTCATTTTAATCATCTCTGTTATTTTCGTTTTCCGTTTGATTAATTAATTGAGTGCATTGATAACTATAATTCTAACCTGTTATTGGTATTATGATACTAGTTTGCTTATTTGAGTAGTTTTATTTATCTATTTATTTATTTATTTATCTATTTATTTATCTATTTATTTATTTATTTATCTATTTATTTATTTATTTATCTATTTATTTGTTTACTTATTTATTTTTTTATTTATTTATTTATTTATTTTTGCCACTACGATGATTCAACACATTAGGGCACCGTCCTCCATGTTATTGCAAGCTCTATTATTTGCTGACATGTATAAATATAATTATCCGATACTAATTTTGTTTTTCTCTGCCTTTTTTTTTTTTACTCTCCCTGAAGCAGACATGAAACCATGGTTCTAGTTCCGGTATCTCCTAGACAAGACTGCCCAAGGCCGAAACCCTGAGTCAGCATGAACTAGTAAACCAATACAGTGTGGGCAAGCTGTTTACCAAAGCCATCGAATGACGTCATCACAAAGTGGTAATCGATTGCTCAGACATCATCATCGATATCTAGCCTGTTTGCTACTCAGTTGTGCAAAAACTCTTGTTGAACAGAGAGTAGTCGTCATCGAGATGAACCTGGGAAATGATAGGAACTGCATGTCAAGCGATGGATGAGAGCAACTGGATTATGATGACAGGAATTCGTCCAGAACTGAAGTTTTTAACATGACAGATGCTAGATAATTGTAAGTTAAAACAAATGATACTATTATTTTGCAGACTTGACAGTTTCGTATCTTCGTCACTAGAGGGTTGTCAATTTACCACTAGATTATCAATGCCCCCCGCCAGACAGATGAGTTGTAACCTTGTCTCACAGGGGCTGGGACTAGTTTCTACAGTGCTATGATTAGATTGTCCGTTATGACAGTCCATAGCTCTGGAAACTCTTTCTCCATGATATGAACAGCAAAATTACCTAGATCACCAGAAAGTAGGAATATCCTTAACTGTGTCATAAAACAAGCTGCGGAATGTACTAAGTCTTGTGAAATACTTTACCCTTGAAGATTTCTTGTGAATGTGAATTTGTCACAGAGTAGTGCCTGGCGTGACGAGAAATCGTCATACCTTTCCAACGTTCTCACATGTGTTTCCTCGCCCCTGACGCTTCCAGACCTCAAGCAAATATCGTGGTATTCATTTACCTGATGGAGTACCCGCTCCCTGGCCCCGTCGTGGCACTTTTGCAGCAGGAGAAGGCGTCACTGACCCCCAAATCCTACTTCATTAGTTCGGGTAAAAAATCCGTCAAAATCACTCTGGTTTACGCCAAAGGGGAGCAAGCTGCAGCTAGCGGTTCATCTTCCTCTGGGGAAAGGAAGAAGCCTCGTCATGGTTCGTCCACCAAGCAAGTCAGCAAGCCTCCTGTGAGACGTACACGGAGCAAAAATCTATCTGAGTCATCCAGTTCAGCCAGCAATGAGCAGGCCTCTGGCAACTCCTCTCATAGCGACGTTGAGCAGGCCTGCGTCAGCCCTGATCTCACTCTGCACGAGAAACACCATGGAGGCAGAGAACGTATGTCCACCGTAGACAGCGGTCACCCTTCTTCCTCTGGCACCATCGCCAACGAACATGACGCTCATTCTGAAAGCGGCTCGGAGGTGGAGGATGAGAGAGAAAGGCGCAGGCGGGCGTGTGATTCAGGCAGCTCATCAGATTCAGAAAAGCCTCGAACACCCGGCAGGGACATCGCGGTGCCGGCTTCTTCCTTTGGTCCTGGTGAAACACCGGCAGCACGGCGAGATGAGATGTGGCAAACGTGGACAAGAATTCCTCGAACACAGGCGTCCAACAGAGTCCAGAAATTCCTCTCAGCCCCTATGATTTCTTCCGCAAGACGATCTTTGTCCCCGTCCACAAGCTCCGCCCAACGCAGCCTCATGTCCAGTGTCGCTCAGCGCAGACCCCGCCTACACGAAGGCGTGTCCTGGGACGGTTCAGGGAACTTATGACAACAAATGATGAAGGATATCTTTGGGTGAGGGTTGTACAGGTTTTGAAGTGAAGATGCTTTTTTTGGGTGATTTCATGGTGAACTTAAATTTTGCGTGATGGATTACACACTCGAAATGCTCTCATTATACACTTTGGCGAAGCTTATTCAATCTCTCTTTTCCTTCATTCTCGCCGTCTTGTTTCTCTGTATCCCATTTTCTCCTCTCCCCGTTCATAAAGCTGCCCTAAGTTTCAGCGTAAGTGCAAGATAATAGGTGGCAATGATAATCCCCATTGATTGCAGTTGCGAGCGATATCACCAGCGCCAAGTGCCTTCTCCAAAAGTACTTCTCGTGAACATAATAATAATGATCATAATAACAATATAATACTATTACTACTAATATTACTTTATTATAATAATAATGGCAATCAGCAAGCTGTAGGGTCTCAAAAGAGTGTGCTACAAAGTTTGGTCACACACACACACTGGTTCACATTCACTCACTCACACACGCACACACCGCACATACACACAAAAATCTTAAGACGGAGACAACGTGGGTGACGAGAATGATGTTGTTGCAGTAGTTTATGTTGGAGGGAAAAAATTCGTTACGTTTATCATATTAGTGCATAGTTACGAAAATCATAAAATGTGGCTGGAAAGATCGAAATAATTTCCTGTTACTTATTAAGTATGATGGATTTGGAGAATGGAGCTACCGGTACATAGAAACTGTTGTTTTTAAGCCACTGGTCACAGTAAAATGTCGAGATTTGTAACTAATCTTAAGTTTAAATTGCCGGCACTTGACCAAGTATCTAGACTTTGGCCCTTGTCCCAGAACTGAACTTTGTGAAGAACTGTTAAATTGGCGAGGGCCAGATGAAGTAAAAAGTATCTGAAGGGTATAAAGGTCATACTGACATTACAAAGACCACCGTTACAGTATACATGAGTGTACATTCACTTACGTATAAACACTACCCATAATACATAAGACTGCACATGTACGTACAGATAAATCGATAGACAGACAAACAAACATATCATCTGACAAGTAAACAAAGAAAACAAACCACTTGCTCGCCACTTGGCGAACATTCACGAAGGAAATATCCCCTGGGTGTCGACATAGAGCGCGTAAAAAACGGGAAAAAAAAATTAGTAAAGAGCGAAGTAGATAAATTTTATAATCTGAGCTCTCTGTTCAAGAGCACTAAAGATAAGCACACCAATTTTCTCCCCGCAAGCTCACGAAACTGCTGTTCGATGTTTCTATATGCAGAGCTACAATTTAGCCAATCTAAACCCAACCCTTGGCCACAGACCGCATCTGACAATTGATTTTGCCATGCCTTGTGCAGCGTAATTTGGTGCGACACTTAACATCGAATGAGCAAAAATTTCTGGTGACATTTCGGCAGTTTAGTTTGAAAGTGCAATATTTCATAACATTACCGGTAAAGTAATTTCTCAGTCTCATGTCTAGTTATGTTATGAAAACAAATGAGAAGTTTAAAATCAAAAAGTACTGATTGGTGATCTGACCTAGTTAGTAATTCATGACCCGTCAGAGGAGACGACATCGAAGTATTACATTGTTTTAACATGTTGAAAGTCGAAAGCGGTAGGCGTTAAACTCAGAAAAAAAAAATATTGATGAAATCACGTAACAAAACAAAAGAAACAAGAAATGGTTTGGATCTTGAACTTTTGCGCATTTTGAGTTTGAACTCTTCAGATAATCAGATGGCCTCGCGTACTGTAGACTGACACACCAAGACATATTCATCTCGCACTATCGACCTCTCATCTCCCAGATGTTAACAAATTATTATATTCACCACCAAGGAGATTTCTGCACCGGTCGATGGCTGTGGATAAATTGTTCACAATATCTCAAGATAACACGGTTTCATTGTGAAACTACGGTTTCTACAGAGGAATATAACTATTGCGCTTAAACTTAGGGCAAAAAGTAACAGTATGCTGTCTTCAGTCATCACATCATAACCAGGGGGGAGTTGGGGGGGGGGGGGGGATAATATAAGGAAGAGCAAATTATGGGGCAAATTTATCTATTATCTAGTGAATTTTACAACAATAAAAAAAAAAGAAACACGCGCAGCTCGCGCTTGTGGACTGACTGAAATGGATAGTAATGAGGATGATGTCGATGATAACGCTGGGGACAGCCCATATCACCCCCCCCCCCCACCCTCCGCGTTCAACAACAACAACAACAACAACAACAACAACAACAACACTCACATTCAAAAGGTAAAACATTTTTTTTTAAAAATAACACTTCTCGTATAAAGTCAAAAGAAGAAGTAATAAACAGACCATAAACAGAGAACATTCAACAACAACGACAAAAGAAAAAAGATAAATAAATAATTATGTACATCAAATAACAAAAAAATTATTCTGAACATCATCAACAATAACTCTATGAGAACGACAATGATAACATCAACAACCACATGAAATGTAGAGGCTTTTTGGGATCAGGAAGCCAAAGTTATTCACAATGACCAACTCGCGGTCAGCTTTAGAATAGTTTTTGTGGCTATAAGTTTATTCTAACCCAAACCTTAAACCTTTTTCCCAAAAACTTCAGTCTGAAAACAAAAGCCTATTTAGCCATACAGCGCAATTAGCCTATTCAGTATTATTAATCTTCAAGAATACAAACATCAGAATCTATTCTGCAGATTGTTGGTTTGTTATTGCTTGACGTCAGAGAAATTTGTGCTCATGAAATTTTGAATTTTATTTCGTCTTTCGTCGGAAGTTCCATGGCATTTTATATTTTTTTTTGTTGTTTTTTTATGACAGCTAATCTTTGAGAAATGGCCTGGTTAGCCGCTGTGCCCCAAAACAGACCTTTGAAAGTGTACATGCTCAACTGATGTGCACGGGGAGGGGAGGCGGTGCTATCCATATCACAGCTTTGAGTAACTTGAGTGAAACAAAGCAGTTCTAACTACCCTTTCCCTCTTTCCCATTCCTCTTTCTTTGGTATTATTTCGCCATGCTATAACGAGAGCAACCTAACACGGCTGGAAGGTTCAGTTGGCGGTTCCACCCAAAGAAGAAAAATGTCATCAGGGGCGGCATTTCCTTTTTTTTTTTCTACTCATGGCTTGGGTTCCACAGAAATTGTGGGCACAGAATGTTGATTTTATTTAATTTGTAGAGATAAAATATATACCAAGAGATGACAGGCATGTGAATCATAGAATGTCTGTGTTTGTGTTTTGATGGTTGAATCATGAAAACTAACGGTTGAAGTGTGTGTGAATCTCGATATAGGCTACATGTACGTGCGAGAGAGGGAGTGTGAGTTTGGTCATTTGTTTGTTTTAGTGCTTTTACAAGATGTGAAGTGTGTGAATTATTGATATACCTAGCCCTATCGTGAAATCGCCTAAGTGTATTCACACAATTGCAGAACAAAAATTTTTAAACCCCCCCCCCCCCCCCCATATTCTGTAACTCGTTAAAGGAATATTATTTGAGATTACAAATGTTTATTTATGTAAAAATGTATCTACATTTTTTGTTCCTTTTTTTTGTAACGATAAGGAATAAATTCCCAGTAAAACAGTTTTTGTCGTCTCCTATCGTCCTTGGCATTAAAATTTATGCGGTTCCGTGATGGGACTACAGCGAATTGATACGGTTTTTTTTTGTCTCTCTAGTTTTTTTAAGATATAACACAACATCACCAATACCACGCTGAAGTGTGTGTGGGGGGAGGGGGGACTGGTTACATGAGCACTGTAGGCCTCAGGGGTACAAATCCCCAAACGTTTGGGAACTATTGATCCATGTCAAGATAAATGAGTACATATTATGGATGTTTGCAAGTTGGTCCGGTTAGAGCAAAAGTTAGTTCAGCCCAAAGGTATATAACACTGTATATATGATAATAATTATGATAATGACACTGTTAATCTTGTGCCAAGAGAGACATCTTCAAGATATCATGCTGAGCCGCTACGCTCGTTAAAGTGTCACTGTTGCTAGCTAGAGATATTTCAGTTATATCAACTATTCATTTTGCCGTATTGCATGTACTCTGTAGAAGAGGAGTGTGTGACATAATAATTGGTGAAGAACAGTGACCCTTTTAAACGGAACCCACCGAAAATTAGGCGTTTTACTGAAAAAAATAGGTGGAGGAAAAGGCGGAGAGGTCCAACCATCTTTGCCTCGCTGTCTTTTTCCAGTGTCCTGATCACCGCCTTCTAAACCCTTCCCCCCCTCACTTGCACTCTCCCTCTCTCTTTTACTTACACGCATATAAATACAGAGGAATGAGAGATACACACACTTAAGTAACAGGATAATGCACTATATCAACCGAGAATGTGTCCATACTTAAAACCTAATTCATCTAAGAGATTTTCATTATGATTATTATTACAGTTTTGTATTATTATTATTGGGGCGTGTTCGGCTCGCAGAACTCGTCATAGAAATCCTTAATCCTTTATTGCCCGGCGCCCAATCGCCATGCCCGATGTTCCACATTTCGAGTAATTCATCAACAAATAGTGTTTTGTTAATAAAATAAATACATGTGTATTTTGCCAAGTTATAATTTTTTTTTTTAATTAGAGAGGGTGGAGGGGGGGGGCAGTGTCTGGGGTATTGAGGGTTAAGTCTGGGGACGATAATTATGCAAAAGCAGACAAATAATACAGTATTTTTAAAGTGTCCCAAATGAACCCAAGGTGCGTTCTCTCAAAATCGTGATAATGTAGCTTGGCTGAGTTCATCTTCCAAATTAAAATATAATTCTATTTTCGCTATCATAGGTCAACCTGGCAAATCCGCCCATTAATGTTGTTCCCCGCACTGGATCATTCTATGTACAGCGATGCCATTATAATGCCACGGCCAGAGATGAGTTGCGCTCATAGAGATACTATAATATTACAATAAAGTGCTATAAAGAATGGAATTATTGTGACTCTATGGTGCAAGATTAGTGCAGTGCACCGGAGCTGTTGTAGGATAACCGGTACGAACTGGCACCTATTATAATTAGCATACACTACAATCATAATAAACGCTAAAAAAGACTTCTTCTGTCAGATTATAAACTTACAAGAAAATCTCTTTGTTACCAATAGAATCGAAAACTGAACGTACTTCCTGGCAATTGGGCACGAAGAAATGAAGCGGAGTTGCAGCCCAAACGTGTTATTTTAGAGTATGCCATTGTTTTTGTGATGTAGAAATAATCCACGTAAATAATTGAACTCTTAGCTCAATTTTGACTGTACTATGCAAAATGCCTGATGTCACTACAGCATGACCTACATAATTATGCTGCTGATGAATGTACATGTACTGTATTTTATGCGTTAAAGATGGGAATTGGAATACGTACTGGTATTCAATAACATACATTTTATATCCAGTGGGTTATCTCGTGACCTTTGTTCTTGTCTGTTCCAACTCCACTTTTTGCACAACTGGAAAATTCGACGTTAAACATCTGCGGTTTTAGTATTAAGGTAAGGATTTAGGAGCTCGAAAGTGCCCTACAAGCCAGAGCATCGGAACGAAGGATGCGTCGAAAGAGCCACATACCTAACCCAGATCTGACATTCCCCTGCAGCAGCTGTGGCAGACTGGGCCTGTCCCGAATAGGACTCACCAGTCACCAGCGTGCCTGCACCAGACGTGTCTCAACAAACCTTCCATAGATCTTCGTCCGCAAAGTCAAGCCAGCAACAAGTACATGTAGTTAGAATAAGGCAGAGATGTGAAACAGTTTGATAAGTGCCACGACAGTTGTGAATTAGATATCGTTTAGTATGTAGACAGGGTATGTATTATAACAGATACACACTTTGTCACTTGTGAACAAACAAGAACTAAAGACGAGATCTATCTGAATCTCTTGATGTGCTTGAACTCACGCGACTGGACGTATTTCAAGTATTTGACTTTTGTGTAAGAGGAGGAAAGTGAGTTGGGCTGAAGGTGTATACATTGACAATACCAATAAAATGAAACTTATCTCTGCGTTTGTTGTGTTCATCAAATTATTTATGCACTAGACCCTCACGCCCCCCAGGTCCATCTGGCTATTCCATGTGTTGTCACTTTAAATTCGTGAACACCATACCAAGTTTTGTTTCAGCAAACCTTCACCAGTCGCACTTTTGGTAAACATGTTGTGCGGATATATGCACTGTCCATATCCATACAACATGTTGTACGGATATAAATATACACTTCTTATTATAAAAGTAATAAACTACAGTCTTGCTTCAGAACTCATGCGCACCAGAACACTACGCACCAAACTGAACGCTTGATATGGTTACTTTTTATGACATGCACGGTACTATATATTACGAAACAAACATGCAAATATACAAATGTTACATAGCAATGAACATTTTTATTTTTTAAAAATACATGCTTGAAGTAAACAACTTTTAATTATAGCCATCATCTTCCTTATCCCAATTGCCACCTTCCTGCCAAATTTAAGGCCTGAAGAGTGTATAGTTTGGTCAGTGACTCATGCCAAAGGTTGCAAGTTACTGAAATCTGTACTGTATATATTTGTGGACTTGAGATTTTTCGTTGCAAAAGGCTTCTGAACCACTCAACACTCGGACTTTAAATTCTATATGGTGCATCAGAATGGATGTAAGGGTGCACAGTTTTTAATAGAAGTCTCAAATCGGTGTAGTTTTTTTTATTGGAAATTTATTGTTTCCCCAATTTTCACTAGGCTCATTGACATGCTGTAGGTTTTAATGACATCATCACTTCCTGAAAATGTTCGGTGCGCACCAGTGCACACTGTGTACTGTCCTATCGCTGAGTTTTGGGGATGACCCTACGCATCTTCGCTTTTGTTCTTATTCCCTTCGGTCTGAAGTGGTGTCCTTTGTTGTTGCATCTCTCTTAAGTTATAAGCTTTCTATGCAGCATTAATGCCTTTCTTAGTTCACAGGCGTCTTAAGTTTACCCCCCCCCCCCCCAAAAAAAAACAACAACCTACACAAACCTGTTCATTGAACAGGTACTCAGCTAGTATATAATAGTTGTGTGTGGGTGCGTGACGGGTATGGGGAGCAAAGGGAGGGAAACAAGAGAGGGAGTCTTAGTGTGGTAGATAACAGTTGCTCAGAAAGAATAAAACAATTAAGTCTAGTATTTGGTATTTTTTATTCAAAAATATATGTAATACACAATTTATACATATGAAAATGAATTGTAGAAGCCAACTCCTTATAAGAAATAATAAAGTTCTTGTTTTTTTTTTCACAACTGATTTGCTTGTGTAGGTTATCATTTAAAAGGTGAAACAATGAATTTTTATCACTGAAAGAAAAACCCACAAAACAAAACAAAAACCCAACTTTGTTGTTGTTGTTGTTGTTGTCTCCCTTAACCCCTTGCGGTGTCGTCGGGGCGCCGCCTTGATGCACTGTACACCTCCCTCCTCCATTTCTCTCTGTCGTGGGTGAGGGCCTGGGTCTCTGCAAAGGGCTTGCCTGTCCACTCAGATGTTATCCGCCCATTTTTTCTTCTGTCTGCCTCTCTTTCTGCTGCCAGGACAAAAAAGAAAACTAAAAAAAAAATGGGAAAAAAAAACAAAACAAATTGCCCTCCTCAGCTAAAACAAAATTCAACAACAAAAACAAACAAACACACACAAAAAAAACAACAACCAGGAAAAGTATAATATTATCCAACTAGATTTAAGAATTCAAGCATATTAGGAAAAATGGAATACATTCTTATCTATATTAATAGTATTCAAATTGATAAACAATACTGACAATACAGTGTGCATGTGCAAACTTATGAATTTCACTGCAGAGAATTGGTTTCCAGCCCAATTCCCATACAAATTTAAACATGTCGGAGAAAACTGAAGTTATGGAATGAAATCTGAATTATTCTTTGTAATACTTGCCATTCTTGGGACTATTTCTCTGTATAGCTTTGTTTACACCCCAAAAAAAAACTTACTACACAAAAAAAAAAGCACTCTTCCAGCACCTTCTCTTGAATCAAATACATGTATACATCAGAAAAGACAGCAGTAACAATAGCTTGGCACAGCAGCAACAAGAATAATACATGTACCACCAACATCAACATCACAACTACCATCAAGATCAAAACTTTCACCCACAAAAGCAAACAATTTCAATAACAGTTTCTGTCTGCATCTCAACATAGACAGTACTTGCATCACTCAACACACAATACTTTCATCACTCAAGATACACAGCACTTTCATCACTCAAGATACACAGCACTTTCATCACTCAACATACGCAGCACTTTCATCACTCAACTTACACAGCACTTTCGTCACTCAATATACCAGTATACAGTACTTTCATCACTGCACTGAACATGCACAGTACTTCACCACTCCACATACAAAGTACTTTCACCACTCACTATACACAATACTTTCATCACTCAACATACAAAGTACTTTAATACATATTTTATATTCACAGTATTTTTACCACTCATCATTTGTTTACCATACTTTTATCACTAACTCAGCATTCATAGCAAATACATCGGTTCACCAAGTGCAGTACTTTCATCAGATCAAACAAATAATAACGGTGTGTTGAAAACTGACCAAAAAAAAACAGCAACAAATAATTCATAAAACTGTGGTGTAAAAACATATCATCACAACATTTTCCTCATCATGTAACATTTATATATAATTGATATTAAAGAGCATTGATCAAACCATTGCAAACCATGGTGCACTGTCAAATACAAAGAGAAAGATGTCACAATCATCAATATCATTCCATCATCAGAAATTTGTATTTGTATAACTCTTTAATCCCATTTGGGAAATTTGCCTTTGTGCCATTGCACCCCAGTTACAACTGGAGCAGGCACGTCGTCGCCACAGTGCAGCGCCAGTCGGCTTTTTTTTGGGGTTTTTTTTTTGTGGTGGTGGGGGAGGGAGGGGGGAGAGATGAGGGTGGGGGGGGGGTGGTAGGAATGAATTTTATTTCATTTTGCCCGGGCAGCGGCCTGTTCGGCCTGCTCTTTACGATTTCCAACTGCCAAGGTATCTTTAACGTGCGCAACATGCATATGGGCCCTCCGAATTTTTTCGTCCTTATCCGAGAAGACTAGGTACTCGATCCTACTCCTCAATAGGATCAGGGACACGAAAATATGAGAAAAATCCCAAACTTCCAACATGCCTGCACCGGCCGGGTTTAGAACCCAGGACCCTTGGCATGAGAGGCGAGCACCTTGCCTCTAGACCACCTTGTCCCCATGTGACACATACAAATACATGTGTATCAATAAAAACCAAAGAACTACCACAAAGACATATGCTGGCACTACCAGTATGTACATGGAATGATATGTGAATTCCAGTATCTGGAAATTTTTCTTTTCTTTCAGTGGCTTGGATTTTCTCCGAGGGGGAAAAGAATACATTTTTAATACACAACAGTTGCCACTATCACACTATTTATTGCAGATATCTCCAATTTGAAAACTGTTTATTTGTTTGTTATTTTATTATACTGTACTGCCAGGGTCTTTTGTATGTCCTGATCTCATGAGTGTAACTACAGAAACAATATCTGCTTGAAATGATCCTGTTGTAAATTTTAATGGCAAAAACATTTTGTTGTGGTTAAAATAAATCAGGGTGGTTAGATCAGACGTTTTGTAAAATATCATAAAATCCACAGAAAAACTGTGGGGTCGCAGCAGGGCTTTAAGCAATGTCAAAATTGGGCAAAAAAGAAAAGTTGTATGTAGCGAAGCCCTGCGTGAGAAATAAAACCCAAACGATACAAAGCAAACTAAAGAGAAGACAGAAAATACACAAAATTTTCAGCTTTCGCCTTTTTCAAGTGAATTGACAGACGTTTTATATTAGCTCTGCTGAGTTTGAGTTTCAGTTTAGGTTTTACGGCACGTCGGCATGATAATGGCCATTTTGCACCCTTCATGGTCTATTTGGGCGTACTTTCTCTATTTATGTTTTGTATTCAAAGCTGTTTAAAACAGATTTATGTACAAGTTGTCAAATATCCAGTAATCATAATATAATAACATGACTTTGACTGAGAGTGGCATTGCACTGGTTTAAAAACTAGTTACCTAATTATTCCTTTGCCCTGGTCTGTGTAGCTGCATAAAGATTGGAAAGTTTCCTTGCATACGAAGGCAAATTGTGAACAATAATATAATTAACCAAAAACAACTATTTCCAACATAACAAAAAGATCACATGATGGACAAGCACCTCCATGTATAAATGACATTATATTTAGAAACAAGTAAACCATAAAAAATGCTAAAGAGATGTATACAATTCTCCCTCTTTAGCATAGGTTGAAGCAGAAATCATTTATAATTTCTTGTAAAACATATAACTGTAGTTCCATTTAATGACCAAGAGAAACTCAGGTAAAGACAGATTTACATGTAAATTAGATTGTAAATATTCAAAATCAAAACAAGCATTCTGCATCATAATGATCCATTGGTAAAGGAAAGCTGGATAGAAATGCATTTTCATACAACAATCCATTGCATTCGAAATTGTGACCAGTGACAGGAAAGACAACATTTCTCTTCCTAATCCTCCATTCCTGATGACAATGTCCACAAGATTGGAAACAAGCTTCACCTTTCTAAAGTAAGCCTCGCTTGCTTCTGAAAGTGTCTGTCAACAATGACATTCGCTATTTCCTTCCAGTGTCATGACTAAGAAACTCTACAACAGAATGAAATAAAACATTCCTGGGTTGAGCTATCTGGAGAATGTTATCTGACAAACTTGCTTTTTTTTTTTTTCAAAAGTGAGCACACAGTGCTATAGCATCTGCAGGCTACCCCTTTCCCTCCCCCGTTGCTTGTGACTGAGCATGTGTTCACTTCTTTTTTTCCTTAATTGTTGACGTTCGCCAGAGTGTACTCCGTGATCTTACCCTCCCTTCCTAGTGAGTAGTTGTTGTTAGGTGATCATAAATATTAGTATGTTCCTGAACATTTGATAACATTGTGGATATAGATGTTTACGCCAAATTTGGCCTTGAGTGATGTAACCTAGTGACGTATTGATACGTGATTGGTTAGTTTGTGTGTTTGGGCGACGGCAGAGGTTACGTTTATTTCGGGAACTTTCTATAGAAATACCTATATATATGGAACCATGTGAGTGATTGGTCGGTGAGTAAGTGAGTTTTCCTTTCCGTGTGGCGTAAGATATTCAGTTGTTCGCTGGTGCCTTCCTAGTATTTTATTGTTAAGATACAGTTATTAAACTTTAGTATTATTTAATCGATCGTCGGATCTCATGTTTTTTATTCTACAGCTGTAATAGTTTCGTTTTCTAAAGGTTCTAGTTAGATCAACTAACTCCCCCCTACTATAACGTGCTAGAACAACCTCAGCTGTTACAAGTGCGAATGGCTACCGGTAATTGAGATTCTAAAGTGTTTTCCAATCTCCTGCCTGTTTTTCTTTGTTGTTATTTTAAGAAAATGTTGAATGGAAAAAGTTTAGAACTAGCTGGTACTTTTCAGATCTCTTTGATAAGCTGGTCAAAAACTACTATTTTAAATGTATTAGAAGTAGAGTATAAAACACTGATATGTATAGTGATGTCACATACATGTATCCGTGAATGCGCAAGCACAGCAATCTGACCGATCATAAAAAAATAGTGAGCAAATTCAGATACGCACCTGTGAGCTATTGCATTCAGTACTAAACATGCACAAAAATCATGAAGTGATTTGAAGTGAGATCACATAAATAAGCTTTGGAAATTTTACTTAGCTACTTTCTCAGGTTCCAGAAACATTTCTGCACTATAATTATAGGCATTATAATTATATAAACTAATTGTGAACAAACTAATCAAAAATGCAACTTTTATTTATTTTTTTTTACTGTCAGCTGGTAATGATAATTGGTGGTGTGGAAAATATTTTTTTTTAAAAAGAAAGAAAGAAAGAAACAATAAACGAATTTCTGTAAGTCTGAGAAAGTTGCTACAAGCTTGTGGAGCATTTGAAAACTTGAACAAACTTTGTATGGCAACAGAAGAATTAAAATTTTATCTTTCTACGTTCCTGGTCTTGTACTCTCATTTGAATCCCCATCTGCGGTGCTTTGGTCTCTTTCCCTTCGTATCTTGTCTAGCCAGGTATTCTTCGTTCTCATGCATCAGCGCATCTAGAGCCTCTATAATCTTGTCCTTCACTTTCCACCTTCCTTCCTTCTGGGTAGGTCTGGCACATTCTTCCAACAAATTCCCTGCATTCAGATGTAAGACAAAGAAATGATTAAAAAGGATGAAACTTCATTGTTTGTTTTCTGATTTTCTGACCCATTCAACCAATATTACAACTGAATGAGGCTAAAAACAATACACTATCACTGTTAAGGTGTTATGCACAGAAATACACCTGGCATGTGTTATTCACATGTTCATTCACCTTCCTATGCATGATGACTGCCTGAATGTGCTGGCTGGATCCCATAAGTATATGTATACGGAATGAATCATAGATCGATATCTCCTGTGTTTTCCTTCTAGGCTGTTGCTAGGGACACATAGCATTTGACATTATAAGTCATTCTAAACAATGAACACAACTCACACGGGGCCAGCAGCATTAGGCTAATGAAACCCCGAAGAAATCGGAGGAACTCACGCTTGCACACAACTCAGTATTTGTGAGTGTGCATGAGAAAACCCACAATATGTCGACAGAGCTGATTTTGAGAAAAAAGGGTTTGAAGTGAAAATATGGGTCCGACACAAACTTCCAACTTGGCTATTGTTTAGGGGAACGTGGCATGTTACTGGGTAAACTGTAGACGAGCAGTGAACACTACTCACTATGATCTCTATTAAGGCTTTGTAATTCAATTACGGTCTCCTAACAAGATCTAAAAACTTCCGACTTGGCTGTTGTTTAGGGGACCGTGGCATGTTACAGGGTAAACTGTAGATGAGCAGTGAACACTACTCAGTATGATCTCTATAACAGCTTAGTTATTAGACTACGGTCTCCTAACAGCAATCACTCCAATATTAATGGGCCAATTAGCTATTGCCACTTTTAGGATTAAATGCCGTTTTCTCAAAATCTTGTTTTAGGGATGGTCACTGACTTCAATTTATCAGAAATGTTTTGTCTTTTATTATGTGTACAGAACTCAAAATGTCATGTTTGCGACATATTGTGGGTTTTCTCATGCACACTCACATTTTCTCTATTTGTCCCTAACAACATACTTCCCTGTCTGGCACGTGCAATTTGGCTCTTTAGTTCGAGAAACAGTTTGGCTAGTCTCACCAAAATATCTGCCAGATTGGCCTGGCACTATCAAATTTACAACAGTCCAAGAGAGGTCACGCCGATGAACAGCTGATCTTCCATGTGAACACAATTTAAAAATTTACTTTTATTTATGTTTTACTTTTGTTCAGAGCATGTAAAACAATGGCTTTTAAATAAAACAGACAGAATGTTTAAAATAAAAAAAGAAAACCCAATGCCCAACAATGCTTTATATTTTCAAAGCTACAGATTTCTGCAAAAACTGATCATTTTGTTTAAAAAAAAAACAAAAACCTACTAAAGTTATTCTTGTTCTGTTGGTGTTGTTTTTATAATTCTGAAAAAAATTTGTTTTGTCTCAGGTCTTTCTGAAGGATATTTAGATTGCTTGATTAGAGTTGTCTAGAAGGGCTTTGAAACACACTAGAAAATGTCAAGCTTCAATGGTTACAAATCTAAGAATAGCTTAGCTATGACTGTGAGTGGCGTAAACTGATAAGTATGACATATATAATCCATCAACTTGAATTTGAAATGTTCCATGAAAGACTAAAAATACAGAAATGTAAACATACAGAAAAATGACTGCACACGAGGTTTGATGAGTAAGAATAATGGAAACAACATCTGTCTCAAACAGCTTGGAATAAGTAAACAGATACTAGAAATAGCAATGGTCTCATACACAAACCACATAAGTCTGGAAAGGTCAGCTATACAGGACAAGAATACAAAAAAATGATTCAATGCAGAAAGAACAAAACTATGCTAGACGATTTGATCCCAATGCTTTTTTTGCATTTCTATTGTATTTTGTAAGATATTCGTCCTTACAACATGCGATGAAGTTGTCTGCCGTTTCTGAACAAAAAAAATTGGAGTTGAGTGGTTTTGCGACCAACAACACTGATGTTTAAATCATCAAACATACGTAAATCCCAATAGTCCTCTGCTTCTGTTGGCATATTGTGCAGTAAACCTTGTGGCATTCCACTTTCCACAGCATAGTGGGACAACAAATTCCTGCAGATGGCATTGTAGTTGTGGTCACTGTTTAAGCGGCTACACAGGTTTTCACTTCTGAACAGCAAGCAGTTTTTGCCATCACAGTCACTGAACATGGCTTCATCAGGTTCATTCCAGCCAGGAGGTTTTCCTTTGAACAAACAAAATTTAATCAAAACTTTGTCTCATTTATCACAACCTGAAACCATATCACTGTAAAATAAAATATGAAAGCATAGTTTTAGATTTCTTTTAAAAACTAGTGTAAGGGCCCGTTCAAAGAACAGGCTGCAAACAACACGCACAATCAGCACACAGATTATGTAGATCTAGGAAGAAAACAACTCACAACTGGCACAGCAACATAGGCATGGCCCGTACTGTGCATAAAGCAGACGGCACAGAAACTCATGCCTTCAAACTTTGAAACGCAACCGGAAGTTTAAAGTCGAAACAAAACAAAGGCAGGAGGGAGGCAACCACTGTTGAGGAGAAAGCATTATTCGATGACGTACTCTCTCTCTCTCTCTCTCTCTTACAATAAAAGTAGTAATCTGCAGTCCTGCTTCAGAACTCATGCGCGCCAGGACACTGCGCACCAAACTTGATGTGGTTATTTTTTATGACATGCAGGGTACTAAAGTCGAAACAAAACAAAGGCAGGAGGGAGGCCATCATTGTTGAGGAGAAAGCATTATTCGATGTTTTTAGGCCTATTTTCATTTATTACAAAATTACGATACTTCGCTTTCATGTCAAAGGAATAGACATAGTAACAAAAAGAACTATCTTCCACATGTAATTTTTTCAGGTCTGGGCATTTCTTCCTCGCAGCAGTGAATTTTTTTCCTTGCTGTTTTTTTACATAGATATACTTGTTTCAGTGGAAATATTTCTGATTCACAGAAGAAAGGTTTAAATTGGAATTTCTAATAAAAAATACAGTCATCCTGTATTTAAGTCTTAAAATGAATCTTCTATAAATGCCAGTAGCGAGACTTTAGTTGGTGTAAACCTGGACTCACGTGTCAATCAATGTATGATTAACATTTTTCTGTGAACATTGAAAATCAGTCCAATTAGCTGTATTTCTTCATTCCCATGTTTGTTCGCTGAGCCTGGATACTTACGAGCTTGTATAGCAAGTTTGTCAGCCACAATTATATTCTCAAGATCAATGACAGTGACCTGCATTTCATCATCCACAGCAAAATTGTTGTAGTTCACATCAGTGAGATACAGGGCAAAGTCAGACTTGGTAGTTAACGTCTCAGCAATTTTCATCAATTCATATGCAATAGCTGCCTGTGGTAAGGAAAGAAAATACAAAGACAATAGAACAATGATGGCCTGAGAAGTGCACAGTGTTTCAATGGTTGCAGTGCATGGATTGTTTTTCCTGTTCAGATTATTGTCTTGAAATTAAGTCTTTAAGTTTTATCACTTGAGCCTAAGATTAAGTCAACTGGGATCTGGACAAAGGACAGACATGTACGGCCATGATAATTGATGGCAAACTGATATGAAAATACATAATCCTGATCCTGATGTCATTTTTTATTAACTGTTTGCAGTGCTTGAATTTCTGATCAAGAAGATCTTTGAGTTATGAGGCTAACGATCATATTAGATACATGTACATGTCATGTAAAACTGTTGACATGCAAGTTAAAGGTGAAAACATGTATGTCAACTAAGATAAACAAGACACAGCTGTAGATAATATCTACCGGGCCAGTCACATAGTCTAGTGTTTTAACGACGAATGTTGAAAATTTTGTCTGAAGAGGAAGGGGGGAGAAAGATGGAGTTTACTCTCTCGGGATGTATCCCCGATTTATTGGCACCAGTGAAAAATGCGTTTGGATGTATCGCCGATTTATACTGTGTTCTACATTCAATTCTCTTTTATTTGATGTCCATGTATAACATTTTACTTTACTATCAATACATTTTTTTTCTGTAAGCGCTTTCCTGAACCATGCCGTTTTTTCCCCAAAGCGGGAAAATATTAATTATGTTCAGACTTGACTGAAGCCCTTAACACTGACGTCCTGACAGAGTTAAGTTTGTATAAATCAATGTATAAACTACATATAAAGCTGATTACAACAAACAGACAGTCCTCACTCTTATATGAAATGCAGAATCCACTAAATCAGAAATTGGTCGTCCAGCATATTCCTGCACAATCACTCGGCCACAGGAGCCAATATACGCTGGGAAAGGCCAGCCTTCAGATTTTGGAAAAGTCTGTGGAAAATTCACACAATCACATATTCACCTGCTAAAATTTATGGAATTAACATTAGACAAACATTTTCTAACACCTTAAAATGCCTGCCACATTAAAATTTTTCTTATCTACACTCTCTGTTGTCATAAGTTTATCTTGGGTGGAATAAATAAAATTTGCTTTTCAGAGCCAAGATCAAATTCATGACTTCAATATCACAAACTTTGAGAAATGTAAGTCATTTTGAATTTTGCTGCTGCTGGCATGCCACTTTAATGAAAAAAAAAATTTATATTGAACACATTCTCTTTAAGTTTAAATTGACTTTCGAGCAACAGCAATTTAAAAATGTGAAGAAAATACATAATTTTTTTTAATACCTGAACACTGTGCATGCAAGGCAAATATCCCATCACCAACAATTTAATCAGGGTTTCAATGACAATAGACATCCCGTTCTTCTAATTAATCTCCTGATCTTTAGAAAATTGAAGAAACATGTAAACTTTGGATTCACGTAATTCATATGTCGTGCGGCCAGGTGAAATGAGTCAGATGTGAACATTTGAAGATATGAGAATATATAAAAAGATTCCTTTGACAGGCATTTCATGAAAAAACAGTCGAATTGATGCATGAAACCTTTATTTTATGGTAGAAAAATAGCTAAAACTAAAATGTATGTTTCTGTGAACAACAAAAATTCAGTACATTTCGAGCCACTCAATAAGACATCTTTTCCTTTTGACATCCGAGTCATTTCACGTGGCGACATATAACTTATGAAATGATAGGTCCATTCTCTTCTTAGTCTTACCTGTAGAATTAGTGGCTCTGGGTTCACCATTGATGTGTATAAAATCTGCATCTTATCTGACAAGAAGATCTCATTCTTCTTTTTATACTCCTGAAAGTATGTCCATATCCTATCCACAAGGCGATAGCTTGAGCAGGTAAACATGAATGCGCTTGTGTTTTTAAGCACGGCTGGTGTGACTGGGTCATGGCGCAGTGGTATGGCCTTGTTTGTTCTCACAATGACCCGAGCAATATCACAATCTTCCGGACGCAAGGCATCTTTGCACAGTGTTTTATCCAATTCCCTCAATTCTGTATCAGTTGCCAATTTTTTAATAACCACTGTCTGACCTTCAGGTCTCATTTTGCCAAAATGCACATTTTTGCCATTGATAATATCAAGTGCTCTGTATCTGGATGTTCCAGAGAATTCAATCTGCTTATAGTAAAACATCCCACACGCTGAATGTCCATAGCAAGCAGGGCATTTCTCAGTTTCCAGTATTTTCTCCAGATACTCTTCTGAATCTCCGTGAAAAAGGAACTTCATCAAGTACAGGTAAAATGCTAAAGAAAGAACACCTGATAGAAATATTAGGAATTTTGCACGCGAAGGCATTAGCCGAAATTTCAGCACTGAGTCTCCCATGACATTTTCAAGCCGTGACATTCCGGTTTTGACAGTTTCCTCGATATGCTCTGTCTTCCTGTTTCTTACAGTGCTCATCTTGTAGTCAGTGAGGATTGATTTTCTGGGAGAAACAAGGGTGAAAAAAATAATAAATGAACTGTAAAACCTGAAATGCCTACTTCAGAGAAAAATGACAGGCAGGATATAATATATATTATATACATGTACGCATTTTTCACTCACAGCCAGATGAACTGACTTTAAGAATGGGCAGCGTCTTGCCTGTAACTGTATTTAACTGCTGAATTATGTAACAATGATAAGAGAGGAAAATGACTGGTTACTAGGCAGTACAGTGGAGTCCGCATAATTCGAAGTCGGCAGGATTTACCAAAGTTCAATTTACCTCTGAGCAGAGAAATAACCACTATCATGCTGTCTGCCCCACACTATACATGTAATTACATCCCCTTGCAGACCTCCCCCCAAATTGCCCACACAAAAAAAAAAAAAATACATTATATTTAATAAGCAATTTGTATGACTGAGTCATGAGATTTTTTGATTATTTTTTTCTTTAGAAGTGACCATACCGCAGCAATAAATCAAAAAAGTAGCACTGAATGGCTTAGGCCTCATAAAACTGTTCTGGTCATCAAACTCTGTTCCTTGTCTTTATCTTGACCGCATGTATTGTGTGTGACGCCATCAATCGGTAAAGACATTCTTCCGTGTCTGATGTTCAAATGCAAGACTGTAGGCCTGTTTCGTTGTCTTACCTTGGCGTGGAATTACTATTACACAATATAACAATCCCGTATCATCCCCATTCCCCACCGAGTGTAATGTGGTGAATGTGTAAACACTGCAACGACATATTTGCTGTACTGAAGTACTAAGAACCTTGTGTAAGTGAGGTCTTTGTTCCTCCAGAGCTTTACCATAATTTTACACAGCTTAGAGAGCATTACCTAGATCTATAGTGTAGCAGAATGTTTCTGGCTGAAAATTATTTTCGTTTCTGACCCTTCCCTGGTTGCAACTTCAGGCACAACCCAAAGCAGCAATAAATCAATCAGCGTTCTTGAGCAAAGGGAGTGAGAGAGAGGGATGGTGACATTATGGAGACTGGAGAGGACGAGGGAGAGAAAAGAGCAGTTCTAAGCAGATTTGGAAACACTTCTGTAGGCCTACATCCCGACCACATTGTCAGTGAATCCTTCTTTTAAAGTTCTTCACATACAGACTGTCTCAGTATTTTCTTAAATAGATCTAGATATATTCTGGCTGAAATGAAAGCATAGGGAACATGGTTTGGGATCAGATTGGGTTTAAAGACTGATTGAGTGGTTGGAACATAATAACATTATACGCAACGCTTCCTACAGTTTTATCCCGGGAACAGTTGGGCATTAATTGGAGCTAGATCTAGTCTTCTATCTGCATCTAGAGTCTAGATCTAGATCTTTACTTGCTGAGTCAGGCCTATAGATCTAGATCTAGATTTAGAGAGATCTACTATTATTAGCCTATTTACTAGGCTACAACTACAAGTAGCCTACAACAGAAAAGCCATTTCGATTTTTGTTCCTTAAATTTCAGAAACGTTCGACTTTTCTTCCTCAGCACCACTTCTGCAGCGGTGTCCAGACATTGTTTTTCTCTAGAGCACTCAATGCTTACCATCTCAAGATGCCAGGGTATTCAAACTCATGGAATTTCGTTTAAGGAAATGGTTTACCAGTCGAGTCTACCTTTCAAATGCCTGCAAGTTTATTCATGCTATAAGAGTTATCGCCCATGGTTAGTCCAACAGCTGCCAAGTTGCCAACAGTAAAACCAGAGAGTTTCCCTGGTAAAACCAGAGAGGATGGTAAAACCAGGTAAAACTATCCTGATACCATGGAGGTACTAGAGAGTATAGATGTATGGGGGTACTAATAACACTGTCTGATACAGAGAGTATGTATGTATTACATGTATGTATACATAAGTCTCTCTGCCTGATATCATAATTTTATGTTAACGGTGCTGTGTCAAAAACAACAACAATCAATGGCACGCACCCACACACACGCACTCATCCTCGCACACATACACACAGACGCAAATGTTGTGTTTCAGTGGAGCATCACAATAAATTATTAATAGTAAATCTCGTGTCATTTGATTTAATGGAATTGAAGAAATGAAGTAAATGTCTTGATTTGCAATGTCAAAATTTGGCAAAAAGAAAAAAGTTGTATGTAGCAAAGCCTCGCTTAAGAAACAATACCCAGATGATACAGTGAAACACATAAACTAAAAGAGTTAGGAGACAGAAAATGGCCTATATTTCGGCAACAGCCTTTTTCAAGGAAAAAAAAAGAAAAAACAACAATAGAATAAAATCGGAAATTTGAACAGATAAAATAATCGAACAATAAAAGATTTTAATATTAAATACATGTAAACAGAATCTAAATACATGTAGAATATGTATACTCGAGCCTCCACACATTGACAGACGTGCTTCTGTGCAGCAATACAAACAAAAACTCGCAACTGAGTATACATACTGACTTTGTATTATAGTCTTGCTGCGACCCCACAGTTTTTCTGTGGTTTTTATAATATTTCGCTGATTTGCAATGGAAGACTAAAGAAAATAATGCCTTAATTACTATATACCTGGATTTTCTCCTGAAAATTGCTAAAAATTCCCGAAGAGGACTCTGACTGATACATGTCGAATCGGAGTACCAAATAATAAGAACCGATAAAGTAAAATGTCGAAATGCAAAAAAAGTTTGACAATACAGGTTAATATATTTTTTCAAACAGCATTTTTTTTTATAGCATGCAATAATTATTTAGAAGTACCCAACTAGATCAGAGTCGTGGTTATTTCAGAGTGATTTCCCATGAACTATGCTCTAATTGTTGCATATTATGGAACCAAAAAGTTTTGCATATATTGTGCAAAAATTCAAATTAAAAATAATTTAGTATTTTATTTGAACATAAAATATAATTTTAATGAATTTGGCATATTTTTATGATTAACAAATATATCATTAATGTATATATATTAAGTCAAGATAAATTTCACTATGATAAGGGAGTCCTTATCACCGGAAGTTTACGTCGCCATGTTGAATTTTTTCCTCAAACAAGTCAATTCAATAGCGGTTGCACCATGAAGCTCAAGCGTTTTTTGTTACGCTATTATCCTCCAGGTGCATTTGTCTAATGATTTAATCACATTATATGTCAAGAATTCTTCTTTCTTATAAAATTTGATTCCTATTTGTCAGTGGATTCATCCCGATAACTGAAAATGTCGCAACTGTGCATGTGAATGACACCCAGTGACCCACGACACCCTGCTTCAAACGGTGGCCAGCAGACAGTTACCTCATGGAGGTCGTCGGGGCGCTTGGGAAACTGCGGCGCCCAGAGACACATCTTTTTAGTCTATTTCTGGGAGGAGTTCCATTTGAGTTACATTGTAGGGATACTACAAGGACGCAACTTTAGGCGAATTAGATCATGTCTAGATCACTGATCAGCAGATGGATGTTTTAGGCTCATAAAATGGGCGGCTCAACGATTAATGTTCACACCATGAAATATGTGCCCAACGAAAATTGTGTAACTCATAATGGTAGCCTACTCCTAGACTCTACCCAATTTTCAAAATATTTTGTCAGTTTGGGAGGTCTTCCGCCCGTCCGCGCCATAATTTTTAACGCTATTAAGTAAGGAAGAGGCTAGGGAGACCAGGATTCTGGTCTCCCAAGACCATAGGCTAGGGAGACCAGGATTCTGGTCCCCGAGTCTAGGGAGACCAGGATTCTGGTCTCCCTAGCCCCGTTAGTGCGACGTCCAGGATCCTGGTCTCTTTAGACTCGGGGCTAGAGAGACCAAGATTTTTCCCGGCCAGTGCGCATGTCTACGCCGGATCCTTCCTTCTCGATTTTTTAAAATAAGAGAACGCATCATTCCCGATCTCTTCACCTCACAGGCGTCAGCACCCAGCCTTGGTCATGGCGGCAACTTTGTCTTTTAGGGATAAAGCACCCTCGTGTACACACTGCGTTCCATAGCCCGGGTGAAAACAGTACATAGCTGCCCCGGCGGCTTTCCCTGATATGTCATTCTGACTACTGCCCAGACGAACATTGGCCTACGGCCTCGATGATACAAACTGACTAGTCCCTCACGTCGTTACATATCAATCTGACAATGCCTATGCACTTATCGAGTTATGGAACGCATTCAGAAGTCCTCCCAAAATCTTGGTCTCCCTAGCCCCGAATCTAGAGAGACCAGGATCCTGGTCTCCCAAGACCACAGGCTAGGGAGACCAGAATCCTGGTCTTGCTAGACACTTCCATTAAATAAAGCCCACGGTTACACATTGTCACTGTTATCAATTTAAACTCACAACACATGGAATGATCAGATGGACCTGGGGGCGTGAGGGTCTAGTCAGTTTGTATCAATGGGCGGTAGTCAGATTGACTAATCAGGCGAAAAGGGGCTGGGGGTAGTTGTGTTTTCTTGACTGGCGCGGACGGGCGGAAGACCTTCCGTCAGTTTTGCTTTTAAAGACAGTCAGTCTCTTTGTTGTGTACGTGTAGGCCTATGAGAATTAACTTACTCAAGAAACTATTTGATTTCAATTCTCTTTTCAGTGTTTTAATGAAATGAAGTAGGCCTACAACAGAAGAATCCACCAAATGGTGTACATCCACCCCCCCCCCCTTCCCTACACACCCTTGATCTCAGCCTGAGATAGCCTTACATTTTTTTTTTTAATCATCCTTGCATGGAGATAATCAGGCTTACTTGCCATGGTTTTGGTTTACAACTGATGGGCTGTGGATAATAAAGTTAGAGACGGTTTTTTTTCAGTCTGCAATTTTCTTTAACAGCTTCATTCTGTAGGCTACTTATTGTGGAAAATCCCTTTGGAATTATTGGGTTAGTGTCCTATATTATATTTAATTGGGAAACATCAACTGATTTCAAGAACCCCTTATTATGTTTTTACTTTTTTTAGGTAGGGGTTAATTTTTAAATCTATCCTTTATTGCCATATATCATGGAACTACATTTGTCTGCCAAGAGTTCTTTAATTCAAGTTTGTAAGAATGCAGGGGAGTCTCACCTTGTGCAGAAGATAAAGACTGACTCACTCATTAAGTGTGCATTATTGTACATGAAAAAAATAATTAAAAATCTAGGGAAAAATGGCTGAGGTAAGAAATGCTGGCACAACTGCAGTCTACCTTGAAATGAGAAAATTCTCCTGCAAATTGTTTCCCTGTGCTAAATCAGTAAATGTATTTTGATTTTTCGCATACTGAAGTCTGAAGCATTTATATATTATTAACAGCATTATTAACCCAAGTCTTTTTCTCAATGTTTGTAGGCATTATACTTGAATATGAACAAGGTGGTTTACTCAAGACAAAATCCATCGATTTATTGGACCTCACACCCACGTAAGTAGGCTAGGACATATAACAGTAGATATTTAATTCAGGAAAAAAATGTTTTAAAATGAGTTCTGTACACTTCATTTCATGTAAGAACAATAAATGAATAAAATTTAATATGTGAAGATTAATTGCTTTCAGTTGTTAAATGTTAGGAACAAATTGATTTACTGTTGTAAAAGTGTAATAATTTCATCCCACCAATTTGACACTGATGTTAATTTATTTTATTTTTTTATACATTGAAAAAGCCACACAGCAGCCCAATGTCAAAGCCAGGGCATAGATCCATTGGTTAAGACTTTGCATCGCCAGTGGTTTGATGTAAAAAATCCCCTCATGGTAATCCTACCAACCTCTGGAAATTCTACACAAATCTTTATCTATAATGTCACATTGACACAGTGATGCTTGCTGGGAAAGTATTAACAATTCTTGTTGATGTAAATAGAACATAACAGTGCATTTTGTGTTTATTTGTATTTTTGTAATTTCAGAACTGATATTGATAGGGTCGTGGAGGAGATAGCTGCCAAGGAACCTCTCATCACACCATCCAAAGCAGAACAAGTTCGGAAACTTGTAGCTCGTATCCTTTTTATAAAAATATGTCACTTGACATTTGAAGGACCTCTTATACAGAAACCTTTCCACAGCTTTTGGAAGCATAGTTTAACTGCTTGGTATCTGATTTGGATTAGAATTAGAGTAATGAATCTGTACATATTTGAGCGAAGTCACCGTAAAGTAAAATTTAGGCAATGCTGAAATTCCGTAATGAACATATTTTTCCCAAGTATTGATGTTGAAAGCCTTACATCACTCAAAGGCCTTCAAGAAAAGGTTGGGCAACGTGATGACCATCACTTTTATCTATTCAAGGTTGGTTCAAATTATTGCACGCATTTATTGACATGATAATAGTTCAGCAGCTGAAGGGTAAAACATCAAGATCATTTTGTAGCTGCATCTCATTGTGTTTGGTGTGTTTAAACTAAAGTAGAAGGCATAATTTTTGTTGAGCAAAAATAATCTTGAGTTGAGTTAGTAATTGCTATTGGTCCTATATTTTAATTTAGTCATGGACATTGAAAGAAGAACATGGTTTACACATGACTCTGTTGTTGTTTTTTTTTGTCAACTGCTGCTGGGCTTTATGTGCGAACATTTCATGGATGATGACTTAATCTTAAGTAGATTTAACCATCACTTCAGTGACTGATTAGAGTTAATCTTCTGACAATAATTGACAACTTGGCAGCAGTTAACGAGTGACCGATCAAAACCTGTATGACCTGATCACCAATTGTAGGGGTTAATCAGAACTTAAAGGTCACCTCGGTGGAATTCAGAGAATGTTAGGAAAAATCAGGGAATTTCAAACCTGAGAAGCAATTTTTAGCAGAATTACAGTAGTTTGCAGTTGATCACTGCTGCATGGGATAATTTTTTCTGGTGTTTCTTTTTTGTTTTTGTTTTAATTTAGGTGCTACGTGCTCACATTCTACCTTTGACGAATGTGGCATTTAATAAATCTGGATCAAGGTAAGATTTTGGGTTTTACTTGTAGTTAATGTAATTACTTTGACTGAAACTTTGTCTTGCTCATTGTAAATTTTTGTAAGTACTAGCTGAGTTGCCCGGCCCTGCCCGGGATAAATCGATTTATTAGTTTCAGTTCTGGGTGATTATTATGGACCTGCTTCATTTTGCCTGTTCCTTTAGCTTTATTTTACTTTTGTTTGTTTGTTTGTTTTTAGATACGTTTTTCTGCTCTCCCTTTGCGCGTTGACATCCTGCGCATCCCGTCAGCATCCTTCAAATGGCAATGATTTGCGCACGGGTTAGTTTGTTAGCGAACATATCGCAGGAAGTGATAACGTCATATGTAGGCGGAAGTGGGCTATTATTAGAAACATACATCAATATCTTATTGTTCGTAAATTTCGGATCAAACGCTCTCGTGAATTTAGTCTTTAATTATAACCGCATTTACCGATTAACTGAGAAAGAACAAACGGTTTTGTTTGTGTATAGCGATAGGAACAATGTTCGCTATCCCATAATTCTTTGTGCCAAATTTCAGGTCGGTGAGTTGTGTAGTTTCCGAATCCATAGGACTATTAGGGGTTTTGTTGTAGCTTTATTATATAGATATTATCAGTGTGATAGAGTAATGCAGATTTTAAAAAACTTTATGGATGTTGTGGCTAGAGATATTTTAAAGCAAATAAAAATAATGATGTCTGAAAATGGAAAGTTCATTTAGGGACAGTTTCTTGCAGCATGTACATGAAGATGATTTTGGGCCAGTAGGTCTTGGACTTTGTGTAGAGGGGTAGGAATCATAAATATTTTAGTTCCAAAATTACTATTAAACACTGCAAGGTTCTCTATATACTCCATGTTCTGATACTACATTGGTGACTCCCAAAAATGTGAGATCAGGTTTACTATGCACGGTAATGTTATTTGTCATTTCATGGTATAACTTCTCATTTTCTTATTGCGGTTTAGTTTCATCACTGGTAGCTATGACAGGACTTGTAAAGTATGGGACACCAGTTCCGGGGAAGAGATTCATACACTAGATGGTCATCGAAATGTTGTATATGCAATCTCCTTCAACAATCCGTATGGGTAGGTAGAAAATGAAGGAGAGAAAGAGTAAGCAAGTAAAAAAGAATGAGAGGTTTTGTGTTCTTTACCAGCATATCCATAATGCTTTATTTGTTTTTCATGTTTAATGGATAAAATAAATTTACAATAGTATCTGAGATTGAATTTTAAGGATATTTTTTTCTTTTTGTGCAGTTAACATTGCATTTTCTTGAAATACTATTAAAAGAAAAAAAGGCCACCCCTCTTTGCACAACAAAGTGGCTTTCCTAAGCTAAGTTGATGTTGCTTTTATCCAGTGATAAATGATGTGAAAAATCCACAGTGACTGCATTTGATTATTGATTGCAGTGAAGGGTAATATGATAGGAAGATCAGTCTCTGTGCAGGGAAAAACCCATTTCTTCTTTGTAAGTCAAACAAATTACACAGTGTGTTATCTTGAAATGCTCCTACATGTTCAGAATGTTTAAATCTTAATTTTTCTTTTTAATCCTATAAATAATTGCATCCCTCATCACCAAAGTATGTTTATCCAATTTATACATCAAATGAAATTTAATTTTGACAGATTTAGAATTATTTTCAACTGAAACAAAGGGCAGGGCGATCAAGTGCAGTTTGAAACACTTTATTTGGCTGCCACACAATTGTGATGTAGATGTTAATTCCTTCTCAATTTGTCTTTTCAGGGACAAGATAGTCACGGGATCCTTTGATAAGACCTGTCGCATATGGAGTTTTGAAAGTGGCAAATGTTACAATGTTTACAAAGGCCATACAGCAGAAATAGTGAGTAAACTCTTCATAGCATTGAAATCAACTATTCCCTGTCTGTGAAATGCAGCATTTCTCAGTTATTATCCTAAATTATACAGATTGTATGAGTTGCACAATGTATTATTTTTGTAGAACTGATTTCTTAAGTCTGCCACCTTGTGATAGCATGCTTTTTGCCACAATTAACTGTTCACATTTCAGTCTTGGAAATTTGCTGTTGCATCAGATGCATTTTTCCTGTGGACAGTAAAGATAATTTCTTTTACTTTGAACTGCAGTTCCTCTCCCACCTGCAGAACCGGGCCTACCATTTCAGTTTTAATCCTGTAAGCTCTAAAATCATTTTCTCTTGTCCTTTGTGTTGCAGGTCTGTGTCAGCTTTAACCCTCAAAGTACCTTGATTGCAACTGGTAGCATGGACACAACCTGTCGGCTATGGGATGTGGAAAAAGGAATAGAAGTGGCAGCATTGTCTGTAAGTTGGCCCTTTCCTGGCACTTTTATATCTGTAGATTATTTCAAAATAATATAAGACCCCATCCACAAACTTGCTGTTCACATATTTACTGTAGGAGAATATGAACATAGGATAAGATTTATGAACTCTTATTTTTGTACTGTGTGTTCATGTTGTCATGGAATCATCAACTTTTCTTCTTTTTTCTCCTCTTTTTTTTTCAGTTTTCGATTTTAAATAGCAAGGAGGAAATGGAACTACATGACATAATACAGTTATTAGACTGAACAATTTGATATGCAGAGATTTCCAGTTTAAGTTTTTAACAAACATTACATGAATGTGATATGGTCATGAAGATAATTTCTTTTGAAGTTATGATTTCAGTTTATGATAATGTTACATGCTCAACTGATTGAGCTGATAATCCAGGTCTTGAAACAGAACTGAAACTGGATCTATGTACTTCTCTTTCTATTTTCCAGGGCCACACAGGGGAGATCATTTCATTGTCATTTAGTCAGACAGGATCAGAGGTGATCACAGCTTCTTTCGATCATACAGTTTCTCTGTGGGATGTGAGGTCACAGAAGTAAGCGTTCACTTTTTTTTTTTTTATTGATTTAGGAATTTTCCTGGATATTCTTTAGTTGGCTGTTTTCTTCACCGGACCGTGCCAATTGCACAAATATTCTTCTGACCATCATTGTATCATCTAAGTTTTTAAATTCATTCTTTCTGCATTTTATTCATCTGAAGTCATGCATTCATAAACTTGCATTCTGAAGCATGCTCATGCATATGTCTTGCTCAGAAGAGGAGAATTTGTGCATTGCTGGTAAATTTCAGTGTAAAAGTAGAGCATTATCCTATTTACAGGCGCATCCACACCCTGATTGGACACAAGGCAGAAATCAGCAGTGCTCAGTTTAACTGGGATTCTTCACTTATTGCAACAGGTTCTATGGATGGCACCTGCAAACTTTGGGACAGAGCTTCAGGTTTGTGTGCTGGAAGTTAAAGTTGTCATGTTTTGTTACATGATAGCAAAAGTGTAGTCATTATTGTTGTTTTTTTGTAACAGTTGCTGTGATTGGGCTGACCCAAGGAGATTTTCACTTGTCAGTGCACTGCTAACCAGTTACTCATGACTTGATAACAAAGGTGCAGATTCTTCAGAAAAATCAGGAATTCTGGATATTTTGGGGGGTCTTTTTCAAGTAACCCTTACATAAACAATGAGAGTGGGTATCATTTTGAAGCATGTAATTCAAATTATGTTGACTGTCTTGGCAAACTGTCAAGTTAAAGTCAGGAATGTTTTTCAATGTCCAGTTCCCAGCTTTGTAATAGTAATTATACCACTTGAGAAAATATTTGTATGAGAGCTGATCAATCTGTCATTACAAGTAAAAAGAGCTAGAGATTGCTGAGCTTGTATTGTTTAACAATAGCCTGGAAAAATGCCCGTACAAAACTTGTATCATGTTTAAATTTGACCAATCACATTGCGATATTTGCAGGTCGTTGTACCGCCACATTGAGGGGTCACTCGGATGAAATTTTAGATGTTGGATTTGATTGCACTGGGCAGCGAGTACTGACGGCTTCAGCTGATAACACTGCCTGTTGTTATAGTGCCATCACTCACCAGCAAACTGCCAAGTTTTTTGGTCATGAAGGGGAAATTTCAAAGGTATAGGAAACTTGTAGAATCAAATCAAACTTTTATATTTATGCCACATTTTTTTTTCTGAAAAATCCTGAAAGTAAAAAAAAACATTCTGAATATCCTGTTTAGAACAAAAAATATTATTTAAGAGCATGGAGTTGAAAACTGGGGGGAAAGCCTTGTCAAATGAATGTAGATTGCAAATTAAAGTACCTGACTATTGCTGTGTGGACTTATGTGATCTGAAAGTCTCCAATTTCTTGGATGATTGGTTTGACAGAAAATGAGTCTTGAAGGTCGTCACGGGGAAAGTTAGAAATCAGGGATATCACGTGAAAGAATTCTTGCCTAATGAAGTTGCACTTGCCTCAGAAAATAGGAATGATTTTTTTTTTCATTCAAAGTTAGGATGATCTTCCCCAGAGCATTATGTGAGACAGTTTTACAGTATAATGTGATGAGTTTTATATGTTAATATACATCCACAGATTACTTTCAACCCTCAAGGCACTTTAGTAATGACGGCCAGTGCGGATAAAACTGCTCGGCTGTGGGATCCGGAAACTGGCACTTGCAAGCAAGTCCTGGAAGGGCATACAGATGAGATCTTTAGCTGTGCTTTCAATTATGAAGGGAATACAATTATTACAGGTATCTGCTTCTTGAGTCATCTACAGTAACACTTGTAAAGACTTACCTTATCATGGAACATGTCATCAAATTACAGAGAATAAGAAACATCACATAACACATGCAACATCAGTTCTGCCATGCAAAGGCAGAGCGACGTATGTGCTCGTTTCATAGTTTTGAGAAAAACACATAAAACATGTGTCTACATATAAATGCTATTATTTATGAGTTTGCCAACAAGAAACTACTATTTCAGTAGCAAATACTTTTATCTGCCTTTGACATAAAAGAATTATGTGTGAGACAAGTTCATAGAGACAGTAAAGGTGAAAAAGGCCATGCCGTCAGTTACATTGCTTGGCCTTTGCACAGCCAGGTTCCCTCTTATTCTTTTTTTTATTTCTGGTCACATGGGAACCAAGATCAGAGGTTTTACTGCAACTACCAACCAATAAAACTGCAGGAGAACTGGTATGGCCCAGCCCCTAAGGGATACGAGGAAATCAAAAGCAGAAATACTTGTTTGATGGGGATTCTCTTCCTGTCAAGCTCTTTTTCTGTTTTTTGACTCCCTTTTTGCATACACTTTTCATAATTTCAGTTCCTGTCAACATCATTTCCCATTATTCTTCAATGACTGACTGATTTATTTATTGATTCATGCATTCATTTTCTCATTGACTGATCTCTTGATTCAATGCCAGATTGACAGATCATAACCCTACTCTTCCTAACTCCAACATTTTGTCTCACTGATACCTTCTTTCTAGTTTTCTAGTTACTCTCTTTTCCCATTTAACTGGAACTGGAACCTGAAGGATCACGACAGCCACATCACTCTCTGATAGATGTTCCCCTCCGAAACACAAAGATGAAAAAACAACCTGCACCTTACTGCACCTTACTTTCATATTTCCATTCGATTTAGCTGGTGCTTTGGTGAATTGATCCCACCTTTTTATTGTTTTTTTTTTGTTGTTGAAATCTGAGAGTTAATTTCCTCAGATCTTGGTTTTGTGAGGACTGTTTGTCTATGTCGTTGACCATGAACTTATTTCCCATACTTTCTATATCTGCATGTTCTGAATATGTCTTTAAAATACAGAATTTTTCTCTTCAAATTTTATCATGGACCTTGCTGTTTAACATAAGTATCTTCATTGGATCCTTTATAACCAGGAAAGATAACTCAAAAAAAAATGTGACTGCCGTTTTTCCCCTGTGTTCTTCGGATGTAGTGAGCAAAAAGGATTTTACAGTGGTTTTTCATTGTCATTTCAGGGAGCAAAGACAACACCTGTCGTGTGTGGCGATGATGAAGTACAGGAAACGTCCACCATATCCTAGAGTGCAATGTTCTTGTCCCATCTTTTGGGTTCAAACAGTATTATTCTGAGGTGTGAAACTAGAGAATTATGCCAGTAGAATCAAACTAGGTTCAAGATGGATCCAGATCGTCTTGGCTGCTTCCTGTTACAGATCAGACTTCAGAGCCTACATCATCTGTTTCCGATTGTACAGGGATGAAAGGCTTCTGCTGATAGGTTCTTCTAATTTGAATTTGTTTATTATTAGGACACATCCAGCACTCCTCTGAAATTAAGTGATGTTTTGAATATTTTGTGATGAAGTATGCATAAGATTGTGAGGTTAGGTGTAGGTGTAGTTTGGAAAACAGTAATTAATAATTCAGTTTGCCTTTCATTAAACACTGAAATCTATGAGATTAACATAGTTTCAGCTAACACTGCTTAAAGATTTATTGATATTTATGCATTTTGCTGAATGGACAAAGATGGACATATATGTGCTAAACTTTTGCTAGGAATAAATGTTACTTCAGTATTACAAGTATTATTAATTATTAATGAGTATTATTTCAATAGCAGTTTTTTTCCCCTTAGTTATTTCTAGTATAAGAAAGTGATTATCATTTATTGTTATTTTCAATTTTTTGAAAACAGTAATGAATGAAGTATCTTAACCCTGGTCCTGTGGGAAGCCACGAATGGTTTTCCTTGCACAACATGCGAGGCATGTCAACCACTATTGTGCCCATTTTGCTGCCTGGGTCCTGCAGGAGGCCACTGTAGATTATGGCAGTGCTGCCCCTCGTGTTTTGTTTATTCGGTTGCTACAACTGTCGCTTCTTTCACAAATTTTTCACACTAGTTTTGCTTGTTTTCCTTGTTTATCTATCCTGCCATCCCTACTGTGCCTCACAAAATGGTATCGTCCTATGTGTGTAATAACGTATTCCAAAGTAATACTAGAGCATGCTGCATAAGGGCATTTGTCCGTAGGTTTTTCATCAGGGAAAAGTGGGAGAAAACGAATGACTTTGTTGTTGGTCATTGTCTTTTGTTGATGTGGTAATTAGAGAGATATTGTGTTGCTTTGATTAAACTACTTTTAAGTACATGTATGTACTCTACGACCTGGAAATGAAATCACTTAGTAAAGGTGTGCGAAGAACAATAACATTTTGGAAGTTGAACCTTAAAATAGTAGAGGAGAGAGAAGGCAATGTCATGGTACATGTACTTAGTACATTGAGTGCCTGGCTTGTAAAATAATTTGTTCATCTGAATGGCCTGATATAGGGACAAAAAAGTGCAGAGCTCTTGAGAAAAGGACAATATGTATGTTAAACGGCATGTAAAAGCAGAGAATTCTTTATTACGAGCCTTCTATTAACAATAAAACTTACTACATTGCATCACTAGTACTTTATCCAAATATCATAGGGCCGAGGGGTCACTTGCGATTTATCCACCATTATTTTTTATCGCATACCAAAGTAAACACAATATACGCATTCAAAAAGACCTGACTGCCGAGGTTATCGACAACAAGCGAACAAATGGATGACTGACCAGCAGCTCTCCCCGCGCAGGGCGTTACAGTGCATGAGTTTACTCAACACCAGAGGAGTGTTAATAGGAGTGAACAGCATACAAACATGTATGTTTTGACTAGAAGTTGCTTCAACTATTACAAGATCAGATATCTAAGAGTTGATAAGAACAATAGGAACAATTATGCTTGACATTGGTGATGTCTGGTCTTCCAAAAGAAGTTGCTAATCCCTTCTCTGTCCAGTCTGGACAATTTCCGAGCTGGACTTGTACACTGGATGCCAGTAGCCCAGAGATTTGTGGCAGTCAGGTTTTTGAAAACGTCACTTCCTTGTGCACCTGTAAGGCATTGTTATGGATAAAATCTGGGAGTAATTATTACAACAGAAAGAGTAATATTTGGAGAGGCCCCAAGTGAAATTTTATGACAATCTTTATTCTTATCATAAAATGAAATAAAGGCAGGAGAATTTCATTGTGGTGCCACTCTGGGGCTTTTTTTGTTCAGCAATACTGCCTGGATGATTGTTTTGAAATTATAAAATCAGTTTTCGTAAGTGTAGCCCTATCTCTTTTCGTAGTTATTCAGGTTTCATGCAATCTTTTCAAAATTATGCTAGAGTGGTAAAATGCAGTCTTTATTTCACACCCTTTGATGAGCCCAGCACACAAGAATCTCATTTGACATACTGGTAGGTTCAACTTTTTTTTGGAGTGGGGAGGGGGGGGGGGATATTTGCATGTTTTCGGAGAGGGGGGTGTGAGCTGAAGAAATAATAAATAATAGTGGCTATGAAAATCTCTTGAATAAAGGACACATTCTCAGCTGGTGTTCCACAAGGTGGGGAAGAAGGATGGGAGTTTATCCCAGACAGATCTGAATACCTCATCTAGTTTTACCATAAAAGAGTAAGTTTCTGATGAGTTAATGTACTACCCACAAATTACTGTCATGATGGCGGCAATGAGCTTAGTTACATTTTTATATGCTCAACTCCAAATGTAGAGAGTTATGTCATGGGTATAGTGTCCACATATTTTCTTGCATGTTAGAATGGGGGCTGAAAGACAAAACAGCAATTAGATAAAAGAACTGAAGATTTTAAATATTTTAACAGATTTATCACTCAGAGCTAGGCTGTATGAACAAGAACACTTTTAAAACTTTATCATTCAGTAACTGAGTTATAAATTGATTATATGCACATAACTGTACATTTCAGTACATGTTGCTTTTAGATGTTTAACCTAGTTACTGAGTAGTATACTTCTGAAGATGCTCAGAGAAACTGAATTACAATGTGGCAAGCCTCATAATGTGTTTGAGCAAGGAGTGTTTGTGAGTTGTTGTTTTTTTTCCATTTTTTGAGGTTGTTAGCATACTATCAGGGTGCGCAACAGGTGTTGGTGCATGACATGTCATGTTCCAGTTAATGATGTATGATATGCTGTGTTACGTTGTTCATGATATCTCTGGCTTTTATCATAACTACATGTATCTAATTATCAAAATATTCATGTTGCAACATCTGCTCATATTGTCTGTCAATCGTTTTTTTGTTTTGCTATACACACACACAGAAACACATTCCTAAAATGATGTGCCTTTTCATTGATATGGAACTGAAACAAAAAAGGAGATATTGTTCAAGAAATTGTTGGCAGTTTGGCCAGTTTGTATAAGTTACTGATTTTACCTTTCTTTATGAAACTAACATATCAATCATTTTTCTCACCTTACCTCACACACAGTAAATGAATGAAATTTTGATGTGTTTCGTTATGCCAAAAAAATCCAGATGACGACAAAGCTTAATTTTAAAATATTCATCATTGCTGATATAGGTTATCTCATCATATTTTAAGTTGTCTGGAATTTAACAAGCCATCTTCAACGCTGAATGTGTCACTATATATACGACCTACAGCAAGTATATCATATTCCAATTGAATATATCGAGAACCATGGGTGAAATATGTTGATGGTTCCACAACTGCTCTTTGGAATAAATGTTGAAGATATGCTGTTTGAAGGTGGTACCATATTGCATAGGGAAGCTGATAAGGTGGTGCAGTGGTGTAGCGCTTGACTTGGGTGCAAGAGGTCTCAGCTTAACCCCCTTTGACATAGGGGCCCAAGCCTGATCTCTGATAGAGCCGTAGGGTGGTGAAAAGCTGCAAAACTCCACTAAACAAACACATGAAGCTGAGGGGTCAGAAAGAAAAAAAGTTTGTTATCCCTGATTTCATTCAAACTAATCAAACATGCATGCATCTAATAATGCCCGTGGATATGGTACCAGGTACTTCTATGTTAATGTCAACAACTAAATTCATATCTTTAACAGTTTTCATTTGACTGCAGCTTATTACTGGTAGGTCAGGATGCCATTGATTGTGCCCTTGTGCGCGTACATGAAGAGCCAAGTTTAATAAAAAATAGCTCCTTCATAAGAAAGATAAGAAACAAATAATAAACAACTGTGAAGCTGTGGGTTGTTTTGCTAATTAGAAACTTTTTTCATGTTTCATTTTCTTGAGAAGATTGTTGCCTGTTAGAATACTGTACCAAGATGAGTGTTTGGCATCTCCACAGATGCAAGCACGCTGCATTAACTGGTTTATATAAATTATAAGGATTTACATTCATGTGGACCTTATAGTTGAGTGAATGCTGTATGTAGTTTTACTAGTAAGTTTGCTTGGTTTTCCTGGCACTGAGCCACGACATTCCTGTATTGTATGATACTTGCAGAGTATGGGGATGAAACAGTTGCCCGAAAGTGCATTCTGAGATTGTAAAATTGTACAGGAGTACAGGAGTATATTACTGGGGTCATTTTGGTAAAGCGTGACATTTTGATTGGTATTTATTTTCTATGAGTGGTGGAAAGTCAAACTCAAGCGAGTCAACAATTAATTTCACATGAAACACTAAGTCTAAGCTGAGTCTACATTTTTATAATTATTATATAGCATGATGTCTGTGATGGTATGAAGGATAGCAGACGAAAATGATATTATTTATGTCGTGCATCCTGCTTATAACTCTGCAGTCTATACTGCCCTGTGTCCATGATACATCCCAAGTAAGTGTATGAGTATTTATTCATAATCTTGACTGCTTTAATGTGCATGGAGATTGATTTATAAATTTTTGAGCCACCGGAATGTTCATATTTGTCTATTCAGGTGTGAGAGCTACATGAATGACGACATTAGATATTCTGTCTAACCTAGCACCAGTAGAGGAGCCTTGCTGGATGAGCAGACTTTTTACAAGTACATGTATTTTCTTCACCACGTGATGAAATGTGTGATCTCTTTCTGTGACGGCATTTGATTGCACTTACCTATTATTTGAACTTTCTTCAGTGTTCAGTGATTGCTTTGAAAGCTCATAAATGCAGTACCAAATGTAATATCATCCATTTGTGAAATAGTAGTGAAAGTCTTTTAAAATTCAATATTTTGCCATTGAATTTTATCGTTCAAATTGAATTTCCAAGCTGTTTTCTGCATTCAAGGAGATGCAGGTTGTTTTGTTTTTTTTCAATTTAACAATTTTTTTTTGTTTGCCCAACTTCAATTACCATCAAGGTGGTCAGGTTATTCAGGCCAGCATTTGTAGGATACTGTACAACGTGCACCATGTTTGTACATGTATGTCATTTAAAGAAGAGACATTTTTAATTTTGTTTTGTATTTCCCTTATGTATTACTGATTTCCTTTGTCAGTAAAGCTGTGGGAAGATTTTTTTTTTGTTTGTTTGCAGCACTGCTTTTTATAACTTTCTGTTGCCCAACTTCCAACATTTTTTATGCTTAGTGAGTGGGTTGAATGAATGCCATTTCACTCATGATAAAAATCCCTAGAATAGAACTGAAAATGAAATGGATTTAGTTGTCACACCGTTTAGAGGCTGGTCAAGTGGGTCTTCATTGTGGCTTTATTGTGATCCAAAAGTCTCATGGATATAAGAGTTGTAGAGTTCCATCTTATTTATCTGGTGAAATAAAATTATGAAAGCAATGAAATGTCAGAGGTTGTGGAAGTCACAATGTAGTTGCTTCCGGTCCAGGATAATTGCATTATAGAAGTTTGAGTTTCATTATTTTTGTATTCATTCCCTGTTATGTTTGTGATTGTCTATACTTTTATGAAGGTTTCAGCTATTCCGTCCATTCTTGAACTGACACTTGTTATTATGAAAATAAAGGTGTTTGATATTTTGGCTATGCCCATTATGAGCTATGTTATCTCAGCCCAATAACTGATAATCAAGTGGAATTCAAGTCTTTTGTATTTGCAGGACACTGGCTGTTCAAAGCTAGGGATTGCAATTTTTTTATTTTTTTTTGTTAAATTGAATTAAAGATTTGAAACAAACATTTTTATTCTGATTCTCTTTTCTTTCTTGTTTTTTTTTTTTTTTTTCCTGCACTTTCTGTAATTATTTTGTTGAAGGGTATATCATGGAATATTTTGACAGGAAAACTATGTACCAGACTGTTACAATATGAACTGAGCTGTCATGTTTAAGTTGCTGTTTTACGAACAAGCTCAATGGATTTGGTGCATTCCATACAAATATAATTATATCATGTGATACTTTATATTGTAAATGTTTATTGTTTTTATAGAACTTCAGTCCTTGTTGATTTATTAAAGTCAGTCACACTCACACTGGTTTACTTGGATGAGAAGGTTAGAAAATAGAACTGAAATTTGATCGTCTTTTTTTTAAAAAAGAAATTATTTTGTAAACGAAGGCTATTAGTGTGTCAAAATAATTCTTTTTGTCTTTTTGTGTTGCGTCTTATTGGTGTTATTACACTATTGATTCCATCCATTATTATAATTTGTCTCCAGTCATACCGCAGCAACTTTCTTTATTCAACATTCCTTTGATGAAACTTCATTCCGGAATTAAGACAGTTGTGAATTTCAGTATGTGTAAATGGATGTAGAATAATACGGAGACCTAGGTAAGTTTACATAGGGTCAGATTTATTATTGTGAAAGTCTCAGGGCATGTTACTTGGGGCAGGCCAGCCCAGGGTTTACTGAGAGATGAATTTTTATGGGTGAAAGAGAGTAGTTTGAGGATCACTGGGCATGGTGATTGTGATGTTGGAGGTTGTGAGCGATAAGTCATCTGACTGTACTTAAATCTGACCGTACAAGTACTTTTACCGTCCACATAATGTTAGAATATCGCGGATTTACATTTGCTGTCTTTATTGCCATGCTACATTTCAAATAAAATTTTGAGAATAAGATTAAGTGTTCATATCTTTTTGTGTTGTTCATTATTAGAGGACTATACATTTTGCATTGTCTTTTTCTTACAAGAAGATCTCATTTTGTTGTCAAAGCTGTCAGGATTATTAATTTGCTGAAGCCTATAGGCAGATGATATTTTTAGCATTCAGGCCTACAAAAATTTCCAGAGTTTCACAAAGTCAGTACATGTAGGCTACTTTCTACTTAGCTGGGAGCCATCTTGTTTAAAATTAATGCCCCCCCCCCCCCCATCGCGCGCATACAGCAACATTGATCACATTAATTAGTGATCTGGTAGACCAAACATAAACGAAATTATTGATGGAATAACTCTTTCAGTTTACTTTTTTTTATGAGCTAGGAGTGGAAAGTGGTGTCTGTCATTAAAAATCCAGTCCACAATTAAGTCCGGCCTTCCATGCCTACAGGGCGGCCTAAAATTCCTTCTTTCTCTCTCTCTGTTTCTCCTAAAAACCATCTTGGGACCAGAGTAGGGTAAGGGCCGTGATTCCATGTTACATCTCTTTTGCTCCCTGTTTAGAATAGATAATAAACTAGTCTGCGGTTTGTATCGTCTGTGGTTCAGCTAAACCATCATGCCTCATCAGAATACATGTAGATGTATTAGAACCCGCACACAATCAAGAGCTGTGTGTTCGCACTGGGTACTTTCCCCATCTCTCCAGTTGAGGCTCTGTATGTAGAGGCAAATTATGTAAGCTCTCTATTTAGTCAAATCTATATTCACAAATCCCAGACTGGGAGATGTAATAATGATTATAACAAGACAACAATCACGAACGAACAAGTTTAACACTTAACAGAACAACCCATCAGACTCACACATTTATTAAACATAATTATACAGATAATAGCGCAATTACATACCTTATATTATTGAAATTAACTGCCGTACAACGGCCTTATTCTCACATGCACTCTTCCTCGGATCCACAACCCGGTAGTTACTTCCTAAAGGCACTTCGGCCTCAGCCTCTCCCCTCAGGGTCTTAATAGCACATTAATAATTCACTGGCACCGCAGTCTCTCAATATCATCTTCCTATTGTCATACACCTTAGCATTCCACTAGCACCTCAGCAGGGCACTAGCACATTATCATTTCAATAGCCCATCAACATGGCAGTAGTACATTATCATTCCAATAGCCCATCAACATGGCAATAGTACATTATCACATTCACGCTCATACCTACGTCCCTGTCCGTGGCCAGACTGCCACGACTTTATGTGCCTCTACTGTCCTGCACCGACAGCCTCACTCTTGGCCTATGTGTGGCCTCCGGCCCTATGCTGGCCTATCCCCTGTGCTCACCCAGGTGGCTCTTTGGCCCGTCCCCGACACCTACAAGAATAACATTACATTGGTATAACACCATACCACTTCTATTCACTCCACCTCTCCTTACAACCCATGAAGCGTACACACACTAGTTCACATTTCACTCACCAACATCTTACGGTAACACACCTCCATCGGAGTACACACTACTCACTCGCGCTACAAATCCATGAACTCAACTTTCATCTATCGCTCATGGCGCACATTGCTATATCCAATATCAAGGACTTCCACATTCCTCACATATACTTATTTACATCATGGTAATAGACGAATATAATATAATACATCCATCATAATTATCAATCAACGTTCTACCTACCAGTCATCACTGGAAAGACTCTCTCACTAGTCTTCTGACTGCTCCCCTTATGTTCGCCCACTGGGCTTTCTCTTGCGTCCGTTCGGTAGGACCTTTTAACTTGCAGTGATAGTAATACAGCGCTTTCGCCTCATTCAGACCCCCCACCACTCATAACAGCACGCTTTAACTTACTTGTCTACGTGCGTTAATTTTACTCTCCTCCTTTCCCCCCGTAATTATTAACTATCGCTCACTCCACTCGTGACAGACAGCAGAGACAAACTATTTCTTCAGTATGGATTGCAATTGTCTTCAGATCCAGACAATCCAGCTTTCCATATAGTTCAGCCCCACATAAAGTGAACATTTTGAAACCCCTCCTGAAGTCACTCTTTATTCTTGCATCGGGATTCAGTCTTCACTCACAAAGGTTGGAACCCGATCACATGAGGTGGAAGATGACCCATTTCCTGCTATCCCAAAATGGCTAACACACAAACCTAACATCATTCTAGTATCTTGCGACATGTCCATAACAAACAAACAAACACACAATATGACATAAACTTACAAACAGATATTTAGAGAAGTGATCTATAAAATATTCTGATCACAGGTTATTGTTCACGGGCGGCCCCAGGCAGCCTGAGACAGTTGCTGCCACCACATTCTCTCATTCGGGTGGCAAAAGCAAATGCCTCAGTCACAACCCCAAAGTCTCTGTCTTCACCGCTGAAATCCACGCAGTCAACTTGGCCTGGAACATCATATCCAGATCCAAAAACGGATGTTTCACTATCCCCTCTGTCTTACCTCCAGGCCTTGAAAAACAGAATATGAAAATCCATGAAATCAGTAAATTGTTTTAACGCTTTCATTGCCTGCCCAATAGAGAATACGAAACTGTTCTCTGTTGGATCCCTGGCCACATTGGCATAACAAATAAAATATTTTAAAAATGAAACAGCAGACACCCGTGCCAAAGAAGCGGTGAAACGTCTGCCAGAACACATGAAAATGCCACATACCGATTTTAAGCCCGCTGTAAATAACCTCATTGAAGCAAGATGGCAGGAAACAGCAAATAAACTACCACTTGTCCAAGATCAGGCTATATATTGCCAACTACTGGAGAACCAAAATTAATTGAATGTGTGGATTCCATGCCGCTAAATCCAAACTCGAACCCCAAAAAACTCTCTCTGTCTCACATTCAATTTATACAAACACAGAGAGAGAGAGAGAGAGAGAGTACCGGTAGAGGTTTTTGCTGTAGTGCCAATCGCAGACGTGAAATGTAGGCCTTCTAAAATACACAGTGTATTTTGTAAAGCCCTCATAAGCAAAACCAACAATATCAAAACTATAAACGGCATTTGGAGGAACAATCTATTTAAAAAAAAAAAAGTCGTAGTACTTCACCGTAGTCCTATTTTGACACCCACCGCCTCTCCTCCCACCAAACATAGTTTCAGATATTATAAAGTTCATTTTTCCTGAGTGCGAACAAATTTTCTTTGTGCCGTCCTATTGTGTTTACTCCTTCTTTGTCATTCCATCCATCAAATCCCCATCAAATAGGCTACTGAAATCTTCAGTTCCTCCTAGACATTCTTGCTTTTTCAAAAATGATTCTGTTACTTACAGCACTGATTTAAAATGACAGAAGAGTGTAATTTTAGGTAAAAAAAAAAAAAAGATTAATGAATTAAAGGAGTGATCCAAACATATATAACACGTCGGGCGCTCGATGAATAAACTTGCAGGTAGGTAATATTGAGCACCAGGTGTTTAAGCTTGCATTTTGCGCGGTTAGCAAATTTAGACACGCCTTGGAAACACAGTATTATGTTTTCACCGGCTCCATCCACATCTGTCGCACTAGTAACAGTACAGACTAATATAACACAGTTGAGACATCTTTTCACAAGGAGCGCAAAATCATTCACACGCGCGCCAGCTGGCAATTGATGGTTATCGCATCGCGCAATGGCCTCCGTCGATCGTCAACTACCATGAATGTACATCCAAGGTATTAGCGGTAATTAGATGATTACCTTAGTCCCCAGATAAACAAAGTTATTAATAAAAAGGTTAATCCTCTGCAACAAATGAGATGCGGTGAATAAATTAAATAACGTTAAAGAGCAAATGGAGTAGAAGGTGCGTAAATAGCTGGAGAGGTACATAATAAATTTCCCAAGATACTGTACACAGCTAGTGTGGAAAGATAAGTAAAAAGGTGAGTAGTCTGGCACGGGTGGGGGTCGAGCAAGGCATGGCTGTGCAGCTATCTATGGATACAGTAATGATGAGAGTCGCGAGTAGACCGGACACCTCAAAACGCTTTGTGTCGCAGGGACAGATGCCGCTCTATGGCGCCGTTGTCGGGTAGCCTGCGTCTGGCTGTAGCGGGCCATTCCCAGAGATGACGATGGTATCCGTTTGAAAGCATGCCACTGCTGTCTATTTTGGCCGGTTTCCACAATGTTGATTGGTGTGATGCTGTACCACCACTTCAGAGTTTCTTTCAAGGTAACAAGAAACAAGAACAACTCATGATAATAATTATTTCATATTTAAGTATTAGGTTTATATCTGAATGAACAGACAGAAAATGAAATATAATGTTATTATAGCAGTTAATTTGAACAGGAGCAAATCGGGGGGGGGGGTGTAACTGAAACACAACGAAGGTTGAAGGTGCAAAGTTTGTAAAGAGAAACATAACTGCATTATGGATACTAAACGACAGGCATATAATGATGTTACGCAAGGCTTACCGGCGGAAAAAGTACAAAAACTGTGAAGTAACAGTGAAGCAAATTTCAGTTGGTGAAATATCATAAAAACCACAGAAAAACTGCGGGGTCGCAGCAGGGCTATAAGCAAAGTCAAAATTGGGCAAAAAGAAAAGGTTGTATGTTGCACAGCCCCGCGTGAGAAATAAAACCCAAACAATACAAAGCAAATTAAAGAGAAGACAGAAAATACACAAATTTTCGGCTTTCGCCTTTGTCAAGTGAAAAAAAACGAACAATAAAAGACTTCAACAGGAACGAAGTGAAACAGTTTACTTAGCTGCGAGTTCTTGCTTCGTTAGCAGCACCAAAGCACGTCCGTCCGCCAAAAGCATGGAAGCACGAAGAGACATAATTATCGGCAGAGTACATGAAGAATGTTTTTAAAATTTAACTCATATATTATAATTATGCATTCACTTTTCCCACCCACCCCACCCCCTTTATTCTCTTAATAACATTGGAACGACAAGGCATTGGGCTGACTGCATGTGAAAGGATGAAACCTCCTACATACATTTGAAGAAGAACAACAAAATTAACAGTGTCATTTTGCTTATCGCATTACATCAGTGCAAGGCACGGTTTAACGGCGCGATTTTAGCATGACCAAGAATACTAATTTTAGAAATTACCACGCCCAAACCTACGTTCCGGCCGATCCAGTTATAATCTACATTGAAGCCAAATCTACATCAGGTAATCTTTTAAAGGAAACTCTTCTTACAGAATGATTTATGATTCCTGATTGCATTCTGAATATTAACTTAAAGCCATATGAAATCGAAACATAGCTTTATCGTGAAACGTAAGCAATATTCAAAGCATCTCATTTCGCTTTCTTATTCTTCTTCTTCTTTCAATTTTCGCGCTGGCTCCGCCCTGGCCACAGGAAGTGTTGAAGAAACTTCTGAACTCTGGCTATCTGCCGATCGTTCGGGCTTTTGTTTACAGTAGTACTAGTAGAACCTTTCGCAACCGAGACACAGGTTCTTTAGTCTACATTCCATTGCCTGTTTGAAGGAAGTGGCCGTCCATCATCACCGATAGTTGTCAGTTTCAGTCTTCGCGGGGCTTGGATTTTGCAGTGTGAACTTGGACCATTGCATTGAAAGGTAGATATATCTAGATCTAGATTCTAGACTAATTTCAGTCTCCCCTCATTTTCGCCCCCATTTCTGGTTCAGTTACTACATTCATGTCAGTGTGAGTACTGTGAGGTAGTCTCACATTATAAAATCGATAGAACTATGGTGTCTGATGATGAAGGTATTGTCCATACATTGGTAACTGCACATTTGATTTTGAAGACAGTTTTCTGGAAATATTTTCATTAAAGAGCACCAGAATTTGACAGACAGTGGTGAGACAGTAGGCTATTTAGATCTAAAATCTAGATTCTAGGTCTAGATCTAGATCTAGATCTAGTAATAGTATCATACCAAATGTGAAATGACAAAACTGCAACGGGAAATTAATGAAATAGAGACCAGATCTAAATTTGCATACTAAATAAATAATATGAGCCTGTTGGTTTGATTTTTAATTGAAGTGTTAACTATTGCAGTAAATTAAAATAGGCAACACATTAATTATTGTTAGTTCGACTGAATGAAATTATGATTATGTTTCAATTTTCATTCAGTTGTCACTTGAATGTGTTGTTGGTGGTTGTTTATTGCTGCTTAGTAAAATAGTACTGCAGGCCTACAGAGTAGGCTTAGGTCTAACTGATTTCAAGCAGCGATAAAGTGATCGCCCTGAGTGTATTCACATTTAATGAAGGAGAACAAGTATAGAATTGTGCACATCTAAAATTCTAAGAAAACATTTATAAATAAATAGTGGGAATTTAGAATGCTGGCCAGGCCATGTGTCAAAATTTTGACAGTGTATACTATTACTATATAATTCATGAAATATCATAAAAACCACAGAAAAACTGTGGGGTTGCAGCAGGGCTATATATATAAGCAAAGTCAAAATTGGGCAAAAAGAAAAGGTTGTATGTTGCGAAACCCTGCATGAGAAATAAAACTCAAACAATACAAAGCAAACTAAAGAGAAAACAGAAAATACACAAAATTTTCGGCTTTCGCTTTTGTCTAAGTGAAAAAAAATCGAACAATAAAAGATTTCAACAGGAAACGCACAGAAACGAAGTGAAACAGTTTTCTTAGCTGCGAGTTTTTGTTTCGTTAGCAGCACCAAAGCACGTCCGTCTGCCAAATGCATGGAAGCTCAAAGTCTGTTAGTATTACTATATAGTATACCTTCCCAAAATTTATTATTAACTGGATTGAGTGAAATCTGATGTTCAAAGTGACTTAAGTTTGAAAACACCAGGAGGTATGTGTAGACATTTTTGAGGAAATTTGCTCCTGAAATCTAGACTTTGACTGCTGCTGTGAGACTGAGAGGGATTTATGAGGACAGGGGCTGTGAGGACTAGGAAGGACAACAGAAAGTTGTATCTCATTTCCTGAGTAAGAAACTGGCAGAGATTATTCATAGAGGTCTTTACAAGGAGTCATCACATATCAAAGTGCATGATCTCTTTTAAACTGAATACTGCTATTGCTAGCTGTAAATATCACTACAAGAGAATGAAGAAACTCCAATTACTTACTAATAATTATATCTCAAGCTTATTTTGCAGAGGATCAGAACTAATAATAATATGTGTCCTATTGTTTCTGTTATTTTCAGAAAAGTCTGCTTCTGTTAAGTTTTCTTGTCAAGTCTAGACATGACTGATAAACCACCACCTCCAGAAGTGAATCCCGGTCATGCTCCATACCCAACTAATCCGGGACAGGGTGGCCAACCACAACCTTCTGCTCCTCCACAAGGAGGAGGTTATCCAGCACCAGGAGGTTATCCTCCCGCTCCACCTCAGGGTGGAGGGGGCTATCCACATACAGGTGGTGATGCCATTTCGATGCAGCCTATGGCTGGAGGTGAGAGAATTGCTTGATTTTTGCCATATATTGAAATTCTACATATTAAAAAAATGAACCGCGGTCTGAAAAAGCAGCTTGGCATGAGAAGCTGAAGGAAGTCATTTGCATTGAAGATGCTGTCCCAGGTGGCCGAAAAGAATTCCAGGTGGATATGGAGCAAGCACAGTGACAGATAGAAATCAAATTGAAAATAGACCAAAACTGCTGCATTCCGATGGAGATCCCATGGCTGTGTTCACTTAAGAAAAGATAGACCTGGTCATCATTGAATTGGGTTCAGATCCAGCTTAAAACAACTCGGAAGAACAAGCAGATTTATGTGTATAATTTTATAAATTTATCAAAAGAGACTGAAAACGGTATCAACTATCATGCGTTTATTTTGTTATTTCCCCAGGTGCTGCTCCTGGTGCAGCAGGTTGGGCTCCAGCTCCTCAATCTGCTCCACCCAATTGTCCGACAGGACTGGAATATCTGATGCAGATTGATCAGTTGTTGGTCAAACAAAAAATTGAAGCAATTGAAGGTTAGTAGGAGCCTATTGTTAAAGATTATGCAGGATTTACGTAATGTAGTAAACACTTGTAAAATACTGTTTGCCAGAACAGACAACCAAATCAAGTCCCAAGGGCTAGATTTATTTTGCTGACACATGTGAAATATTTGTTAAGAAAGGTTACCACTATGGTTTCACAATGAAAAGGCACAGAAAGCAAACAGGAGAATAGACCCTCATGTGAACATAGTTAAGTCTAAAACAAATAATTAAATCTCTTAAGGTTTCAAGCAGTTTGCGAATGATATGACTGTGTTAGCTTTCCTGGGACCGGTTTTAACATCGATATTTGGGTGAGAGAGGTCAAACATGGGTGTAGTTTTCAAAATGCCACTGTGATCACTGTGGTGTGATAATGCAGTGGATGTTCAGGACCATTCCACCACCCTAGTGACATATGTATTAAAACGTTGTGAAGGTGACAGGTGACTCTATAATGTGTGGACAATTTATTGTGAAAGTTCTGATTGTTTTAAGATTTATATGTAGGTCATTGATTATTCAGCCATACAGGTATTTACTTGACGTCTTCAGATACTGTACTGCATGGCCAGACTACAAGTTTGGTATTAAATAATTTAATTAAGTATGTGGTGAATTCTGATTTCAGGTCTTAATTGTAACAAGAAAATGGTCTAAAGATGAAAACAAAATTAGAAGGTAGATTAGACTTACTGCTTGTTTCCTTTCTGGGTACCTTCAAAGTAGGTTCATATCTTTTAGATGGTTTATCTGTTCTTCTTCACTCAGCTAATAGAAAAATAATGTACATATACATGTTATTTATTTTATATTTGATTAGATATTAAACTGCTATATTTCAGCTTTTACTGGCTTTGAGACAAACAACAAGTACGAGATCAAGAATACCATGAACCAGCGAGTTTACATTGCAGTGGAAGGTTTGTCACTAAATTTGGAAATCACTTATAGGTCTTTAGTTTTTTAATATGCATTGCATTTCTCCTTTCAAGGCAAGCTTTAAGTGCCTCTACCAACACATAGGTATAAAGATATCTGCATAAATCTTTTGAGTGGGGTATTTCAAGATAATTAGAAAGGCAGTTCTTTTGCAGATATTTCAAATGCAGTGTATATTATTATAACAGTGGAACAGGTTGTTCAAAAGTGTTGTGTCCTTCCATTTCCTTATCCCTCACCCAATTAATATTGAGACACAAGTCTTTGATGTCCAGTGTGTAGTTACATATGTCTCTAGTTTTATTGTCAGTTTTAAAAGTTGACTCTAACAAGCAGGGAGTCTTCTTTGCAATACAGTACAGTTTTCAAACTTTTCCTGTTTTCCTATAGAATTAGCTGGCTGTCAGCAATAGCACATACTTGTTTAACCCTTTCGATGCCTATCGCCCGAATTTGGGCAATGGTTTCTTCTACCCTCTTAATGCCTATCGCCTGAATTCGGGTGACGTCTTCAACTACCCTCTTACTGCCTATCGCCCGAATTTGGGCGTTCTGAGGTGAGCTAATGTAAACAGGAAATACACCCCCTAAAAACGTGATTAGGGCTCCGGAAGTCAAATAATCTAATTCCTGATTGGATAAGCTTTAATTTGATCTCCGGATCATAAAGATCGGCCAATCGGTTTGTTTTTTATGCGCTTTTTTGTGCGGATACTCAAAGACAAGGCCAGGGGCAGACTGTGACACTGACCACATTTTAGTGACAGCAAAGCTGAGATTGAAAGCCTATAGGAAGAGCAAGCCAAAACCCACCACCAGATTTGACACGGACAAACTGAAAGACCCTGAAATCAGCAATGCTTTTCAGATCGAAACAGAAAACCGTTTCTCAGCATTACTCAAGGAGTGGTCAGCTGAAGAAAGACACCCAGATACACTGTGGAAAAGACATGAAAAGAATTTGGAGTGAAACAGCTGAATCGAAACTCGGGAAAAGAACGAGGAAAACTCCCAAACCATACATCAGTGAAGAGGTGATAGAGCTTGCAAAAAGAAAGAGCAAAGCCAGAAAACTTAGTAAACAAGATGAATATCATGCACTGAAGAAGGAAATCCAAACAAAGATCAGAAGAGACAAGAATGCATGGTTAGAAAGAGAGTGTGCAAACATAACAGAATGTAATACACAAAGAAAGTCAAAAGAAATGTTTGAACAAATAAGAAAAGTAAAAAAGAGGGATTTCCAACCACAGAACTTGAGTCTGAACAACAAAGAAGGCACAACACTGACAAACACAAAAGATGTGCTCTCAAGATGGCACGAATACGGCAAGATGCTGTTTGCGGACAACATCAGACCAGACCCGAGGGACCTCCAACAACCAGACTCACAACAGATAGATAAAGAACCAGAACCTCTCTTGGAGGAAGTACAGGCTGCAATAAAACAAATAAAGAATGGAAAATCCCCTGGATTAGACAACATACCAGGTGAACTCCTGAAACATACCAGCGAATCAGGAATAAAAGCACTCCACCAAATGATCTGCAAAATTTGGCAGACAAATGAATGGCCAACAGACTGGAAGCTACAAGAATTCGTCATGCTATACAAAAGCGGCAATGTCAAAGACTGTGGAAATTATAGAACCATCGCCCTCATCAGTCACACCAGCAAAATCCTGCTCATCATCATACTCAACAGAATGAAATCTAAGGTAGAAGAGGAACTATCAGAATGTCAAGCTGGTTACAGGACCAACAGAGGAACCGCTGACATGCTCTTCATACTACAAATAATGATTGAACAGATAAGAAGCAATGGAAACGAAGCCTTCATCACGTTCATAGACTACAGCAAAGCGTTCGACAGCGTTAGGCACCATCACCTGTTCGATATAATGATTAAGATGGGATTCCCGAAACACCTTGTGACCCTCATCGCTGCACTATACCACGAACAAAAGGCAACGATTAGATGGAACAATGAGAACTGTCCATATTTCAACATCGAGAAAGGAGTCAGACAGGGTTGCATACTTTCACCTCATCTTTTCAATATTTATACTGAGCAGATCATGAGAAACGCAGACATAGAAGATATGGGAATAAAGATCGGAGGCCGAAACATCACAAACCTTCGCTACGCTGATGACACAGCTCTTATGTCAGATAACATCACCAGCATGAAAAGAGTGTTGCACAGAGTGGATGAAGCGGGCAAGACAGCAGGCCTACACCTAAATGCTAAGAAAACGAAAGTCATGCATACTGGAACAGGGCACCATGAACACCAGGAGATACTAGTAAACAAAACAGCACTAGAAAAAGTGACTGATTTCAAATACCTAGGACATAAATCGCAAGATGGAAGCTGCTCAAAGGACATAAAAACAAGGATAGGAATGGCAAAACACAAAATGGTTCAACTAAACAACATTTGGAAGGATAGAGGCACACCAACGGACCTCAAAGTGAACATACTTAAGTGCTTGATCTGGCCAGTCCTACTATATGGTTGTGAAGCCTGGACACTCAAAAAGGCAGACATAACAAGATTGGAGGCAGCTGAAATGTGGCTTTACAGAAGGCTACTCAGAATAAGTTGGACAGAAAGGAGAACAAATACAAGCATCTTAGAACAGCTTGGCACCACCAGAAGAATAACACCTGAAATAAATAAAAGAAGACTTGCATACATCGGCCACGCTGCCCGAAACAAAAGCACGGCCCTTATGATATCAATCCTTCAAGGAAAGACAGAAACAAAGAGAAAACAAGGAAGACCACCCATTACATATCACGATAACATCAAGAAAGTCAGCCAGCTGGAAATAAGTGAACTAACTAGGAAAGCTAAGGACAGGATTGGGTGGAGGAGATTTTGTCGTGACATCCACTGTAGCAGCTAACATCGATGACGATGAAGGTGACAGGTGACTCTCTTCACTACAAAATAGCGTCTTTCGAGTCTGACAGTGACGCACGGCTGTTTAAATTGCTTGGAAAGCGGTATTCTAGTTGCCGACCGAAATGCCCCGCCGACCTCCCGCGATGCGGTCATAAATCACCTGTCAGCCGTGTGCACATCCGTGACGGCATGCCATCCCTGGTCAAACCTGCGTAATACGATTCCACCAATTTTCGCATACTTTTGCAGCGCGATATCTTCCGATCTAATAATGCTACAGCACCATGCGAGATCTCATTTTAAACGTCAGGATTGTACCGACAGGACGATATAACTTTTGCTGCTTACTTTTCAAGATTGTTGATTTTATCGGCTGATATTTCCAATGTGTTTTTTAGAGTTTGGAATTTGATTTTCAACATTAGTTCTCTTTGATCTTCAATATTTTGCGCGGGCCACCTCTGATTTCAATATAAAATCAATATTTCGAAAGTGTAAAGGCTAATCTCTAACCTGTGCAAGTTTGGTGTATGTATAGGTTCTGTGTGATTTGTTAACGATTTTTGAAAAAGTTGTGCGACTCAATCGAGGCGCTTCTGTGCCAGTTTTTGTTTGTTTGCCGCCTGTTATTAGCAGCTTGTATGAAAAATATTGCAAAATGGAGCACCATGAAGAACATAATCCACGTTGAGCGCCTCCACAAACTGTGTCGGACATGTGGTGGGGGGACACTTAGCAAATGGCAAAAGCGGAAACCAAAGAAGTGCAAGGACTTTGAGAATGAAATTTTGCTTGCTTTCGGTGTAGCCATCACCGGCGACTTGAATCATATTCATTCCTCAACTATTTATTACTTGTGTTTGGCCATGATAGGAAACATCAAACGCCATGCATTCAAAGGTAGTACTGTTAACGCAAGCAATTTGGCACAAGGAAGTTCACATTTATGGACTGAATTTCAGCCACACACGAAGGCCGCAGATTGTGTATTACGTACACAGTATTTGAAGACTAGTGTGGGGAGTAGACATGTTTCAAATGACTCCACACCACATCAAGACAGAGACCATACAATAATTTCCACAGCAGGATGTTCAGCCACGACATTAGAGGACATAATCCCTTCGCCGATGACATAAAATTCAACATGTGAGAACACAGCACCAACACAAACGATGGCATATACAATACAAGACGCAATCCATCATGACATAACGGAAGCCACATCAGCTACATTACATGACACATCCAACCTATCAATGATCTGTAGTACAACATGCGAGGACACAACGCTAACAGAAAACACACCGTCATTTAGCAGTGGCCTTAATGAGGCAGAGTTGAGCGGCCCCCCTATTGCTACATCAAAGCCACACAAACCTATAAAGGTTATGATAGACAGCAACACCTCACCGGCATTTAAACACGGCAGGTTATTTTCCCAGTCATTCGAACTGTCCCCAACACGGCCACTTAAACAAGAAGAACATAAACTTCTCACATATTTCGATCCCCTGAGCCCTAGGTCAGGGCCTATCTGCTCACAACTAGACAGCATTGACTGTTTAACACTCACCCTGCGCGTTACCCGTGAAGCCCGCTGCCCCGTCAGTGACCTTACTCACGGAGAATCTTATCTGGGGTCACTGACCCGTGCCGCTAGACGATGACCACATACGCTGTCCACGTGGTTCGGTTTTTATTGATCGGTATGAAAACATTCGCTGCTATGCCTTATCACGCTTGATAACGAATTAACCAGCAAAACCTTAGTCTGTCAGTCTCTAACCAATGATCTGACTTATGATTCCAAACTGACAGCTGTAGTTTTCGTGAGAACGAAGCATAACTAGCCACGCCCTCCCAAGCCCTACACAAATGGTTTCATCCTGATTGACACATACTAATAAACCAATGTGGGCATTTGGGGCAAAGATTATTTCAGAGCTTGTTTCAGATTGGTTCTTAGATACAGACAACTCCAGATGGTGGTCAGCTTGTGAGAAAATGAGATAATATTGCAAATTTGTTGAGCAACAGTTCGCATGTCGATGTTACATCTTTTGAAAGTGTGGGGAGAGCCTTTGAAAGCTTAGTCTTTGTGATTCCGACCAGTGGTTCACTGGTTAACATGTCCATGTCACAATGATTTAGAAGAGATACAGTGAACAATAACACGGTGGTTACGTCTCAAAAAGGTCAGTGACCCGACGCCTGAAATAGGGCTTGCGCATGGCGCGGTCAGCTTGACCTGGGCGACTTTCACCGCCCGTGCGGCGTGAGCGCTTGCAAGTCAATACCAACTATTGCCGCCCCGCGCAGGGTGAGGGTTAAGTGCAGGCGTGACATGACACTGGCAGTTAGGCGAACGGAAAATGATCGTCGAACTCGAATAACTGGAGACTGGATATCTATACATGAATGCAGTCATGTGAGTTTTGAAATTTAACCTATCTCTCATGTTGTGTGATGATTTCACCTCATTTGATGGGGGCAATCATATCTAATTTCATATCTGAAATTATGAACAATGTACTAATTTGAGGAAATATTGTATAACTTTGTGCCTCTATATCTCTATTACGATGGTGAATACATTTCTATGGTTCACTGTATACACTTACAATATATCACAAACTTATTATGTGTTTACAAAAATATGGGCTGATTTGGGTGTGAGACTGCTTTGATTACCGATAAAAACAGCGAGTCAGAAGCGCTACACGGGCTCCGGGAAACCCCCCCTCGAATCGAGGTCGCTGACCCAGTTAACGAGGTCGCAAGCGGGTCAGGTCACCGGTAGCGGGGAGCCCGCTCGACTGGGCTTGGCAACTAGAATACCGCCTCTTAACAGCCGTGGACGATGTTGATCAAAATATCGGGGATTTGTTTGTAAATTCCGACTCTGAAAACGATTTTGATGGGTTTGACATCAACCAAGAAGATATTCACAATAATGATTTAGTTGACTTGCGTACGTGCGCTCCAGTTGGTAATGTAGATCTAGATCTAGCTGCAGATCTAGCCGAAGGCGGGAGTATAGATGTAGATCTAGATCTAACGAAGGATGAAATGAGTGCATTTTCACGGTAGCCAGTAATGAACGCGTTTATAAACATTGATCCCACACCTCTAGACTTTGTCAAGCTGATTATTGATGATGTTCAATCATTAGTCTTGATGATTTTATCAGTTTTGCTGCCAAATAAAAGTCAGAATGTTAGTATTACAATATGTTTATTTTCTTTTTGTAATTCTTGTGATGCTGCTGAAACTGCTGCTGCCACCACCGCTACTATCACCATCACCACTTTGATATGTTCATTATGCGGTACGGTATTCATTGTACTAAAAGTTTCTTTCTTACAGACTTATAAAATTCCCAATATCATAAGATATATGAATTTTTTTCTATTACACCCTTGTTCGGACAAGTTTTGCAAAAATGGTCTGGCACTGAGGGAAAAATCACAGAAAATAGGCTGGCATTGAGGGAAAAGTTTTGGAAAATGGGCCGGCACTGAAAGGGTTAATCAGAAAGTAGGGGAGAAATTATGACATTACAAATTAAAAAAATTCCAGCCCAAATCATTGGTTTCAATTAGGCCCCTTTTGTGTGAAAGTTTATAAGTAACCCCATGTTCACACGAGAGATCTGCTATCATTAATTGTTGTGCCATTTACGAACACATGGGGTCAGTCTTTATTTCTCACCTGTCAGTGTTCTCATCTAAGTTACGTGAGCTCAGTGTGAACACTAATAGGCGGGATATAAAGTTTAGTCTCGTCTGTTTGTGAATGGTACAAAAGTTAATGAAAGTGGATGTCTGGCGTAAGCGAGGAGATAATTCTATTTGAATACATGTGACTGTTTCTGCCATTCCTTAATGCAGGATGCACACTTGGCTCCATGAGAAATCTCATTTATTTGAAAAGCCAGTTGTATTGAGCACGACACTACCACTTTTACCACTAGTTTAACTAGAGATTTATTTTTGATTGGAAACTCTTGAAAATATTAGTTTTGGTCTTATTCACATGTGCAAAGTGTGTAACTTGAAAGCAAAAGTGCAATTGTGTTATTTTTAGATGCATGCACTTGGACCTCGAATTTGATTGCTTTTCTTTTCATGTATACAGACACTTGCTGTTGCACCCGCAACTGTTGTGGTGCCTCCAGACCATTTGATATGAAGATTCTAGACAACCATAAGAAGCAGATAATGCATCTATCTAGACCTCTCCGCTGTAGCACCTGTTGGTGTCCTTGCTGTTTACAGGTGAGCTTGTCATGGCTGAGCATCGGTCTGGATGTGCTACTGTCCATCATCTTTTTTTTTCTTTTAGAAAAGATCAGCGACATTAAATATGACATTAACCTCTTTGTGCTCGTCATTTTTCCTTATACGTGTCACTGCCAAGATGCCATTGTGACGAGCGTCTCTGCAGTCGGGAGATTACAATGACGAACCATGCTCGTCATATGTTCTATTCGCCATATTAAACATAGGAGCGTTGCCGCATAAAAACTGATGGCAGATTCGAATTCAGCTGTATCGATTTCACACAGATAGAACTTATTTATTTTGAAAAACAACGCCGGTGAGTCTAAAACCGGATATAAACCAGCACGGAGCCATCCACATCGTCGGGATCTTCACAAAAACGAGTGAAAAGACTGTTTATCAATGGGATGATGTGCTAAGCATGTTATTGGATAATGCAAGTGATGATGAGGCCTACTATGAAGACTCCGGGAGTGAATATGAGCTCCCAAGAGCCAACAATAGCAGTGACTCAGATCTAGATCGTGACAGTGCTAGTGTCGGCAGTGATGAGACTAGATCTAGATCTATCCCTAGAAGATCTAAACCTAGCTGCTTAGAAATATACATATGCATAGTTTTGATCACATCCAAACACAAAACAGCTAAAAGACTGACACATCTTATTTTTCTCCTAAATCTCCTGCGTCCCTGGGAATCGAAACATGGGGTAAAATGGTGCGTGGTGCATCACAATATTACCTTGCATCACGAAGGGGTTAATCCCTTGCTTGCCATACCGGTTTCCATTCCTATGCCGGGGCAAAAGGGGACAAAATCAGCAAATCTGAAAAATTACACACCATAAATCGCACGCTTTCAAAATACATGCAAATGTAAAGTAAGTAGGGGAACTAACTAGAAAATACAAAACAATCATAATTTGGGAATTGTTTCCATATGATCTAACAAGAAATGCATGCAAACTAGGCCCGGAACAGTTCCGGGCACATGGCAGTATAGTCGAGATAAAAAAACCTGGAACAGTTCCGGGCAAAGCAGGGAAGGGGCTAACCACTTCACTGTGATGTGGACGTGCACTACATGTCTGGAAATGGATGGTGGGAGTGTGTTGTGGTGAATGTCTTAAAATAGACAGTGTGGGGTGCTGTTGATGTATGTATAATTCTGACAAAAAAATGTTTAACCTGTAAGTTTCAAGCAATGGAACAAAAAAAAAATAATTATTTTCCACATACTGCAGAGTAAAGCATTTAGCAGTGAAGGGGTTAAAGCACTTTCTTTTTTTCTTTCTTTGTTTGTTAACGATCTTAATTGCATTCTGTTGTTCCCATCATTAAAGCATTACTAGCGCGGATTCATCCCAAGTCTAATGACATTTAACAATTTTATAATGAAAGAAGGAGCCAAATCAGTAATTCAAACTGATCAAACCAAATTAACAACTAGAATGACTAGAACTGAATGAAACAATGTTTTAAGGAAGTAACACTAACAAGAGGAACAGGTGTGACTAAATGTGTCAAACGTCAACTTCATGAAGTAGACTTACAGCTATATTATTGTCTTCAAAAGACAGGTAAATACTGGAAAAAAGAAATATGATACAAAATTTGAGTCAGGAGAAAATCTAAACAGAAATAGAGAAAACTGGAAATCTGGATACCTGTAATATATTCATTCAGCAATGTTTGAAATGCCACAATTGGAGACAAATAGAAATTTTAGAGGAAAGTTGAGGGACATCATGAAATGTTGAAGACTTCTGATGTTGTTCATTGTCCACAGATAATTTGACATGTTTTGAATCTGTTTGTACTTGTAGAAAATGACAGTGGAGGCTCCTAAAGGCTCTGTGATTGGTTACGTGAGGCAGGCCTGGAGCTGTTGCCATCCCAAGTATAAAATTAACAATGCTGACGATCACACTCAACTGCGTATCAAGGGCCCATGCTGTCGCTGCAATATTTGTGGAGATATTGAATTTGAGGTTTGTATTGTGACAAGTCAGTGTATTGTTTTGTTTCTGTCAGATCAAATCGCGAAGTAAATGTTTTCTATATGAATGTCTGAGAAAGTTGTATTTTGCAAAACCATTGCACCTTGATGTACATTGCAAAAGTTAGAATAAAATTTCACATTAGTAGCTTCAGAAATGAAAAAGTAGATTGCAGATTCCTGCTGAAAAAATGCATCGTGAGAAAACACATTGTTCAACAATGAAAACACTCGTAATAAATGACGCCTTGTATCTTTAAAGGCTGTTTTTGGCATGAAAAAAATGTGGTAAAGATTGTCTAATACAGTGCATTTGTGTTCAGAAATGGCTGAATATTCAGAAAAACAAAACGAACGAGGAGAACCATAATTGATTTGTTAATGCCAGAATCTGATATCAGGATTCCCCTCAAGAAAAGAGTTAATGCCCGGTAAAGGAAAAAAGTACGAGGTGAAACAACCCACATTACTTGTACAGTCAGGATCAGTTATCATCATGAAGCTATTGGTTAGGTGTGGTACAAATGGAATTGGAAAAATGTGTTGATGAAACAAAAGCAAACAGTAAAGTTGGCATCGATGTCAGAGGAGTCTTTAAGACGTCATTGGAATGCCGACATAAGAAGAATTAAAAACTTTAGTTCGCAAAAGCAGATCCTTATCCATAAGTTGTGAGTTGTGAACTGTTGTGAGTTGTGTACTGCGCCTAACAGGCTGCATCACAATTTGCTCTGAGAGAGAGAGAGAAAGAAGCAGTGCAGTGTGGTGAGCGCTTCGCCGGCGCTCCATTCTGCTCTGTGGTTGACAGGTTTCTTCTGTAAAGCGCATAGAGCATTTTAAAAATGGATATGCGCTATATAAAATAATAATAATAATATAGTGATGATTACTGCTAATAGTTGTTGTGAATACCATTATATTCTGGTTGAGTAGCCTGAAAACAGATTTCAGTACAGAATGCACTCTCACTGTTTATAAATATTCTTTTTCTTATTGCCCCCAGTATGGGATATTTGAATATTACATTGTTCATCATACTTTCTGTGCTTTAGTGCATTAAAAAAATGCTTTAATGCAGAACAGTGTTTGGTAGGTGGGCATTTTTTTTTTTTACTTGTTTTACTTCTTTTCAAGCAACTTCATGGTTCACAGATATTGTTTTGTATATTTATCTGAAAGGTTACAACACCTGATGTTTAATTATCTGAAAGGTTACAACACCTGATGTTTAATTATCTGAAAGATTACAACACCTGATGTTTAATTATCTGAGAGATTACAACACCTGATGTTTAATTACCTGAAAGGTTACAACATCTGATTAATTATCTGAAAGATTACAACACCTGATGATTAATTATCTGGAAGGTTATAACACTTGATGTTTAATTATCTGAAAGATTACAACACCTGATGTTTATTTATCTGAAAGGTTACAACACCTGATGATTAATTATCTGAAAGGTTACAACACCTGGTGTTTAATTATTTGAAAGGTTACAGCGCCTGATGTTTAATTATCTGAAAGGTTACAACACCTGGTGTTTAATTATTTGAAAGGTTACAACACCTGATGTTTATTTATGTGAAAGGTTACAACACCTGATGTTTATTTATATGAAAGGTTACAACACCAGATGTATATTTCTCTAAAAGGTTACGACACCTGATGAATCCACACACGTTGGTCAGATTACCAAACAGTGGTCAGGTCTAGGCAAGGAAGTTTTCACTGATGCTGACAACTTTGGTGTGACTTTCCCACTGGATCTGGATGTCAAGACAAAGGCAACAGTACTTGGAGCTGTCTTTTTGATTGTAAGTCTTGTCTCATAGATCTGTAACTCTTTCAGACCTGCATAGTTTTACACACTTTTTCCACAATATAATTTTTTACCAGTATAAAAAATAAAGGAGTTGTGATGTATTTCCTATCATAAAACACGTAATATTTCTAAGTTCCTCAGAACTATTCATTTTGTTGAGAGAATGGAAATAAAGATTCAAGAAAACTAGAATCTCAAAGGTATTGAGTCAAAATGAAAGGTCTACTGTGTTGATATAGACAGTGATGGTGATTGGGCATTCGGAAGCAGCTTTATTGATGCACTGTGTGTTGCTTGAACCTTGAAAAATTAGTTCTAGACTTTGTAAGAGAATAGAATGCTACATTAGAGGGTAGATGTATAAGTGATGTATCAGATAACTTCACTCTGTAGAGATTGTAAAAAAGTAGAAAACTGCAATTAGGGGCCAGAGACAAGATCATTAAGTCACTGTAATTCTCCTTAGGTCTATTGTCTCTTCTGTTCAGTATTCAATCAATTGCCCATAGTGGGATTATCATGAAAGAGCAACTTTACTCAGAAATACTCAGTTTGTGGGTCAACCAAAGATCCATTTGGGTTTGGAACTGTGTACGAAAGCTGTCAATCTGCATACATGAGGATGATTGTGGTTGTGTATTAAACGACAAAAGAACATCCAGATTCATAATCTAGGTGTGGCCCGACTTGCAAAGAGTGGAAGGAAATCATTTGTTTGATGTAGGTTCTCTTCCCCTGATTCCCAGTAATCTCCCGGTTTCAAGAATACAAATTCTTTTGTTTTTCAAATGTCTGAATGAGTAATGCTCGATTCTGCTTGTTCATGCATTAGTTTAGATTTGTTTGACACATTGAGAAAACAAAGGAAGAAACTTTTTATTTTCCGAGAGAAAGAAATGTTAAACACCATGAAAATAAAAGGCATCTTTTAATCATTCTCATTTCATGACCTAATGAAGACCTATTGTTCTTTTGCAGGATTTCATGTACTTTGAACATGATAGTGGTGATGTGAAAGATGAGGCAAAACGACTGAAATAAATAGCTGGTGCTGCATCAGAATTTGCCACAGAAAAATGTTTGGACGACATCCAGGAGTAAATGGAGATTATTCAGTTTTGTTATTTTCTCGTTCATTTCCTGTTGTTTTTTTTTGTCTTTTCATGTGGAAAATATTCAATATCACCAATGTAGAAGCAACATAATTGGCCAAACTGAACATGTTTGTCATGTATATAATGTGGAGACAGAGAAGTCCACACAATGTGTCGATGCAAATAGTTTATGGAAGAGATGCAATACACTCCAGACAAGGTTTTCTGGATTCTGGTAAAGGATGATGGAGTCTCCACAGTCTGAATCATGTCACCTAAATTTGAAAAAAGACCCACAAAAAAAATGGTGCTGCATCACTTGCAAGTTCCTTTTAGAATGACTTTAGTTGAGTTTCATTTCTTTGGCGAGAGATTGTCTGAAAAATTTAGAATCTAAAAGTTGAAAGGAATTCACCATGAGTTGTTGATACGAGTTTTAAAGCTAAGAGTTGACTTGTTGCATACTTTCACCAAGTCCATGAATGATACTTTTCCTATGCAAAGTCCTCAAATATTTTGAGGAAGAAAAGAAGTGGCCAGGTAGCAGTACAATTTGTGGAGAAATGACCTCATTATTTGTGTGTGGATTATACCATGTTATTTTTAAAAATGGTGTCAGATGTTTTTTAAACTTCTAAATCTACTTTGTTCATATTTGTGGCCGTAGTTGTAGTAGTTCTCTAAGTAATTTTATCAGGTATACATGATGATCACTTTGCAATATCTAAGCCTTCACTTACATTTCAGCTCTGGGCAGGGGGAAAAGTATAGTTGAATGCATATTGATGTGCACGTAGTGGACACATTAGGTGCCTGACTGAGTATTGCAGAGACTCAGAATGAAAATTGTCATCCACAGTAACATAAAATTTAATGTGCAGTAAGATCGACAAAAGAAAGGCCAGCCAAAGCTCATGTAATCAACCAGCCATAGGACACTGTGCAGACTGGAAAACACGAGTTATTAAAGTTTTGAGGATTGTTTCAAGTGTTATGATTTACTCTCATGACTTTTTCTAAACATTTCATGATTTTTCAACATCTGCGTAGACTTTTTTCTTTGTGTTAAGATGAATTGTTTATCATGACGTAAAGTGTTAGGTTTGCCATGTGCACCAGAGTTGAAATGTACTGAAAATATTTTGGGTTTGCAAAGGGTGCAAGTGAAAAGGGTAAAAAAAGCTTTATTCTCATTGAAAACCTGCGTAACGAGAAAGCTCATGTTTGTTCATGATATGATAATTTCAAGACAAATAGACACTTTATATATAGTTCATGTTCAAATGTTTGGACATGATAGAAAACACACAAATTTGTTGATCCACTGGGCATTCTGGACACATTAGGGCTCCTCTGCCTTTAAAAACTATTTCATTGCTAATGTGTTGTACAACAGATATCATCACTTGGATGGTATCTGTTAATCTTTCTATTGGTGTGATGTTGCTTGTTACTGATTGCTAATTTGTTTTTTCCTCTTGTGGCCAGTATTGGAGATGACATCTGTGAAGACAATGACTTGATATAACAATTTGACGGGTCTGACCGACTTTTCTGGATGTTTCTTTTTTTCTTGCTGCAGACTGTTCCTTCAGCTGTGTGCATGATCTGTTTCTTTAAATATTTTTTGTTAAGCTGGAGGGAGAAAAAGATCACTTGCTAAAATAATTTGTTGATGTCTGGGTGAATATAGCTTACACACTCAGGTCATTGATCACTATTTTGAGAGATTTGCTGTGAGATTCATTCTCCTTTCTTATAACTTTACGTTGACTCAGGACAGCCTGTAATATTGTGAGAGCTTTCTAGGAATTTGGCACTGTAGATTGTCAAGCATATCTCTTGACTTACTGCTGTGGTGTGGCAGTGGTGGCCACTTTTGTATCATTATTATTACCATAACTAAATGTGCAAAAATGTATTGTAAATTAGTTTTCAATCTTTATAAAATCACGATCTAATTATGATTTGTATTTATAATATTTGGTCTTTTGTTTGCCCTTTACATATGGCTGATTTTATGAAAATTGAGTTGTTAGCACTGGTAATGAATATGAAATAAAGTAGCACTAGTTTATATAAAGAAGGAAACAAAAATGCGAAACTACAGAACACACAATTGATTACCTGGACAATGGTTGAGAAAGGCAGCAAGTTGAGCTGAAAAATGCACTATTTGACACAAAACAACAGGAAGAGGAAAACTACAAATCTGTCACTGCAGACCAAGCAGCTTTCTTGCTCTTGCCATTATCTTGTGATTCATTGGTTTGTTGTCTTTTCATATTTATGAAACTGCATAATTTCTCAGGCATCTTCTCAGCTGGGTCATAAACATTTCTGTCTTTTGAGCGGCCATTTCTAACACTGGCTGAATTATCTCAGCAACACTGTGATCTTTTTGGACTGAATTTCAAGAATCTTGGAGTTGGAAAATGAAATTGTCAAAACTCATGAATTTTTAAGTCTTGTTTGCATATAAAGGACAGCACATTTGTGTTGTATGAGAAACAGTTTATTGGTGTTCTTAGTGAGGCTTTATCTGAAGGTGATCTAGTGTATACCTTTTGATGTAAAAGTTATTGCTAGGGAAAACAAAAAACTTCATTATTCAGTAGCTATTTTGTAGTTTGTTTCTTGATTGTTTTGTTGCAAGATGATGGTTTATTTGGTTGCTGGACAGTTCCACATTGGACATGGTTTGAGTAAATCAGTGTTGAATTTTTAAAATTCTTCTGTATTGTTTTTTGCCATACCCTCGTGAATTCTAAAAAATTGCGAGTGGCAATACAGTATTATAGTATTACTTAAACAGAACAGTGTGGTCTTTTTTGCAGAAATAAACTAAAAGTGTGGGATGGTCCCATTATTTTGCCCTGTAGCCACCATCTGATGTTGAATATTTATTTAACAACATCTTTGTTACTAAATTCCACATTTCTCAATGATTCTGTGTAGTTTTGATGATATACCATCTCACCGCAAGGAAGTCACTACTTACTGTTGTGTGTCAAATATTCAAACTCTTCAGGAGGAGCAAGAAACAAATTCTTTCTGTTTATATTTTGCTCTGACTGACAAGAGTTTTTCCTCACTAACATCTGTACTTTCATGGCCATAATTATGCTCAAAAGTATTTTAATTGGCGCTCTATGTGGTCTGAAAACATCAAGAATGCCAAATTTGAACACCTGACAGTAGTATCTCTGTGTACAGATCTTCATGTGAAAAAAACCCCACCACTGAGATAAATATTTGTTAACCATGATTGTGAATGTATTATAATGAGTCAAGCTTAAGTTGTTTAGTTTTGAACTGCTCAGTTTTTGACCAATCACACCTTTTATACTGAATACCCACCAGATTTTTGGCATCTAGATTTTAAGACTATTTATATATTTTTGCATCACATTCGCAATCTCCTATGTGCCTTGTGTTTACAAGCCTTATGTTTATTTATATGGGCACCAAATATGGTTCATTTGCAGGCTTCTTTCTGTCATAATGGTGACTGTATATCGAATATGGAATAAACAGTTTTTGCAGCTAAAGATTAGATTTAGATAATGTACCCAAAGAAGCAATCATAAAGAATTGAAGAGCTGAGTTCTGTATCATGCCTAAGTCAGAAATTGTTTGAATTGAGTTTGAGATATTGAGCAAAAACTGGGTTTTTGTGCATGATGTAACTCAACTCTTTTGAGGATCCTCAAATCAAAAAACAAACAGCCCTCTGGGATAATGTGCACTGCCTAGAAGTAGTAGAAGGCAGGGACTTGCTGATATTTATGCACCAACATTGCTGTTTGTTTGGAGCCCAGGTCTTTGGAGGAAGGCATGATGCAGAGCTAACCTAGTTGGTTACCAGTACCTTATAAAGCATGATAGAACATGGATTTGTTCAGAATGTTGTTAATATTAAAATGAACAGTTTGGTTTGAAGACATGTATAAGAGACCAAGTATTTTTACTGTTGTTTAATAATGTTACTGTAAAAGGAATTGGCATTGACAGTTTATTTATGTTTTATCCCGGCTTTTGTCATGTGATAAGAAATCCACAAAAAGTTGAGGTGTGGATTAAGTTCTTAATAATGGTCTCATTCTTTTGTCTTTTTTTTTTTTCAATCTGTTTATTAAATATCAAATTTATATCACTATATTTGGAAACACAATCCTATCATCCCATAGGAAGAATTATTTCTTTATGTAGAAGGTTACATGTAGTTTTGTTTCACTGATATCTATATTTGTGCAGAGGAATGTTGGTTGTTCTTATCTGAATCATAACCTGCAGATATATCTGTTAGTATGTGTGTGTGTGTGTGAGAGAGACAGAGAGAGAACATGATCTAATTTTCTATGATTTGCCACACAGTTCATTTACAGATGAACAGAAAGGTGCATTTTCTCCATGCATTAAGTTGAGAATGGGTCTTATCACCCCCATATCATGTAAAGCAGCAAAATTTACACTATTTTCACTTTGCAGCACTTTCAGCATCAACAATTTTGATAGAACATTTTAAAAATGATGTGTCCACACAAGCATAATGATGCCATAGGGTGGGAGGAGAAAAAAAAAGAAATCAGTTCTTCATTGTCAGATCTAGCTATTTAATTTCATACATGGCCATACTATAGTATAATTTCTCAATGAGCTATATTTTGCAGTGGTCATGGGCAGCTCATGAAACATGAATCATATGTTCATCCCAGTGATACAGAGATATATGTGAAAAACAGAGTGATAATCAAATAAAATGCAGAATTTTCATTGTAAGGAATTCAATTGGAGCCTTTTTAAAGTGTAATTTGGTTAAATCGGTTACCCTTAACGACTAGTGCAGCTTTCTGGTTCTTGTAAATTCCTTTGCTCAGTATGTTGTATGTACATTTGTTACAGTGTATTTGTTTTTTTTGATAAAGGTTATCATGAGATTTGAATTGTTTGTTCAGTCTTGTAATCACTTCAGTGTCTGTTTCATAACCTCCCCCATCCCTTTCCCTTCCCCACGCCAAAATTTTATTTGCTCGTTTTTGGTTTTTTTTGTGTGTTGCTGGTTTGTCTGTTACTCTAGTATTTATGACTTGGTCGTGATTTGTCATTACATTGAAAAATCTATCACCTGTATACACATATATACTTTATTTGACTATCATTTGGATGAACTTAGTAGTCCTGCTGAGTTCTTTTCTTGGTTTTGTGATATTATTGTCCAGACAATGGCAAACAGCTGCTGGTTATTTTTGTTATCTGGATATGGCATTTTTAATACTTTGGATATCATACCAGTATTTTGAGATGGTTTAAATAGGGGTCTTTGAGATTATAATTAATTTTTTATTTATACACATGTATTCCTTGCATATGATTTAATTAGAAATGTGGTTGTGAATTTTGATTTTTTAAATAAAAATCATCAAGTTTCTGGTGCCAGTTATGATTTTTCTTTGAATCCCTAACCAATTTAATCTTATCTGTTATTGTAGTGTAGCCTAATAGAAAACTAGACTTAGTATCTTACATCCCTCAAACTACTCAGTTCTGGGCTAGGCCCATTTTGCACACATTTAACTTTAAAATTCATATTTTAGTAGATGATTTAATTGTGTTTCTGTGTAATTTATTACATCTAATGTAATTATATCTAGGCAACATGTCCAATGTATTTGAAACTTGTAAGGACCATGGCATTTTAGACTATCATTGTAGAGAAATTTTTAATGTTTTTGCTCATTCAATGTAAAGGAAAAGATGAAACAATGCCAAACCAAGAAAAATACACTCAAACAAGAAAGAGTGTTTAATGTACCATACTGGAACAGGGCACCATGAACACCAGGAGATACTAGTAAACAAAACAGCACTAGAAAAAGTGACTGATTTCAAATACCTAGGATCACATAAATCGCAAGATGGAAGCTGCTCAAAGGACATAAAAACAAGGATAGGAATGGCAAAACACAAAATGGTTCAACTAAACAACATTTGGAAGGATAGAGGCACACCAACGGACCTCAAAGTGAACATACTTAAGTGCTTGATCTGGCCAGTCCTACTATATGGTTGTGAAGCCTGGACACTCAAAAAGGCAGACATAACAAGATTGGAGGCAGCTGAAATGTGGCTTTACAGAAGGCTACTCAGAATAAGTTGGACAGAAAGGAGAACAAATACAAGCATCTTAGAACAGCTTGGCACCACCAGAAGAATAACACCTGAAATAAATAAAAGAAGACTTGCATACATCGGCCACGCGGCCCGAAACAAAAGCACGGCCCTTATGATATCAATCCTTCAAGGAAAGACAGAAACAAAGAGAAAACAAGGAAGACCACCCATTACATATCACGATAACATCAAGAAAGTCAGCCAGCTGGAAATAAGTGAACTAACTAGGAAAGCTAAGGACAGGATTGGGTGGAGGAGATTTTGTCGTGACATTCACTGTAGCAGCTAACATCGATGACGATGAAGCCGACAGGTGACAGGTGAGGTGACTGGCAGAAACAGTTGATTCTTTAATGGGACTTTCATCAAGCAGTATAGCAATGGGAGATTTATCTCTTGTGGACAAACTCCTGGGCACCTCGCTCTCCTCCCACCGTTATCAGATAACAACACATATATAACTTTATAAGCCCATGTCATCCCCATCCCATGTGATTGTTGTATTAAGAAGTGGTAATATAATATGTCACAAGAATATTATTTCCCTCGACATTATTGGGTAAATTCATGTTTTTGATACAAGTTTTTAACCACATGATTTTTCTCGGAATTGATAAATGATTTAATTTGAACTTTTCAAAATGTGACCACATAACATGTAGTTATTTTTATAAGTCAAACAAATTCATGATTGTGGAGGAATAAGTTCATAATTTTAAGTTTATGGGTAGATTTTATATTGAGAATAAATCATGAGGAAAATAAATTATCAGTAACTGATTTAGTTGATGTCTGAATTTGGCATTTCAATGGGTTTAAAACATTATTTCAGTTTTCCTATATTTGCTTTTGCTATATTATTCATAGAACTGTGGACCATAGTTAGTTTAATACACATCTTTTATCCCAATAGCGTTGAGTATCACAGTGAAAGAGTACTTGCAACTCTGGACTTTTGGGGATTAGACCTGTGTTAGCCTTTTTTTTGGATTTGCATCCTGTCATTGACAACTGTTAGTATTTGTAGATTGAATGAAACACACAGTAGGAACATTTAAACAGTTAATGTAGACAATATCTCTTCTCAAAGATAGGCCCAGGTAGAGAATTCAGTTGATTTTTGCAATAACGCTTTCCTTGTTACTTTTTCCATTTTCACATGTGCAGGCTACACATAGATAAAACGCCATGACGTACAAAAATAAGCATGTAATTGATGTATTGTGCTTTCGGAGTCCGATGCAGTATACAAAATAACAGTTGCAAGCTGCTTTTTTTATTTGTTTTAAAAGTTAATAATTCATGTGGATGTAAAACCAAATGGGCCAGGTGTGCCTGACTTGGGCAAGAACATTCATTGAAAGTCTTGATAATCATATAATGTTGCTGGTGCTTTCTCCCGCATGTACATTTATATTTAGGCTGTTTTAATCGTTTTATAACTTTTTTATCACTCGCAAAAATTTGGTCAGTAGTCTGTAATTTTCACGAGGTTTGCTTGGTCACTGAACTGACAGCATAGTGTGCAATTTTGAAACAACTTATGAATAAATATACAGGGGATCTAATATTGAGGGGCGCATGGGTAAACTATCGTAACTGTATTTTTACAGATTTTTCAGAAGCAAAACACTGAATGACTTTCTTTGTCAGACTTAATTGTTATGATATTCAAAAAAAATTTTTATTTGCCTTGACCTTACTCTTTAGAATTTCCCCCACAACTTATACCATAACCTGCAGGCTGTCAAGATCTACAAACATGCTAAATATCTCAAGTTTCAATAAAAAAAAAAGTCAAAAGTTATGATAGTTTTTTTACCTGCAGCCCTTGATATGAGTTGCATCATAATTGCTGCTGGAAATTGGCAACAAAGCCTGTATAGGGGGTGCTCTTAAACTGCAGTATACCAAAGTAAGTATACCAAGTAGTTAGCTACCTTGATATGATTTACTGCATCTTTAAACCAGCAGTGTAGAAATGCTGTAATTACAGGGCAAAGCAACATTTGGAAATTTACAAGTGTAACAGCTCTACAGAAGATCAAATTATTGGCCAACCAAGAAACACGATGGAATGATATCGTTTTACTTTATTTTATATATACAAATTTTAATTTCATTGAAGTAACATATTTTTGGTTATTGAAATTTTTGTTTTACTATTACTGGTTTACTGTGTATTGTAAATATGTTATACACTGTATACTTTTCTCAGCACTTGTTTTCTAATTGGTGAGGTTAACCTAACCTGGGTTGTGGTCAAGTAAGACAAAAAGGATTTCTGATACTAGTGGTAGCCTGTGTAGACCTCGGATCTCGGACTTCAGTAGCCCGGTATGTAGTCCAGTGTTAAAAAGTTGTCTAGAGGCGACTACTGGGTAATTCTTCTTTGGTATTTTGTTCAATTTGGGATGATCAAAATTCAGAACTTTTGTGTCCATTCTTCATAATTTCCAAACTGTCTTAAAGAAAGCGTGCTGTGTTTTGGTTTTGGACCCAGTCAGCCATTAGCTAAAAATAATCCAGCAACTGAAAACACTATAAGAACAGCAGATTTCCTTGCCTTTCCCTCCCAGGTGACTAGGGTGCATGTTTTATCTGAACTGGCTGATTAAGCTTTCTTTATTTTGTGTGTTTAATATTTTATCATTTGGGAAATTTCTTTAACTGCGTGATAATTTATTTAATGAAAAACCTTTAAAAATTGTTTTGTAATCTGTTTTTGTTATCCTTATACAACATTAATTTATCATACAATAACCTTTTTCTTTAGCAGGTGTACAGTAATAAACTTTTAAATCTCTCAACAAACCAGATATGTAGAGTTACATTTTGTATCTGCAAAAGTTCTGTGACTGTTGCCTATGAATGATGTCAGCGTGAATTTGTCATATCAAAATATTTGGCTGTTCCTTCCATTGTGTTGCACAAGAGCTTTTCCAGGGGTAATTTACCTTATGGTTGTATGTGACATTTTGTCAATTTCAAGGTTTTGTCATGAAAGTGGTTCTTTCACTCTTAAGTTCATTATAATGATGTAAGTGTCAAATCTCATTCCAACTTGTTCAACACTTTTCCAGATGTGTTTGTGATGTATATCTTATGCCATTTAGCCCTTTTGCTCACCAAACTTCAGTTCTCATCTTAGACCAAAAACACACAACAATATGGCAAATACCTGGACATTTTGATATTTTGGGACACCATGAACTTGATTAGTCCATAAATGGACCCAATGATAGAAGCTTCACAAAAATTATGTGCAGACTTCTGATCATCATTTACTTATAGAAGATTTTCTATTTTTTGCACAGTTAAAATGTGAAAAAAACAATGACAGGTGATAGAGGCAGGGAGAGTGAGAAAGAAATGACAAATAGTTTGAGTGGAGATTTATTGCAGATTGAATCAGAAGTTGAATAACCAATTCTCAAAGTGAGCCAAGCCAAGCCCCCCCCCCGACTTTCAGCACATAAACTCCAGTGGCACAACATCACCACTGAAAAATCCAAAAGTTAGATAAAATCACAACAAGTAGTATCAATGATAATTATAATAGTAAATTTAATCACTTGCGTTCGCATTTGTACGTGTCCACATTTAAATATGAAGCGATAACATAAAATAAAAAAACCTCAGCTTCTGAAAAGAAAAAAACGGGGGGAAAAAACAGTTCAGAAAAAAGGACACTAGTTAAAAGCATCACTAGTTATAATTGCTGAAAAAGAATTTTCATTGGTGACATGTGGGTCACTTCAGAGAAACAGTAAGGAAAAAAAAATAATCACTGACAAAAACAACTGTTTTTCTTCTTTTCAAATTCTGGGCAGACAAGAAAATACGTAATATAAAGGTGTTATATTGGACCTCTGTTGAATATAGGTTTATTATCTTTGTTGCAGACAAAAAAAAAAGAAAAGAAAAGAAACCACACTGAAATGGTTTTGAACATATAATAATAGTACATGAAATCTGTCAGTAAATGCAAAGCTACAGTTGCTGATACCATAAATAAAAACAAATCAAAGGCTGTTTAAGTTTCCAAGCTTAAAGTTCACATCAAAGATGCACATCTCATGTTTCAGAACATTTTGCTTAAAAACACATGGTCCATGCATGAATTTTGCATATCATAATAAATTGTCTATTACAACCCTTTTTTCTGACAAATTAGATGCATGTCACTGGCATATGTAAATTCTGCTGAATATCTCTATCCCCGACACTGAAGCACTGTAAACCTATGACAAAATGAAACCTGTCAAAATCCACCAGAAAATTCCAAACTAAAACAAAAAAAAAACTGCATCTGGACAAGAGAGATCAACATTAAATTTGTTTGTCTTTCTTCTGATGCAAATGCTAAGAGAATAACAAAACATTAAAAAAAAAAAAAAATACAAACTAAAATAGAAATATAATTCATTTTTCATCATCATCATCATCATTTGTTTATATATAGCAATAAGGATAATAATTATACTTTAGGTGCTACATTGTGTCAATCATCAACTTAAGTCAGACAGAAACAAAACAAAACAAAAAAAATTATCACACAGACAAAAAAAATAGTTGACTAGCCTTGAACACATGCAGTTGTAAGGTTGTTACCATGACGATGACAAAAAAAACCATTATTATTAAGAGTAAGAGCAGAAAGAGAAAAAAAAAATCAACAGACATCTATATCAACAACAGACAATTTATAAGATTAAAACAATCCTCCAGCTGTGACCCCTCTCTAAAAAGTTTGGTATCAACAAACAAAAACATTAAAATTTCCAAATAAAAATAAAACCACAAATGTCCGTATTTCTCACTTTCTGAGCACATCATTTACTGAAGTTATGAAAATGACAAGCTTGTTCACTTGCACCACAGAATGCGAGGTTAAAACTGAGCAAAAAACTGGCAAACTAACTGAATTTCATACGGAGTAAGTGACTGATAATGAAGTAGTCAGATTTTTACTCATCGTTTGTCACTCCGAAAAGTCTATTTAGTGAATTAATGCTCTGTTCTTTACAGCTAATGAAATAAAAAAAAAGATTTCAAATAGAGCAGGAGTTACTGATTTTAAATAAACAGCTGAATTAAATCTCTGCCATTTCCTGGGAACAGCCAGTACTATCCATAGACCAAACATCTTCCTTCTCAACCTTCCCTTTTGAGAATTTCATGGCAACTTGCAGACAGACGTGACATTTGACTTGCCCCTAGGAAAATCTGGCTATTTGCATTTCAAGTTCATATTTCAGCATCGTGTGGCCATCAATACTGGCTTGCTTTCCATAGTGAGGATCACTGAGGTTTACTCAAAATAATAAAGGAATAATATTGGAAAGCGAGCATTACTTTCTATAGTTTGCATGTTGCTACTCTTTCGACATTGAAATGCTGCCACTCTTACCATGACAAAAATCTGTCAATCAAAATACGACTCAAAGGTAAAATAATGACAAAGACAACAATGAACGTAAAATGAAATCACCTTAAGACATAACAATATTCTTATCAACTTAAAACAATGAACTGACACCTTCATGGGTAGCAAAAGCTGAAAAAGCCCCTAATCTTAATATGAAGAACCCCAAAATTTCCACCGAGATGCATGCTATCATTTACAAAGTACAATAGTAAACAGCTAAAACCCAGTGGGTCGGACAAATAACCTCCATGTCACAGTTTAAATGCCAAATGCATTCAAAACAATTGCTTGCTAGGCCTCATTTGACATTGTCTGCAAATATGAGGTAATATCAAGATATTATTTCATTGATCACAAAATGAAAATGTAAAAAGCTTGTTACTGGCCCCAAAAAAGCAAACCTTTAACACCAAAACATGCTAATAGAATAGACAACAAAAATGACTCTGAAATAGAATAAAGTCCCACTTGTGATTTGTGAAATTTTTCACTGACTTTTGAATTCATGCCCATTGAGATTTGCTTAGACAAACCTCTTGATTGTGACTTGACAAAAACTGGACAATTTCACCGCAATTGGGTAGTATTACTAGTAACTGCTTATTTCTGTACACAGCTCTGTCTGTGTCACCTACAATTCCATGAGGATTTCTTTTTTGTCACTTTCAATGGAGTGTGTGATGTGCTGGTTGTTTGTGTTCCACAATTATTCCCTGTGTGAAAATGAGTCACAAAACCTGAACATATCCTTCTTCTTCTTCTTGGTGGTTGGTTTTTTCTTCTTTTTTCTAAAAGTTGTAAGAAAATTCATTTTTGACATCCTTCCTAGAAACAATAATAACTAACAATGACATTATTAGAGCTCCACTTCATTTGAAGAGAAAATATCTTTACCTTTGATGAATCAAAAAATTTTTTGCATTTCTTATTTTATATTGAGTGTTTACAGACGTTGCACTTGTTTTTCATTTTTACGAGTATCCACTTGCTCACAGAGAAGTTTTTAAAGTCTACAAAGAGGGTATTTGCTTGAAACCCTGGAGGACCAACAGAACTTCAGTGACATGGCTTGCCTGTCTGCCTGTTCCTTACACTCTACCAATAAAGCTATCAGCTCACTGGGAGCAGTTTTCAATTTTGCTATATACACATTTATAATATATATTTATAATATATATATATATCTGCTCTCTGTGAAACTGACAACTGTACTCAAGCAGAGTAAAAGATGCAGCCTGACTGAACTGACAAGGACAACAGATGGTTTATGCAGGGCTTGATAAGTTTTTCTGCCTCTTTCTTTTTCAGTAGCAAACCAAGGCTAGGGGTAGTAAACACCAGAAAGGTACAAGTGCCCTTGGGGATCATGACCAATCTACAACATTTAGGATTCCACACTAGTTTGTGTGTCTGACAACCAAGATGATAAGGGTGTCTTTGTGCTCAGTACAAACTGCCATTGATTTAAATCTTGTACTCCTGTCTAGCAATAATTCCTTTCAGCTTGTAAAGTCAGTGACTTAAGCAGGCTTAGCTATTCCCTGTCTGAACTGAACAAATTGTATTTCTTCAAGATCTCCTGCATGGACACCTTGCTGCATATTGAAACTTTCAGATCCTTACATCTGCCTTAGCTAACACCAAGATCTGATGCAGTTCAGTGCAAACAGCTGATGCTTTCTGATCACCCTCTTTGCCAGCCAATTGTCTAGAGGTATTGGGGGGGGGGGGGAGATTCCCAGCTTGCAATCAGAAATTGATTCTTAAATATCCCAGTAACACCTAAAGAAAGAATATTCTAATACAGCAGACTAGAGATTGCTATAAAAAAGAATAAAAAATAATGAACCTAGTATAGATTTAAAATTTAAAGAAAAGAAAAAAAAGTCAGTGATCACCCTCAACCATCTGGTATGAAGCAAGCATTTCTCATTTTCTCAAAATGAACTCCAAACATGCATTTTCCTGGGAAATATTTGCTCATCACTTTGAGGAGAAGAAACAAAATAAGACTGGTTCCATCAAAGCAATTGACAATAGCAGAAAGTACCCTTTTTTGTCCTTCACGTGAAAGCTAAAGATATATGTATATGTACATTCTGTTTGCAGGAGCTATTTGTTTATGATCTCATATACTGCAGCAATAACCCATAAGTCACACATAGCACAAGCCCCAGCTCATACGTAGCACAAGCCCCAGCTCATACGTATCATTACATCATATATATATATATATGTTCACAAGACTGATAACATGCCACAAGCAAGAAAAAAGAGCCTTTCCAATAATATTATTTATATGTTTTTTTTTCTTTTGTACAACATATTAGTATTATAATAAATGCTGTAATTTAGCCTTCATAGTATCACTGTTTCATATTTACTGAAAGTGCATGCATTTGAAAAATTAAAAAAAAAAAAGAAAAAAGATAGGTGAATCAAGGTATTCCATGGAGAAAAGGACCCTTGATCTGATTAAATTTAAATGAAAGCAGGTTCCTTGTCCCATGGATTACCCTCATCTCTTGACATAGCAAGGATACATCAGTACATTTTGATACAATCCAATGTTCAATAAAACACTTGAGATACAGGGCTGGACTGTAATAAATGACACAAGCTCATAGGTTACATTTCTCTTTTGTCATTCATGAGTTCCAATGTTAGCGAGAAAACAAAGAATTCGAGACACATCAGGAGAGAGAGAGAGAGAGAGAGAAAGAGAGACAAAAATAGAGGAGAGAGCAAAAACTGAGATAGATGTAGTGTATGTCATTCATCAGAGAAGATGTGGGATCATGATAGCATCCAACCGTCCCGTATCGTTACAAAATCCAGGCCTAATGGAGCCGAGTATTTCTGGCAGAATTTTCACAACTATGAAGTATAACTGCTGGAAACTGACTTCACCATTTCAGATATGCAGCTGATGAAGTTTTCGCACCACTAAATTGTTGGAGGGTACAAGAAAAACACTTGAAATTGCCGTCTTTGGACTCATAGAATAGTTCCAGAGGAAAAAACTTGCAAGTGTTGACCAGTTATTTCAGTAAACAGATCAATTGTGTCATTGTGCTTTGTTTCAACTCAGCACTGCATTCCATCAACCAGAAAGACATCAGAGAAGAAAAAAAGGGTACAGAGAGGCAACGTGACACCATCAGAAAATGTCTTTGTCAATATGTACAGGCCAGAGAAATCAGTTAAGGGGTGACAACATCTGTGTGTGTAACATCATCATAGCTTTACACAGAAATTTCAACCTCCCCAAAACAAAAACAAAAAAAAACAAAAACAAAACATGAAATCATAAACCAACAGAATAATTTTTAACAATAGTCAAGAAAACTACCAATGATAGTGATATTCATATATATATTTTTGTATATATTTATATATTATAGGTATTTGTATATTATAGATAAGTAAGAACACATACAGATATAGATGTCTTACTGCTGTACAGTGACAAGATGATTCATATTTCAAATTTTTTTCCAAGTAATGGAACAACGCACAAGACACCTGTAGTTATGATATATATCAATGGGGAAGAGGGAAAAAACAAAAAAACGAAGAAAACCACAACAAAAATCCACCCCTTAACATATAAAAATCCCACCCAAACGGAAGGAAATACAATTTGTAGTTGTGTCTGACTTATTTCAGAAGATGGTCAATCAATGCATGGAAAGGTTACACGTACGTACAGCTCACAACTTGACAACAGCTGGGACAACAAACTGCGTTTTACTCAGCACAAAGGACAATATTGAACAGTTGTTTGAGATGACAAAGGTCAGCTGAAGTCTTGTCCACAATCAATGAAGACAAGATGGTCCAAACCTAATGATCAGGAGGAAAGAACAAAAAAACACAAAAAAGAACAAAAATTCCCTTGTGAAATTGTGATCCTGATCACACTATTAAATGTGAAAGATAAGGAGTGAATACGGTGTGTATGGAACCTGAAGTATTACTACAAGACTAGAGAGGTTGATGTTGGAATCTCCATGATGCGGCTGGGAATTGTTAAATCTCCTGCCTGGATGTACTAATTGAAGAGTGCTCTTTCCACTCCTTGGCACCCGTACAAGCCCCCTTCCCTCCTCAATAGTTCATAAGGGAAAGAAAGAAAGAACTTGAGTGACCCAACCAACCTGGACAAGGTTAACAACTTCAAACAATCCATTTCCAAACTTAGATTTAAACAAATGGCTCTGTAGGTTTGGGACAACTGGCTGGATGCAGCTGACATAACCAGTTCATACAACACAAAAAAATGATTTAACTCTTCTTCTTCATCATCATCATCATTGCCTTTCTCAGCCTGGATCAGGGTATAGGCCACCAACAAACACTTTCCATCCCTCTCTATCATGGGCCAGCCTCTTTACATTATCTGTCCGCTTCGTTGCACATCATTTTCTCTGGCTCTTCTCCACGTTCCGCGCGGCCTTCCTCTTGATCTCTTGCCCTGGGGATTCCAATCCAATACCTTCTTCGTGATGCTGTTTCCTGGCCTCCTGAGAGTGTGGCCGATCCATCTCCACCGCCTCCTACCAATTTCCTCTCTGACTGGGCTCTGTCTTGTTCTTTTCCATACAATTTCATTGCTGACCTTGTCTGTCCATCTGATCTTAAGTAGCTTCCTCAAACATCTGTTGATGAAAACTTGGATTCTCTTTATGCAGGCCTGAGACGCATTCCAAGTCTCACATCCTACAACAGGACTGACTTCACGTTCGAGTTGAATATCCTCAGCTTTGTGAAGAGTTGTAACTGTGAAAGTAAGTTTCTACTTCAGAAAGCATTTTCTTTTTCTTTAAAAATCAGGCGATGTGTGCGATGGTGAGCACAGAAGAAGGAAAATGAAACAGCTGTGCTTAGTTCCTGATAGTCCATTAGATGAAGACAACCAAACTAATTCAAATTTGTACCACTCCAGTCACCAAGCAAACTCTTCACCAAAAATGTTTTTGACTCTTTGTGTGCCAATCACCCATATACAGTTGTTGTATTGGTTCTTCCGCTAGTCAAATTTGTGCCAGTCACCGACATATTGGTTCTTCCGCTAGTCAAATTTGTGCCAGTCACCATGTATCGGTGCACAAGAATGCTAGGCTATTTTGTTTTTGGGAAGAAAGAAAGTCGACTTTCTATTATCAAATGTTGCTGTAGTTAGTCTTCATTCTCCCCCACGGTTGTCTCCCTGTATTGGCAAACATGGAAAATCCACGGCACACAAAGAGTTAAAATGCTGCACTTAACTGAGGGGACAAGGAAAGCTTGGTATCTTGAAACATAAAAAATGTTGACGTCCTCTTGGTTATTTAGAAATAAGAACTCATTAACAAATCTGAGATGAGCAAATCTTAAAAGATAAGTACACGTATTTTAATAATGACCAAATACGGCAGTACTTAAAAATCAGTGATCACTATATATACAATGATTGGTGTAGCCATTTCATCATTTGGGTAAGTCTCATGGTTGGAGCTAAAAAATAAAACTCGTGGTTTTCTCAACAATGAAAAAAACCATTGTTCCCTTGTGTTCAGAGCTATCACAGATTGTTACATGATCTATCCCCAACATGATAATGAGATATAGAGGGCAAGCAGATTTGTGCTGGGTTCAGGCCAATCTCAGAACGGCCTTGTTCTATCTCCACTTTATCAAGAGTTTTATTATAAAATTTCAACTGATCCAATACAGATCCAAGACAACAAGACCTTCTTTAGAGCGATTTTAATCATTTTTCTTACAATCATGTATTCTTTAAAAGCCCAACATGAGATGGTGTCTCATTTTGGTATACGGGAAATTGTGGAAATACAATAAAACAGCTCTGAGACTGTGAAATGTGTCCATGCCAAAATAAGCTGTAAAAGTGCCTATAAGTATAGTATTGGGGAAACTGATAAAAACTTTTGCTGCACTGACAATTTATTTAAAAACCAGACAACAAAAGAAAATAAGATTTTTGTAACGGATCAAAATGACTAATTCTTCACTAGTGGAGCCAATGTTATCAATAAAATGGAATTTAAAGACAAAAAAAAAGAAAGGAATTTCAATCTCATTTTTGGCATGCTAAGTCCTGGTCAACACATCAGGAGACACTGAGTCCAGTCCAGTCCAGTCCAGTAGTACTGGTAACTTAAGACACACCCATGCACACTGAGAAACACAAGCCTAACAACCAGTCATTCAGAAAATATGGTCATGCTTGGAAGGATGAAAACAATTTATTTATTTATTTATGTAGGTTTTTTAAATTTTGTCCACAGAGAATTTGCTTAGTGAAACTTCATACATGAGTAAATTTGAAACTGAGTTACCCATGCAGTGAGCAAATAGTACAGAAACAATGTAACAGTTGGTACCCTGTCAGATCTAGCCAACCACCTTCAAGAACTGTACACTAAATCAAACACATTCAAGTGTCACCCCCAGTTCCCACCAAGGCAGCAAAACCTCCATGAACAAGAATGACATCCAAGTAACACAACTTGACACACATAGAACGGTTCAGGAGAAAATATGTAAAGGCATAAAATGAATACACAAGTCCACCTAATAGAAAATAAAAAGGCTGATAATGGTTAGATTAGAATATCATTGAAACAGAGCACGAGAGTTAAAAACAACAACAGCAACAGATGAATGGGTTTTGGAAGGCAGGTAAACTTGAAGTCATTAAAATAATTTAATATTCTTCTCATCCTTTGCTGGGTGAAGTGCCAATAATTAATGATATATGGTTGGATTACAAATCAATTCTCCTCATCATAAAAAATCTTTGTTTCATGGTCATTCATAAATATCAGGGGGGAAATGTTTGAATGGGATTCTCCTAAGTTTGATTTACTTGATCAATGCAATATGGCTTGTTGATGAAACCGCAAGAGGATAACAAATGCTGTACTGAAGAGACAATATGAAGTAGGTTTGGGGATTGACAGATTGTGATTGTAGACCAAATGTAAAGACAAGATTTGAAGGTGTAGTTAATTTAACTCTATTACTCACCAGATACGAGTAGGACAATGGAAGATAGTTAGATATAACAGTTCATCACTCTTACTCTCAAATGACATGATCATGACTAGAGATTCCTTGATTACATGGATAACTTACTTACATTCAGAGTGAATCGTGGGTAACTTGCATATATTCAGACTGAAACTGTCAGCGGTAGATCCGTGAAAGCTAGCTGATGATAAGGAAACACAAGTGAACCAATGTTTCATGTACTGTTGGTCCGTCTTCATATATAAAGCTAACAAAAAACTCTGAAGAGGTAAAAGAAAATTTACTTCACTTGGGCTTTTAACACAGGAAAGAGAAATTAGTGAATTCACTCTGAATGCACATTTAGTCAGTGTTAGCCAGACAGTTTCTTACAGCCAGACAGGATGAATTGTGTGTTGTGTTGAGGAAACTCCCATACTAGCACATAGGTGACTGTTACTGCTCAGTAATGAACCAGCAAACAAATGTCCCTCACTGGCTGGAAAGTTCAAATAAAATAAAAATATTCCATTTGGTTTTTTTTTTACGATTTTGTTGAATAAAGTAATTCAATCCTAGTCACCAGGAAAGAAAAGAAAAAAGGCCAATGATTCAGATCCCTTTTTCTAAACATCCGAGCATGCAATGACTGTCTTGTCTATAGGACAAACACTCATGATCAGGACATAAATCTGATAGTTCCAGTTTGCATTGGGCAATTTTCAAATTTCAGTTTTACTACTTACACTCAACCTCTCCTTATTTTGGCTATCTAAAAGGGCAGTTTGAGACCAGCTCAAAGAATAAATACAATCTGTTTTTACATAATTGTCATCACTGTTCATCAAGAATGTCCATGTTAATGAGTCAGATAGAGGAATATGATCATACTTTTGTTATAGGTAGTGATTTGAATGCCTTCTCGATGATGAATTTCAATTTCATGTGTGTGCGGCTAAATAGATTCTGAATATAATTTATATAAGTACAAATTTACACTATTTATATAAACATTAAGATGGGCAAAACCTTTGATAAATGTATGATCTGAGGGCTTTTAATTGATTGATAAGAATAAAATCTTTGCAAACTTGACTGACTTCAGTCACTGTGACACCATTGGACCAACCTAGTGATAATAATTTCATAATGATAGTGAACTTGGACAAAACAAAGTTTAAAATCAGTCCCTTACTATCACATATGAAAACCTGCCACCAAGTAGCTGGTGTAAAGAAAGAGTTAGGTAACTGTCAGATAACTTTTCTCTACCTGGATTACATCCAGTTTCAAGTTCTGTCCTGTTCTTGCCATGTCCTTGCCATCAGTAGCAAAAGTAATAATTCATTAATGGACATTTATGACTGAAAAGTTCCCAATCTTCCAAGTTTCAGTACATGAACAACTCTCACTAATAACTTACGCAATCTTAATGTTTTGTAGATCTCTCTACACAAGTTGTGCTGTTGTGCTACACAAAGGTGAAGGTAAGACTAACAGCTCTGAGCACCTTATTGTGATTTCATTCAGAAGTTTACTGACCACAGCAAAGATATTTATCAAGAAGAGTTTGTATGACAGAGTGCAATACCCTTCTTCCAGTTTAGCATCAGTACTAAGAAGTTGCCACTTTAAGAGAGAACTTCTGGGTTAGCCTTTTATAGTTGACATGTTGTTATCACAGGCAGAAAAGCAAAACATGTAAATTATAATAAGGAAAAAAATGGGCAAAGGTTTTTCCAAATACTAAGAGATAAAACAAAAACAAAAAAACTACATGTGATCACAACAAATAGTACAATTGCCAAAAAATCCATGATTGTGACATTCTGCTGGCTTTCTGGATGCTCATCTTACTGACACATACCACCTGAGTTCTCTAATAGACAGACATTTGTAAAAGATTTACAATCATTAGCAATAGACACCTTTCCTTTGTTGTGGAAATTATGAACTCTTTAATTTGCATAAACATGACCAATCAGGACTGCTTTCTAGCTGGCCACACACTGAATATCAACCAGTGAGATTCTTACAGCCACCCTATGACTTCACTGACTTTATTGCTTTAAGAAAAGACAGGGCCATGCTCAGAATACCTAAGCAATCATCTTTATTGGGTCCCGGTACAATTTCATTGAAAAATGTCAGGACAAAAAAAAAATTCAACAATCTGCTTCTCTTTTGGATTGTGCTGGAGAATTTCAATCCACACACAGGACATTCTAACAATGATCCACTCTCACAGATACAAATGCATGAAACCATTGTCAAAAGCCATCAAAAAAAGACCACCCACAAACATCTCTTACACACAACACACAAGTGCTCTGCATTTCTGATGTACACCAGGACTTTTTTTCCATGCTAGGACAGTGTGTATCTCTTCAGACCATGCAACTCTTTTGAAGAATTTAGATGGTGTGCCCAACATTCCAGTTATTTTAAAAATAATAACTACAAAATATGATATTGTGACATAGATCTTCCATTCATTTCTTAACCCTTGCTGGCTCTTGTACTGAATATTGGATGCTGCAGAAAAAGGAAACAGGGTTTCTGAGTTGCCTTGAAACAGCTGATAGTATGTATCTCTATTTTAGCAATATATCTTTAGCCCCATCCAGGTGATAACAACTTTTGCACTGACAAATGATATCTATAAATGAACAGAATATGTGGGAATTTTCTACCTTCGAGACACTGCTACCTACTATGGGCATAGGGCAAGTGACACTCAATGCCATTAATGCACAGCACTCAGGGGTTTTGGAGATTACGTAGCCAATGTTCAGTAAATCTGGTGAACTCTCACTCAAACTGTCAATATTGCCTTGCAAGTCAACGTGTTGAGAATCAAAAATTTCCCATATCATTTTTTGCCCTTATTAAAAAAGAAGATTGCTGGAGATATCCAGCTGTGTTGCCTGATTCCTGTCTGGCTGTTCAATTAGGAAGTGACTAAGAGATTTTATGGTCCTTGAGTGGAGCCAGCCAGTTCTCGGTGTTACATGACACTATTTCATCATGGAATAGTAGACAGAAAAACTTGTCTTAGACTTTACCACTGTTTGTTTTGACTGAATGAACTGCACCAAAAACAGTAGACATAAAATCCACAAACCAACTTTTCAATGTTGTGGAATTATATGAGAATTTGATTCTGAAGGGGACATTTAAAGTTCCTACACAGATGTAATGTTTCACTCCAATCCATTAAAAAATTTGTAAGAAGCTTTACAAAAGACATCAATAAAAATTCCATTAAGTAAACCTGGTATTGGCAAAGGGAGGTCATGCATATCATGTCATCTTTTAACCCTTCTTGACAGCTGACGTACCTTGTATGTCATTAATTCAGTGCCAGGATGCTGGTCTGCCATACAATGGATGTTACAGTAGGAACTGTTTTCATTATAACCCAGGACCTTCAGACAACAACTACACTACATGTCATATTTCAATTACACTACTGTGACTTTATAATGCCTAAAACAAACAAATAGACAAACTCTTCAATTCGGATGTATATGAAATGGAATTTCAATGCTTATTTAGTTTCTCTTTCATTCTCTTTGTGTCACTTACGCGCACAAAATGGAGCCTTTACCGAGCTGATTTCATCACTTTTAAGTTCAAGTCAATATATTGTCCATTTTCCTCCATAATGACATACATAACTGGGGAATTTCTTTCATATTTGTGAAGAACATTCACAAAATCATAAAGCCCCCAAAGAGATCTCTGAAAAAATTTTTTGTCCTAGCTTGGCTAAATCCAGCCCCGTAAAATTTGAAAACCAAATGTCTGTCATGAAGGGGTTAACTGAATCAAGAAACAAAAAACATCATTTTTGATGTCTAAATCCCTGGCCACTGTGCAGTGCACAACACAGAATGAGGCTTTAAGCCAATCACCATATTCCTCTGTCATATCGATGCATTGCCACATTAAGCTGAGGGCCACCCTAAGGAAGTCAAACATGTCACTGGTCAGTAATTCTCTTTCATGATGATAAACTTTTTTTTCTTTTTTGTTGCAAGAAGAAGATTATAACATTCGCAGCAGCACCAATGAATGCTTATCATAATTCTAAAACCACAAAAAAAAAAAAAAAAAAGAAATGACACAATACAACTGCACAATGCAATAGTGAATTACATAAAATAAAATAATCTTGTATCTCTGATTGACAGATAAAATCTTGTTATCTTTTTCTCATAATTATCATCTGATTCCAAGATTTCGACGACAACAATACCAAAGCAACTGCATAAGAAAACATTTCTGGTAATAGTAATATTTGTTTAAACTTGTCTCTTGCTGTATTCATGACTACCTAGAATTATATGATTAACGAGACCAGACATAATAACAATACTATACCTTTCCCATAATAACTAGGTTACAATTTAAGTTGAAAACAACAATGAATGGCTAGCATCCTTTTCACAGAAGGAAAAAAAAAAACCCAAAAGAAATAATGAAATAACATAGATGGTAATTTGGGAGCCAAATCTAAACAATGCCAAGTTTGGGATGAGTTTTAGCTGACGCTGTGTGATGATGTGGGTGTGGAGGACGACGATGATGACGACGGGGATGATGATGATGATGATGACTCCTCAGGACCTGACATGTAACTGATCAGCTGTTGACACAGGAAGGCAGAGATTATAGCCAGGAAAACAAAACCAATAAGAATGACCGCTGCCCACTGCTGGTCCGTCCATGGTTTCCTCTCCTCCACTTTACCCTCACTGCCAGTGGTAGAATGTGACCCTGACTTCTGTGGTTCAGGGGTCAAAGGTGAGAAACACACGCCAGGGCTAAAGGCCCCCATGATGTCCCCTGTGTTGTCAGATGAAAGACGCACCGCTGCAACACGTGCCTGATACTCTGTATTGGACTGGAGAGAATCTAGTTGATACTGTGTATTTGGCCCTTTGTAAATCTGAAAATATGGCACACAAACATATCAATTTTACTCTTCTTAATATCCACTACTGATTTTCTTCCTATCAGGAGGTTTACTATCTAAACAATGAAGCACAATTATTAAATCTTTAAACAATGTCACTTTTGACACTAAAACAACAAGCGTGGCACTTGGCTTTTACATAAAGATGAAATATATGCCGAACTTCTAAAAACTGGCAAAATCCCCACTTAGTTCAAGGTTCATACAAAGTCTTGAAAACTAATTTTAAGGACTTTTTTTTTTAAGGACTTCCTCGGGACTCACATTAAACAAATTAAGGACCTGTGGGCCTGTGACCAAGAAATATTATACGTATGCAGCACTAAAAAATTAAGTACCCATGCATAAGAAATATTATAACTACATGTATACAAGTGCTGTGCAGCACTCATTGAAGTGGGATGCTTCTATATCCAGAGTTCAAACATAGTAAATTCACTCTGAAAAGGTCAGTTATTTCAAAGTACCAATTATCCAGTGTGCAATTGGAAGATTTGAATTTCAAATGTTTCAACTGAAACACAAATTTTAAGGCCTTTCTAAGGACTTTGACACTTTCAGAATTAAAGGACGTTTTGAGTACTTATTTTTTCTTTTATGAAAATTAAAACTTTGAGGATCTGTGTGAACCCTGTTATTTGGTTTAAAAAAGTGAGAATATAGCCTCAAATTTACCATATTATTATAGCAGATTACTATTCCATCACAGTCCAGAGGTGAACTGTACATGAGCTCACCTGTTTATATTCTGTATCCCTGCCATTCAGACAAAGTAACTGCAGGACGTAAGCCATGGAGTCCCCGCCCATGGGCTTGGCTCCCTGCCATTCCAGCACACAGCCATGAACACTGCGATTGATCACTTTGGGAGCTGAGGAACAAAAAAGATACTGTGAAATCCCAGTAAATCTGTCCACCCTTTGCAAAGTCCTCTCAGTTTAGTAATAAAAACTTTCAGGCTATTGTGAAAGTGCTAACAGGAAATTCTCGAATGAATGAAAAACCAGAAATTCATGCTAATTGTAAATGCTGAGAATCTCGTACCTGCTGACTGTGCGAAATATGGGAAACAGGGCATTTCCGAATATGCCAGCTGGGACTTTCAAATACTTCTACCATTTGCAGGAATGTACATATGTGAAAAGGGGTTCTATGTCATGTCTTTCATATGGAAAAATTTTTTGCCATAAAACTCCAAAGTTGCAACAGCATGACAAATTGGAATAGCAGTTAACATCTACATATGACAGATGACTCATCAGCATTTGGAAGCAGCCACAAAACCATCTTTTTGAGAGCAAACGAGCATAATCTAGGAGTGTGCGGGAAGAACAAACATCACACCAAACAATATGTTGGTCATCAGTTCTGGATGCAAATAACATATTTGTGTGGTACCCCACGAAAAGCCATTGGATGACGCACAGGCTGCTTTTGAGATACAGGCCTGCAAGGTAATTTTTCTCAGTTTCTCTGGTTACTGCACCTGACACTTAAACGGCCATATCTCAAAAACTATTTGAGATATTGACTTCAAATAAAAAGCAAAATACACAGAAAATGGCCCTCTTTCATAACAGTTGTATATCTCAAAATGTGAAATTTGACCCATGTGACTTTCCTAGAGCACCACATATTTTTGGAATGCCTTACAGGGAGGCCGTAGTTACTGTTATCAATGATTCAACATATTCATGGAAGATTATTTGCTGCTAATTTCTAAGGTAATTATGATCATTTTCACATCACAAATATTCTTGTGGCTTACTGGCCTAACTTAACCCAAACTCTGACATTTTCCCCAAAAACTTCTTGCATAGGTGGGAATGCGCATATCCGCCATCTTTAGTGCCGGACTCACGCATCACAATGGCAATTGTGGCATTGATTTTGATCCGTTAGCTGATTTGCACTGTGAGCATGGAAGACATCGCGAACCAACTGGCGGCGAGCTAAAAGTAGTCCGCTACAGTAAACAATGGCACATATACACATGTTCAATGGGAAACACTCAGTCAATTCTTTCACTTCCTTTCCCTGGTTTACACGGATGGTAGGGAATCTGACCAGCTTGGATCCATCCTTTCCACCCCTGTCATAACAGACAACTGCAATGCAACCAGCAGGCATTTTAACCGCTTAGACATATCTCGAAGTTACACTAATCAGCTGATCCACCGGCCATTTTGGGTATCAGAGGAACAAAACAAAAACACTCTGTGACGTCATGCACTTTCTACCAATAAACAAACCAACTTTGATCATTTGGCCCAAATCACTTTGAATGAAAAAAAAAAAAAAAAATTCATATAATGAGCTTGACAGTGCCCACAATATATGCAAATTAATGAAGATATGTCTGTGCTTGCAGTTGGAATATTCTGAATAAATCTCAAATATCTTTGCTTCACATCCTGCAAGAGAAAAATGACACAGTGAAAGAACAAAAATTACCTTTGAGAGGAGGGGGCGGGGCCTTTGTTGTGGTAAAAGAATATGTATCTGAATATGGTCCGCTACCAGCATCGTTGCTGGCAAAGATACGAAATTCATATGTAGTCAGCTCCATCAATCTGGTCACTTTGTGAGTGTGAGCTGGACCTGTATAGGCTGGCTGGAAGCTGCAACAACAGGCAAAAAGACAACACTCATTTACAAGCTCACAGAATGCCATACATTTTATCCTCAGTATATTCATCCACTGAAAAAATCCTTGCAAGTGACTATCATCTCTCAAAAATGTTGCACCCACTTTGCTCTAAACAAAACTGACAAAGCCTTAATATAAAATAGCATGTTATTGTTTAGCTCATTTGGCATTGCCAATGTAAAAAAAAAACAACAGCAGTTTCATAGAACTGCCTGTTTAATTTCCTTTCCAGATGTATTTAGTTTATTGAGTTTATGGCACTAAATGAGTGTGATATGGAAGAAAGAAAATCAATTGGTCAAAGTCATTAAAACTGCCGGGCAGACTGAATCCAACACTTACACTGACCTCATCATACACTCTCAAGGGTAGTATAAAATGGGCCAGACAATTGGTCCTGTCTGGTTATTAAGAAGGCAAATGCTGACAATCTTGTAACATTAGGAAAAGGAATGAGTTTCACAATCTGGTGTAAAAGAATTTGTCTGGGAGAGAAAGAGGGAGAAGTCTGGGAGAGAAAGAGGGAGAATGAGGGAGCAAGAGAGAAAGAGAGAGATGGAAGTAAAAAGCAAATCCCATTCTGACCTTCCATCTTCTTTCTCCATCTCCAATGTGTACGTGAGCAGATCAGAGTTACGTCCCTCGCCCCACTTGAGCTTGATAGAGGTTGGGGCTAACATAACACACTCCAGCCTGGGTGGGGAAGGTGGCAGTGCTTTGGTTGTGAACTTGACTGCTGAGCTGTATGCACCAACACCGATACCATTCACAGCTTGGACCCGCAGTCTGTTGAATATCAGAAAAGCATTTGGTTATAAATATCAAACTAGCCCTATAGTGGAAATGTCCCCAACCCCCAGATTTAAGACCTCACTGAACCATCTCCTAATATTGAATTCTGATTCAACTGAAAAAAACCCACTGGAGCTGGCTTTTCGTTAACTTATCAAACCTGGGACTATTACTGATAACTCACTACTGTTCAACATCACTCTGAAATTAAGATAGGAAAATGAACCTCTATGGACAACACAAATCCCACTATCATACACCATTTAAAAACCAGATATCTAACAAAAGCACTGTATTTAAATTTGAAAGTACTTGAGCAGGGACAATTTCCAAATTAAAACAGAGAAACTACTGAACTGTGTTCACTGTTCCGCTACATTTTCTTTATTTGACTTAATATGGAAACTGTTCCTACAAACATCATTGATGTCTTAATTTCCTGGGAATGCAAAAATCATCTTGATACTGATGTTCCAGTCAGAATGATTCAATCCTTCGGTTGGTACAGTGACAAACAACAATGATCAGTCACCCTTCCAAGTATGATGGTTACAGTTTTAATTATCTATGCATGTAGCAGTGTTCAGACAATACTGATTTGGTCACAATTATCAGAATGCAATCTAAAGAGCACTGACAATTCTGGACTTCCATTAACCAATAAGGAGATGTCTAAATGTGGAGTAAACTTGAGACAATCCACTTCTCCAGTTACTTACTTGTAAGATGTTTCTGGCTGAAGCTCTTCCAGGGTGTATTCAGTGACAGGGTCTACTGTCACAGGTGGCCTGTCATTGATGTCAATGTTGTATGACATGATGTCACTGCCATTGCAGTTAGGCTCCCGCCAGGTCAGCAGTGCAGAGGTGGCATTAGCTTGGACTTTGATGGAAACGATGGGAGATGGACTGGAAGGTGGCGTCACATAAGGTGTGGAGGGAGACAGTGGGCTGGAACCTGCACTATTGATGGCCTGAGGGAGACAATCACATACAAAATTTGTGAAGGAAAAAACTAAAAATGACAAACTGTGAGAGTTGCAGTATACAGGGCTGGGCAGAAAGTGGAAATCTAGCGAAAAAAAAACAAAAAAACAACAACAACCAACCAAACAAAACTTGCACCTTGCAAAGGTTTACTTTAACAATACACACACACATACACCGCTAAAACTAAAAAAAATATATATATAATAAAAAATAAAAGCCAATGTATTCAAAATGACATTAACCCATAAAGATAAAAGCAAAAAAAAAAAAAACACCATAAAATACAACAAAAAACAAAATAAGTTTGCAAACAATGCACTAGAATATATTTTGATCTGGTTTTTCAATTTTTTTTATGTCTATGCAGCTCCAGACAGAGTTGCACACATAGTGAAATACTGAACGCTTAAGAGTAATTTGTGACCAATACTGATGGCTTCGGAAAGTTATCAAAAAATAAGTAGCTAACGATTAGATAAGCTTTTTCCAAAACATTTCACAGGCTTGCCGACTACATGGCCACATTCACAGGTGATGAAGGCAAATTGGAACCATCAGTAAGCCAAATTTTTCACATAAAAGAGAACACAGATACAAAACATTGCAACACACTTCACATCACATAATGAACTCTATGTGTATTAGTATAAAATGCATACAGTCATCACTGTCTTGTACTTCACTATAAATTGAACCTGTCAGCAATTTCTTTAAAAAAACGTATTTCTCACATCCTTCCAAACAGGCTAACTACAGGACAGCCCTGTAAGATGAGGGACAGTGTGTACATCTGAACTGTCATTTACAGAGTATGAAAACCAAAATTGCAACTTACTTGCACCCGAAATGTATACATGGTAGCTGGTGTGAGTCCTTTAGCGTCATAACTAAGGTTTGGTCCCACATAAAGCTGGAAGAAAATGATAGAATACATTTAACATTCCTTTTTGCTAAATAGGTGGAATATAAAAATTTAAAAAAACAATGTTCTTTATGTTGCATGGTTATCCACAGGCTTTCTTTGGCTCAATGACTTTTACTTGAGCTATACTCTGGTGGGGAATTGATTTTCACCTCTTCTCATGAATGATTCAAAACTGTACATCAAAGCCAAGTTCACAAATGTGATGTTTTTCTATACAAAGATAATGAAAGAGTTAAATAAAATTTAAAAATCAGACCATGATATTCTGCAACAAAGTTTCTATGGTGAACGGCAAATCACTGCCCCTGTCATGAAAACCACATGTATATTGGCACAACTGCACATGACAACTCTCTTTTTGTCAATTACTCTATGTACTCCTTGACGGGATTTTTTTGTTCTTGAAAAGGGGGGAATATAATAATATCTCAACTGTTTATTTACATAACTAATGTGTATATCAAGTAAAACAGTTTTTTCCCTCTCAAATCTGCTATTAAATACGGTCCTTTGCACATATTGATGGTGTTGGGCGCAAACCAGCCAAGTCCAAAAATTTCATATTACTTTATATAGTACCAATTTATGAAGGCTGGAATTCTGCATCATATGGAAAAGTAGCTGTTACCATTATCCAGTAGAAATACTCAAAATAAGTGTGTGATCAAACCAGCTCGGTCCATTTTACATTTGTTTTATCTGCAGTTTTTTTTATTTCTACTGTAAATTTGCATATTTCGACTTGGCCGGTTTGCTCCTGACACCATTGATGACATGGGCCAATGATAAGGTGAATCTGATATTGAATCTTCATCACAGGTCTAAAGCTCCCACAGGTGGTGACACTCACTTGAGAAAATTCTGCAGTGTCTGAGCGCTGCTGCCACTCCAGCCGGTACTCACAAATGTTGGCCCCATTGTTGAACGGCTCCTCCCATGTCACTAATGCACAATGTGCCGACCGATAGTTCACGTGTGGGGCCCTCGGAGCATCAGGCACCCCAGCCCCGCTCACCACCTCCAGTGGTTCAGACCAGGGTCCAGCCTGAAAGTACAGCAAGTCACAGAAATTGTTGTTTTTTTTATCCTTTTTTTTTTTTTATCTGTAGTATTTTATTCTGACAGCACGACCTCTCTTTAACCATAACCTGGGTAGAGATTTATCATGACCTAAAGGGCCATCCGTAATGTATGTGTGCTGTACTGCTCAGGTGGCATATTGCCCCCAGTACATGAAAAGTGTACAAGGGGGACAGGATATTTCCAGGGTGGTTAGGTATGCTTATCAGCTTTGAGTAACATTTTGTATGCACTATTAGAATGTTTCATTAGAATGTATAGCCTCTACTTGATGCTTATCTGATCTAACAACTTACTTTGTTGAAAAACATTAAATAAAACCAAACTTTTTGAGATGGGTGGGTGGGTGGGTGAAGCCAAACAGGTGAAAAACTTACAAGGGAGGACTGTACTCAATTTATATCTCTAATCCATAGAGATTAAAAATTTTAGTATTCACTTAGTGTTTGAGCAAAAGTTGAAAACTTACCCCAGCCCTGTTGAAAGCTCTGACTTGAAACAAATACGGCCTCCCTGGCAACAGACCAGCAACAATGCAGTCTCGGTCATGACCTTTGTACACTTCCCGAGTTGTGTTGTCTGGTGAAATCATCTGAGCAGCAAATGTACTCACTTGAGCACCACCATCATAGTCGGGATAACCTGGTGAGGCAACACATCAAGTTAGAGCTATCAAATATGGTCTAACATTAAATATATCAAGTTAAATCAATCAGATCTACTCTGTTATACTCAAATACTTCAAGCGACATCTATCAGATCTACTCTGTTACACCCCAAGATAAAATACTTCAAGTTTCACCAATCAGATCTACTGTTATACTCCAAGATAAAATATTTCAAGTGACATCAATCAAATCTCCTCTGTTATACTCCGAAGTATAACATATAAAATTACATCAATCAGATCTCCTCTGTTATATTCCAACATAAAATACATCAACTTGATCTACTCTGTTGTGCTCCAAAACATGACAAACCCATTATTTCATCATAGTAGCCCACATCACCCTCCAGTCTCCCATTTAATCATTTTATCGCCAACCTCTTCAAATGACCTAAATAACAGTTCTCAAAATTGCATTTAAAACTCCGAAGTCTAGATCTAATACTGTACTTTAAGAATAAAAAAGTTCAAAAGCTGATAGTAGAATGACTTACCCCAGCGTAGATGTAATGAAGTGGCCTTGGGTTTCCCCTGCAGTTTGGGTGCCTGGCATTGACCAGGTGCAACTGGTAATGTTGTGGCAACACAAAAGTCAGAAAACTGGATGAGGAAAGAAAACAGAAGACATAAAAACCCAATAAATGATTTTTATAAAAAGTTGTGTTATCCACGTTTCCTACTATAAACTTGTATTGCCGGCTTTTCATAAACTTTGTAATATCTCCTTTCACAGAAACTTCCAAAGCTTGTATTATCTGCCTTTTGAGTGTGCAAATAGCCATCAGTGTGACATCGCATCATTAAAACTCAAAACTCAAAGATGAGTTGATAGCCTGGTGACTTACATCACTTCTTCCCCCAGCACTGCAACAAGCTACACGCACGCTGTACACCTGCCCTGGTCTGAGGTGGTCAAACATGTGTTCTCTCTCTGAGCCCTCGTAGATGGTGTCATAACCTAGGGGACAGTAACAAAACCAGCTGTCAGACATTTTAATTTCACTGCAATCATTATCCACAAAAACCGTGAATTAGAAATGCTTGAAAATGACAGACCACTGCTGGATATCTCTGCACAAGCGAGTCCATAGCAGAGTTATTTTTGAGTTCATTTAGGTTTCAAACTATGAGAGAAAGTTTTGAACTTGAACATTCTGAGAAACACAACCATGCTTATATGACAGAGCATCAGTTCATCCCATGCAATACGAGCTCTTCAGGTGCCAACGTTCAGTAATCCAGAGCTGGAGTTAAACAGACAACTAGTGCCAATTTGTACTAATCACTTTGGTCTACAGTTAGGAGATTTACACGATCAGAAAGACAGAGGAACTATCTGCTTATCATTTTTTTCTACAATGAGAAACCGAGAGATGCTGCAGCGTATGGCTAATAAGGCTAACCCATGCACCTGTTGAGTGCGATTCCAGTGGATTATATCTACTTTATTGACCTAGTCAAACCCGTAAAACTCAGATAATTATCATAAAGTGGTTTAGATTCATTTACAAAGAAAAAAACAGAAACAAACAAAATGACAATACCAAATACAGCCTATGGATAATGGAGAGACAAAAAAAAAAAAAAAAAAGATTCAATTTAAAAACTGTAAAATATCGCACTTGCACAGAAGAAAAAGATAAAAATGAAAAGAAACAGTCCTAAGAATGAAACAATGAGAATGTCCTCATATTAAACCGAATCAATAAAAATAACTTTATTATGTACACAACTAACAAATAAGCCATCACACAAACTGCAGGGACAACTTTGAAAATGACCTGACATACATTGAGTCATAAACGGGGATTTGAAATTAGGAGGACATCAAGCTGAACAACAAATCAAAATAATTACATATATTTACACATTTTGAAACAAGGTACAAAGCTGTGCAGTATAAAGACAGCTTTCTAATTGAGTGTTCTGTGGAACTTGAGATTAGTGAAGACAACCCCATCCTAAAGGTTAATTAATTTAGGGAACTTTGGATCCTTGAAACAGCGCATTCATCTAGAATGAACTTTTATGGCAGTTGCAGATTTTGAATTGACATAGATAGGCATGTGCTAAACAGTCGGGACTTGAAATCTTGGGAGGAATTTGTAACAAAATCAGCTAATGATGTGGAGAATAAACAATAATAGCACTGGTAAAGAAAAGTGCAACAAGCAACAACAACAAAAAAAAGAAAAAGAAGATATTCTTCTCCAAATGGAGGAACGACACATAATGGTGACTGCAGTTCTTTTTACCTCCCTCTGCAAGCATATGGATGTGCATAAAGAAAGGGCATTATAATACATACACATAAATATTATGGCACATGTACTTTGTGGAGTAAAAATCAAATCAAGTTTTTAAAACTCACTGATGAAAAGTAGTATAATGTGATGGTATAAAATCAAATTCAATTTTAAAGATACAAAACCAACAGAAAAAAAAAGAAGAAAATGCTAACAAAATGCCAAGAAATATATGAATACAACTAAAAAAAAATATATCTGAAGTGTGGGGGGGTGAAAAAAAAACAACCCATGCCAGTCCAATTCATGGCATAATTTCCTAGAGTACAGCCTTCCTCCATTCCAATCCTCTATAAGCCTCTATAATCATGCACAAGCCTTATACAGTATGGCAATTTACAGTCGTTAAGCCCAAAGTGAGTAAACAAAACATAACTTTGATGTATTAGCCATAGCGGTGTCACACTTTCATTAACTGGAACACTGATCTATTAGTCAAAGAGGGGACAAAATCACAAATTCCAAATGGAAATCTAATCAGATCAAATAAATCACGTTCATTCCAGACAGCTCACCAAAGTGTGCTAAACAACCCAATCAAATACTTTTCCATATACATTCTTTTGTTAAACAATATAAATTTCAAACAGACTGGCTACTGCTCTAGTAAAACTACAAAATAAATATTTTATATGTTGACAAAACTGTTACTGCATGGTAAAGTATTTGCATGGGGGGACCACTCATAAGCTATGTATGCTCAAACAAGGGAGGGAGGGAGCTTTGTCCCCTGCAAATGAAAACTATACATGGTGAGGGGTTTCTCAGGATCTACACACTAAAATGTTGAATTATAATAAAAACCTTATAATCCAATAAGTCTTCACAAATGATACTTTAAGTTTTTATACATCAAGATTTCCTCATGGACACTTTACTATCCTAAAGGCCATATGTTCATACAGTAGAGGGGGGGGGGGGGGGGGGGGGTGGGAGGGATCGAAGTCAAGCTTAGGAAAAGTGTACCTGGTGAGGAGAGAAAGGGGCGGGTCAATTGTAGCCAAAATCGGGTGTACACACTTATGGGCAGCCCCTAATGACCTAGTTTTTTCTTAATGCTGAACATTTCTCTCTCACCTTGACCACCGTCCAGCTCCACAATATATTTAGTGATGTCTGTACCTCCTGTGTCCTGGGGCGGGTCTGAAACAGTCACAACAAAACAAACGATCAATAACCTGACTGTTATTTTCATATGTCTGAGATACTCAAAACACATCACCAGGAATGATACCAAAAATGTACCACAAAAAAGAAATGTGAGGAATGGAAAAAAAATATATCTATATCTGATCTGGCCCCCATATAATATATGATAACCAAATGCCAAAACACCTGTTTGACAGGGGTTCTCTTCCTGTAGTGTCGATCTTCCAAGAATGTCATTTTCTCTTTCCTATTAATTCTTACACGGCTTGTTAGTTAATCTTGAAACTTTTTATCTAGTTTCCTATTTTTCAGGTCATCCCGCCTGCTCTCTTAGTCTAGTTTTTCAGACAAAAAGCAGGCCATTGCTGGGTGTCATTTTTGGGGACTAAAATTAATGACAATGATCTGCATGACAATTTTGGAATATAGTAATAGGGGACAAAATGAAGCTATTCCTGCTGTTCGTCTAGATCTAAAACCCTGTCAGGGAAAGGTTTTACTTAAGCCTTCTCGTGTTATTTGAGGGCTTTAGCATTCTCAAAAGAATGAAAAGTAGGGTAAAAGTGCAGAAAGGCCTGACATAACAGGAAAGAGGTCAAGACCATAAGAACTCAGTGCCGTAGACACTCACCCCATGTGATCCGAAAGGAATATGGGTTGATTTTGCCCTTGATTTGTGGCTTGCTGGGAGGATGGGGCCGTTCTGGCTGTGTGCGGAAACAAACCGTCTCACTCCACTTGCTCTGACCCTCCTCATTTTTGGCAGATAACTGAGAGGGAAGAAAGGAGACAACACCATCATTAGGAATAATGTTATGCTTTGGGCAGAAATACATGTTAACTGTCACAGTCTTTATACAAACTCATTACTGTGCAAGAGAAGATGAGTGGCATGTTTGATCAGATCTCCCAAACCAACAGATATCCTATAACCATGAACAACATTGCCTCAAACTTTCAACTATGAAATTACTTTGCTTCTTTCCCTTAGCAAAATCATGAAATCTACCTATATCCAAAACACTATCCAGGACTTTAAAAGCCATAACACTAGAAACCTTATGTATTATACTTTTTATCTGAGGAAAACTTTACTAGTCAGGTTACTGAATACATGAAGGCTGTAATGAAAATACATCAGAAATGTCTAGTTTGGCCAACAAGTTGATATTTGACAATGCATTATCACATACTGTATGTAAAAAATGATGGAAATAGACCTGTCTAGTGAACTCACCCTAAATCTGTACTCAGTGTTCCGTCTAAGATTACGAATCACGTATGACAGATTTGGTCCATTGTAGACTGTGATAAAACCATGACCCTGAGGACACGCCAAAAAAAAAAAAAAAAGCATAAAAACACAATGACCTGTAATGTGAAAAACCATGAAACAATATCACATGTTGGCAAACTTTTCTCGAGTCCAGACAAATTTAGGAAGAAATTAAGATAAAAAAGGAAACCTAACAAAATTTACAGAACAACAAAACATGAGTGAAAGGAAAACTGAACTATCACACTGACATACTTGACCTACCAAAACCATACAACAATCTTCCAGAGTTTTTCATGTTATAAAACTGTAGTCTTAGACTATGTATCCTTATGTGAGACCTGATATCTATTCGCTTGCGATCGACAATTGAGACCAGCTGCGTGAAGTGTCTCTTTATGCGCTAAGATTCGTTAGCGAAAATCTGGGGTCAAGCGATGTTGCTCAATCGCTGGAGTCACAAGTGTCTCCTTATGCGCGAGTGACGTCTCGTCGCATTTCAAGGCGATAACAAGCGACAGAAAGCTGAGAAGGTCATCCAAGATGGATGCTGCAAATATCTTTAGGTTCATGTTCTTGTCTAGTAGTTAAATGCTATACCCACTGCCTATCAAAGAAAAAGAAAAGAAGACGTCACAGATATTGGGTACGTGAGATTTATCGAAGATGACAAGAACATGGAGTTTTCCTTCATCTTGTCATAAATTGAAGGTTGTGCACGAACAAGCTCAATTAGTTGCTCTATCATTTGTCTTTCCTCCCCTGCCATGTTTCACTTTCTTTGTGAGGATAGACTTTAAGGATGTGCATAGTGCAAGGAAAAAGTACTGCACATGGCATGCACAATGAGTCAGCACACGCAAGACATTTCGACCAATGGCTATGCTTTAAATCAGACACACCTCTAGACAGTCTGGTGCGACCACCTAACCGATTGTTACCTGACTCGATCTCAGGCAATGGTCGCTCGAGACTAAATGCTGTATCACAGATAAGAAGATGGCTTCTCACAGATATTACCTGATTGATTTTGGAGTGACAACAGTCGCAAGCGACTCAATGTCACGTCTTGCATAAGGATACTGACCCTCAGGCTCTTGACACTATACATGCACTAGCTCCAAAGTGACATATTACGCTGAACTGCCAGTGGATTTCAAGAGCTAACCTCTAAATAAAAGATTTCCCTGGCAAAGATCCTAAACAAGGTATAACAAGATTTTCTCTACATGAATTCAAGACGCAAAAAAAGGATAACTGAATCGCTACTTTGATGCTACTGTCATTGGCAAAACATGTTATGGGCAATATGGACCATGAGCTCACCGTAGTCTCGTCTTCCATTTGCAACAAGAACTCGTCGTCATTTGGCCGTCGTATCCATGAGATTGTGAGGGCATAAACAAACTGCTCAGACAACATTGGTGGGTCAGGCTGGGATGGAACAGACCCGCTGGTGAAGAAACTCACTTCTTCGCTGAAGGGACTGTTGGAAACAAGGAAGAGAGTTATAAAAGCCACCACGTCTCATTCTGCCTGCACAGAATCTGTCTCTCTAAATCTACACCATGTGTTTGAACAAAACTGTCATAATGCGTGCTCCACGAATTTGATTGGCATTTTTCTTAAGCTGTGTAAACACATCTCTTGACCTTACCATCTGTGCTGCTCTCCTATTCATCAATTAAATTCTAACTGCTCTACCACCTCTTCCAGTCCCATGTGCTCCTACTGTCTGGCAAGCCAGTCCCATTGGCATTTTAGGCGCATTTGGTTTAATAGCACTCTTTTAATATATTTACAATTTCGTCCAATCAATATTTTGAATTTATTACTGGAAGGAAGAGGCTATATTCTCATTCTTGATATTGCATTTTTTTTTTGGTATTACTTTGAGTGAGAGGGCAGCATTTGCAAGATATCTTCACGAACCTTGAATTGCTTGCCAACAAACCTAGAATGGGCCTGGGTTTACTTCAGAGTTCATTTACAACCCCTTACCTCTTCCCTATAGCATTGATGGCAGCAAGACGGAACACATATCTAGTGGAAGCATTAAGACGTGGGACTCGGAACTGTCGCTGGAGGCCAGAGTATATCTCACAGAACCTGCTGTCACCTTGACCTTGGTCATATTCGAGTGAGTATGATGTAATTTTGGACCCATTTTCACAGGCGGCCTGAAATTACACAGAATATTGGATCAAACTGAAAGTTGCAATTTTCTTCTTTGCATTATGCATATACCAAATTGAATTCCAGCCTTGATACTTTTGCAGCCAGATGAAAACTGTGACACAGAGAGACATACAACGAGACCTGTGTGATATTATGTCAGTTGACTTTTTCATGTCACAGCTATGAATATCCACAAATCTGACCTAAACTGTTATGGCTTTTGTACATCAGTGAACTGAGGACAAGAAAAGTCAAGACAAACCACAAATTATGAGTCATTCAGTTTCCCATGCTAATCTGGATCTGCACTTATGCTGAGAATTTACAAGAAAAAAAAACCAAAGAGCAAAAACATCCAAGCCACAATGAGAAAACACATTTTGCCATTTCACACACACACACACAGAGAGGAAAGAATAAATCTAGTTACAGGATTTTTGCAATAACTTGTTCACATTTGCCTTTTTTATCTTTCTTTTCTTTCTTTTCTTATCTTCAAACTAAATAAAGAGAGAAACTAGCCTGATAAAACTTGTCCAAAATTCTGGTGTGGAGAGACCAAGCCAACCTATCCAGTTGACATGGCAGGTTTTGACAATTAAAATGTTGTCCAAATAACACAAGGGAACTTACTAGACACAATTTTTTGTTGAAAACCAGAAACTAAACATATTCTTCACAGCAATTTAGTAAGAAATGCTGAAAGCAGCAAAATTCTGATATCCTCCCGCAGGATTTTTCTTTTTTCTTCAACACCGTACTGGATTGAAACAGGGGCTCCAAGACTATCCAAATGTTAACAGAATGAAAGAGTATTTCAGTGCAATGTTTTATTTCATTTTGTGAGCATAATGAATAGTTCCAGGCTATCCATACTTACATTCCATTTGAGTGATAAAGAGGTTTTGGTTTTGGTCATGAGCTTGGGGGTCTGGGGAGGGTCGGGTTCACACTGCAAGGTTTGGAAGCTCACGGGGTCAGTCAGTGCACCTTTCAGCTCCTCACTCAGCACTGCACACACTCTGTGTGGTGGCAAAACACAAACATTTTGTAAGCAATACGCATTTAAAAGAAAGAGAATGTGACTTAGCATCCCTTACCCAACATCCTTGAGCCTTAGAATGCTTCTCTGGATTCTGAAGATGTACAGGCATTGGAACGGGGATGGTTGTTCTATCATTCCACTTTATTATTACATTTTAATGTTAAATAATAATTTTATGTCCACAAAATGCTCAACCTCCTTAGATGGGGTAAAGTCAGTGTGCAAAACTTGTTCAGATTTTGCGCAATTTACTGGGGAGGTGGGAATGTTTACACAGGTTTTGTGTGCCGAACAGTAAGCTGATCAGATTAACAAGCAACGACCATGAAACAGCCCAAATAAGCACTTTTCAGAGGCTCTGCACAGGGGGCATAACTCCAAATTTGCATATGGGCATTGGACACTCTGGACCTCAGAAATTTAAGAATTTTGGATAAGAGATGCCTGGTGTATCGTACACACATGCAAATTGTACTGACAAAAATAAATTTGGTTAGATGCATATCTTTGAGTTATTTTTCACAAAACTGACCTTTTTTTTTTCACTATTACTAAAAGCACTCACAAAGCAAAACAGTGGATTATTTGCAGTGAAACAGACCTGTAAAACCAGAACTGTAGCTAGCTTTAGGCAAAAACAAACCAATCTTTTTCAATGAATAAAATTAATGAAGAACAAGAATTAAAATAGTGTGCACAGTGTGAAATGATCTATCGGATCATGAAAATGTTCAATTATTCACTCAAATAAATGCAAAGCAATATAAAATACACTGGATTCAAATTTCTGATTGTAGCATTGACAGAACATGCCTAGTGGAACCAGAATTGTTCATATGTATTTGCATTTTGAGAAAATAGCAGCAGTTTGTTTATAGCATAAAAAGAAATGGTAGGTTCAAGCAGATCTATAGAGCCAACCTGCATACAAATTAAGGGAGGGGTTCCAAATAGACTAAGAGGGAGGCAAAGGGGCCAGTCATTGTGTAGATGCAACATAACATCCAAACTCAACAACTATATGAGTTACATCACATGGGCGTGACTTTAGGAGCATCTGGAAGGGGGAGGGGGGGGCAGCACCCCCCTGGCAAGTCAGTCCTCTAGGTGGTTGTTTTTACAGTAAATGCAGGGCCTGGCCATCAACTCTCAGAAGGTAACATGTGCTCGGCTAAAGTTGTGTAACTCATATGGTACTCCTCCTCCCGATATTAATGCCTACTGAGCAGATCTGTCCCAAGAAACACCACGTACCTCAGCTGGTAATATATGTGTTCATTTTGTTTTCACTTTATTAAAATGGAGAGTACAACTGTCTATGAGATGCTAAGAAATAGGATCACTTTGCTGTCAAGAAGAGCAGTCCTGAAACCTGCATGATGTCTTGGTGGTGGCAGTATGTTTAGAGGGATGGCAGTGGAGAAAGGAGTGAGAAAAGGAAAGGTATTTCAAATGTACACAATGATTTCAACAGTACTAAAGTAGCTGATAACTGTGAAGCAAATTTGATGCACACACAAAGCCAATGTACTTAAAGCAAGAAAACACTCCTGGAAATGACCACACTTTTCAAATTCAATGGTTATCCTTTCTTAAACTTAAAATAGACTGTTCCAACCCCACAGACAAACAAATAAACTCTTCCTATGCCCTGGTGAGAGGAAACAAAAAATTGGTGTGTGTGGGGGGAGGAGAGACAGAGGTGGTAAGTGGGTGTAACTCTGTGCAACATGTTGGACATGTAACCCCCACCCTCATCTCTCAACCTTTCAGGGCAACAACAGAAGCTGCATGACCTCATGCACCCCTTGCAATCATTGCACAGAGATAAGCCTAGGGTGCTGACATGCCCATCTCTTCAGGTCTTATCTGCAAGGTGACAGGTGTGAGATGGACTGGGGCTGCTGCAGAACCCCCATTGCTAGTGTATACAGCTATAGAGCTCAACGCTTTTTGTAAGCTCTGGTGTTATTTACTTCTTTTAAATATGGTGGCCCCCATATGAAGTGATTTTTCTTTTAAAAATTTAAATCCTTGCCAAGTCAAGGGCAGAGCACAACAATCCTGAATATCTGAGAAGTAATGCAAATCTATCAAGGGGGGATGAAAACCCTATTGTGGTTATAAAAATTCACTTCTGACAGGTCTGTCATTCACAAACACATTTCCAATTTCTGCCACTTAAAATGGGAAAGGTCCTTCTGTTCTAAATAAACAGATCTGATACAGCTCGCTAATTAAAAAAAAAAAATCTAACCCCCCTCAAAACAAAAAATAAAAATAATAAATGTGTTCTCTTTCTGGTAAAAATATACAACAACCCAACTACTGTCAGTATCATATACTTACTTTAAATGATATTCTGTGGCTGGCCTCAGATCTTTTAATGTAATTTCTGACGCATCACCACTGAAACACAAAATAATTTCTCTTTTCATTAAAAATCTCAATGCACAGCGACATAGAAAATGTGGGAATATGATGAAAAGTGTTTTGGTATGAACAATTCTGGAATTTTTTAAAACTCATTTTCATACATTGCTTTACTTGCTAATATTTCTACGATCTGATGTAGGATCCAAAGTCTGAAAGCTTCTTATTTCTTCCATGTTTAATTCTTGCAGAATTTATTGAATATTTTTGTTTGTTTGTTTCAAAAGTAGAGGTTTACAATATATAAGTTTCGTTTCTGTTGCTACATTTCAACATTATAAAACTGCAATAACCTATTTACCAGAAAACAGTTTTGTATTTGGCATCTCGGCCCTTGTCTGACAGCAGCAGTTCATATTTTATTTCATAAGGGTCAAGGTCAAAGTCAACAGAATCACAGTCAGGGGGAGACAATTGGATCAGGCTACTCCGAGCCTCCACATCTGTGACCTGGGGATGAAATGAAGCGAGATATTTATTCTGTATGATTGTGATTCTCAGGTCATTCAAGCTTTTCTAGAGAGGCTGCCTTTACAAGGGCTTTCAATCCACTTGTTTAACTCTTTCCTGCCTGATGTGAAAATGCTGCAACAATGTTGATATCAGTAAATGCCTCATATGGGAAACATTGATTAAGCCTGTTCTAGTAGTTGTTTATGTTTTGGCTGTAAGAGAACAGAATTTCCTATTTCTTGCATCAAATCTTCACACTTCCTTTTCCCTGAGGCTTACACACATGAAATCTACAAATGCAGACACTATATATATATATATGGCCTTTAGCGTCTTTACAGACGGTCTTAGCAGCTAGAATATTCACTTTCACTTTGACTGACAGCTTCTCTCGTGGCTTATTCTACCAATGTTTGACCCGAGAGTGCGATGGCAGTGATTGCAGGTCAGTCTTTTGGGTTCACTTTGGCGAGTGTTTTCATTCCGCCTCTGTCGTTTTGTCAGGTATGTTTCTTTTGCCTTGAAGTCTATTGCGAGCGTGCCACTGCGCAATTTTTGTCTCCATCTGCTTCGATCATTTGCAAGGTTCTCCCATTCATTGGGGTCGATGTTGAATGCTTTCATCGTGACCTTGCAAGTGTCTTTGAATCGCAGATGTGGCCTACCTCTGGGTCGGTTGCCAGTAGCAAGTTCCCCGTAGAGAATTTGTCTGGGGATGCGATCATTTTCCATACGGTGGAGATGTCCAAGCCACCGCAGTCTTTTTTTTGCCTAGGAGAGCCTGAGTTGATGGAATGTTGGCTCGGCTCAGAACTTCGATATTTGAGATCCTGTCTTGCCACTTGATCTTGAGAATTTTGCGTAGGCAGCGCAGGTGGAAGGAGTTGAGGGATCTTTCATGTTTGGAGTAGGTGGTCCATGTCTCTGAGCCATACAGCAGGGTGCTTAGGACGCAAGTTTGGTACACGAGTACCTTTCTTTTGATGGTCAGCTTGCTATTGTTCCACACCCTTTTTGAGAGTTTGCCAAAAGCTGTGGCCGCCTTTCCTATTCTGGCATTTATTTCAGTTGTTATGTCTGTGCTACCACTGATGGTTGAGCCTAGGTAGCAGAATTTTCCCACTTGCTCCAGAGGAGAGCCATTCAGCATGATTGGGTTGGAGTTTCTCAAGCCTTGTGTCAAAACTACAGTTTTTGAGACACTGATCTTTAGCATGAATTTGTCACAGGCTTTGGCAAGGCTATTGATGAGAGCCTGGAGCGTGGTTTCATCGTGGGCCACGATTGCAGCATCATCTGCGAAGAGGAGCTCTTGTAACATAATATGCTCTGTACGAGATTTTGCTTTTAGTCTGGCAACATTAAAAATGGAGCCGTCCACTCTGGTGTTAATAAGTACTCCACCTGAACATTGACCAAAGGCATTCTTGAGTAGGGCTGCAAAATATATACCAAATAAGGTAGGAGCAAGAACACATCCCTGCTTCACACCGCTGTTTACAGCAAATGAATTGGATGTGCAGCCCTCAAAGTTGACACATGCCCTCATGTCAGTGTGGAAGGATGCAATAAGTTTTAGCAATGTTGGTGGACAGCCTATGGATTTAAGGACTGCATACAGGCCAGATCGGCTTACGGTGTCGAAAGCCTTTGTTAGGTCCACAAAGCATGTTATAAGCGGGATGTTTTGTTCTTTACATTTTTCTTGGATTTGCCGAAGTGCAAATATCATGTCAATAGTTGGTCGTTTGCTTCGAAAGCCACATTGTGTTTCTGGTAAGACTTTTTCCGCCAGTTGTTGAAGGCGGCAGAGGATGACGCGAGCAAAAGCCTTTCCAGTAATGCTGAGGAGGGATATGCCTCGATAGTTGTTGCAGTCGCCTTTGTTCTTGTAAAGTGTGACAATTTTGGCGTCTCTCATATCATGTGGTATCACGCCTTCTTTCCAACACTGCAGTAACAGATTATACAGGTGTGGTAATAGTGGGCCTTTTAGGTCTTTTAATACCTCTGCAGGAATGTTGTCACTTCCTGTGGCTTTTCCAGCAGACAGGTGGTCGATTGCATTGGAAAGCTCGACTAAGGAAGGTTCAGCGTCAAGTTCGGCCATTATTGGCAGTTTTTGGAGGTGTTCCTCAAAATCTGGTGGAATATTTTTCTCAGTTGAATACAACAGAGAGTAATGCTCTACCCACCTATTCAGTTGTTCATTTTTATCTGTGATGGGTTCACCAGTTACAGACTTAAGTGGGGCGCTTTTGGTGATGATTGGCCCAAGAGCTACTTTCATCTGACTAAAGGCGGTTTTCATATCTCCCTTTTCATTTGCCTCTTGTATGCTGTTACACAAGTCTGTCCAGTATTTGTTGGCGCAACGTCTTACCTCCAGCTGAAGTTTAGCTTTTGCATTTTTCAAACAAGTTTTTGTACTCTGATTGCAATTTTTGTTATACTCATTGAAAGCAGATTTCTTTTGCTCAATGAGAGGTAGGAGAATTTCGCTGTTCTGGGCTACCCAGTCGTTGTTTGAAACTTTATGCTGTCCAAAAGACTTGATGGCACAGTCATGAATTTTTGAACTGAGAGTGTTCCATGTTTCATCTACCGAGTCACATTGGGTGACATTATCCATGCTTTCAGCAAATAACTTTTCAAATGACTTTCTATTTGATTCATCTCTGATTGCTGTTACATTGATCTTAGGGATTGAAGGGGCTTTTGATCTGTATATTTTCTTGGCCGAAATTTTGATTTTGCTGACTACCAGTGCATGGTCGGTGTCACAGTCAGCACTGTGGAGGGAACGAGTTATTTTTATACAGCCCAAACTCTTCCTCCTTGAGAGAATAAGATCTAATTGATGCCAATGGCCAGACCTGGGATGGCGCCATGATGTTCTTTGGCATCTCTTAAGGTCAAAGTACGTGTTTGTAACACATAATGAGTTTACGGAGCATAGCTCCAGAAGGCGCTGCCCGTTTTCGTTGATGTTGCCAATGTCGAAGTGCCCAATGCACTTTGGCCATGCGGAGTGATCTGCTCCCACTCGAGCGTTAAAGTCACCCAGAATTAGCAGGCCTTCGGTGAGAGGGATGTTGTGGAGAGTCCTCTGCAATGCCTCGTAGAAAATGTCTTTGGTTTCGTCAGAGGAGGTAAGTGTTGGGGCATAGACACAGATAATGTTGGTAAAACCAGACCGGGTGTTCAGTCTGAGTGTCATGATGCGTTCTGACACTCCAATTGGAGTTGCGATCGAATTGATAAGGGAGTTTTTTACGGCGAAGCCCACGCCGTGGATTCTCGGCTGTTCGCTGCTAAGGCCCTGCCAGAAGAAGGTGTAGTTTTCTTCTTTGACTGACCCGGAGTCGGGAAGTCGAGTTTCTTGAAGGGCAGCGATGTCGATGTTTAGTAGCTGAAGTTCTCGATCAATAATTTGGGATTTCCTGATGGAGTCAATATCAGTGAGATCTTGCTGTTGCAAGCCTGGGCGCATTGTTCTGACGTTCCAGGTATCAAACATTGATCAAGCCTGTTCTAGTAGTTGTTTATGTTTTGGCTGTAAGAGAACAGAATTTCCTATTTCTTGCATCAAATCTTCACACTTCCTTTTCCCTGAGGCTTACACACATGAAATCTACAAATGCAGACACTATATGTTTTATTTATTGCCAAGTTTAGATTTCTGATTGATTTACAAAAAAAAACAAAAAAACCATTCTGTCACAAAGCTCGGAAAAACAGAAGAACACAAATCAGCTGGTCAAACGACGTACTTTTCCTTGAAGGAAACACTGGCTCTAGCAGTGAAGTATGCTTTTTGTTTACAGTATAGCCAAAAGGAGTTGGCTGGACAAAGGATATAACAATGTTGGATCTCCGTCACCAGACTGGTGGAATAACTATATTTGCTTGATATATGAACACCAAGACAAACAATGAGCAAAGGAAGTTACTGAGCCACGACAAAAACAACGTAGATAAAGACAGAGGAATATCCCGTGTGTGATAGTAGAAGCAAGAAGAAAGAAAACCTACAAGTAAGGATAAAAGAGTGAAAGAGAGACAACCAGAGTCAATACCTTCGGGGCAGGCATAGTAGATAAACACTGGGTTATCAATGAATTTTCTTCCTCCACATCCAGTGGACCATTATCTGAAGTTATGCAAGGCCCATGTATGAGCCCTGGTTCTCCATGCATACCTATCTCCCCATTTACTGAGGACACAAAGAATACAAATGAAAAATAATTTTCTAATTTTATGAGATGTTTAACATACTAATATATATACAAATATATTAATCTGAATATTAATCCAAAATGCCATTAAATCAATGAGAAACTACACTCAAATAAATTAAGCATACAATTATGTTTCAAACTGCAGTATTTATACTTTATCTCAACATTATCTAGTAGTTATTGTCTGTTGCTGGTCTACTGTCAATAACATCATATTATTGCTCATTTCAGATAGCTATTGCCAAAACAAACTGCAGCCAGCTTATGTCTGCTTGGATTATAGACGTGCTTAATTGCTTTCAAAACACTTTCTTCAGTACTTGAAAATAAGTCTAAAAAAAAAAACAACAACTCCAAGGACATCTGATTGGTCTCCTCCCAGTGCAGAAAGAATTCTGCACTCCCTCACTTATATCACATTGTTTTCAAAATGTGCAACTCAGCAACACTTTAAAAGTGAAGTTTCAGAGAGGAAAAAAGCTGCCTATCTGAACAGCTTACCCACCACTGCAGCTGGTGTGGAAAGGTGAATGCTTTGCACACACCACATTGCTTTGAACTTTTACAGCCAGTACCTAGAGAAATTTTGAGGTGATAATCTTTCTCAATTTGTTTACAAACCTCCTGCTCACTATGATGTGTTACCTGAGTGCCAACATCAGGTTAATGCTCTTCTGATTTACAATCTTATCAGATTACCTTTCACACAGAAATGAAGGCAATGAGATTAGCTGTTTAGCATTCTAGATCATGTTTGTGGGAATTAACTAATTTTATGCATGAGAGGAAATGTGTTTTTAGTCCAGCTTCAGGTGTTTCAGAATTGTCACACATTTTATTTTTAAAGGTAATCAGTGCTCTGCTTGTCTGAACACTGGCTTTGTCAAAGGCAAATTTTCACTTTATCTTAGCCGAGTCTAAAATTACATCTCTTTCCATTATATCAGTGCAGAGAGCTTTATCTCAAGAATATTTGTATGACCGCTCATGTACTACAACTGGCTTTTAACTCTTTAACCATGCAAACAACACTCACAGCGTTAGTCGATATTTCCGGTAACCTTGTAAGAATGCTGACAGCATCAATTGCTATTTCACACTATTTCTTCCACTATCTATTCCAATCCATGATTTTACTCTTACTTATAAAGGACACACATTCATAATTCCTACATCATTTATTTCTGCATGCAATATCCTTCAATTTGAAATATGACATGCTTATGTTACTACACATATTGGCTTGAAATAGCAGTTTTACTAAGTCCTATTGGCGGGGGAAAAAAAATGCCCCCCCCCCCCCCCCAAACTCCATGAAAAAAATTCCGCGGTTAAAGAGTTAAGCTGTTTGGCAATCATATAAATTGATAACATTTACATAACTCAGTCATTATACTGAGCAAAATGTTATTACAAAACTGCATTTGAAAATCAGGCTCTTTCAACCCTCTCTCTCTTTGCAAAAAGAAAAATGGCAGGACTTCTGTTAGTGAAGTGAATTTTATTCCTACACTTTTTACATGTTCATGCTGCAGTGACTACATAGTTACACTGTTGCCATTTCTACTGCCTCTCACCATTGTTGAATAGCAGCCTGATCTATCCAATGCTGAATTTGAATCCTGCTTTAACACGTTTATCTTTAAAACAGCTGTTTCACATTTTCCCCCATTCTCAGGGACTTTAAAGTGAAACATCTGCTCTATTGCTATTAATGCTTAAGGCTGCAGGGATTGGAGTTAAAAGAATAAAGTTCATCGTATGAGATTACTGAGTTGCTGGTTGCTTCTTGCACAGCTGACATAAATATTTAAAACAATGGAATATAATAATGGCTATGCCATTGATTCTGTGGACCAATTTCTGTAGATGTGATACCCATTTGTTCTTATTGACAAAGGACTACATAGGTAATAAATTTACAGTTTGTTCAAAGTTGATGGCTTCAGGTATTTTCAGCGCTGGGAAATGACCGACATGAGAAGTGACTAGACTGAGGTAAGAGGGTTTTCTCCTTATAATCTTATGGGCATATTACTTCACTGTCCATCAAATTGAGTACGATGGGTTTGCAAAACCGAACTAGATGGCGTTAATGAAGACAAGGGTGTAGAATTAATGTAAACTTCTCACTACTTAAATGAAACTGTATTTATAAGACTCACCAGCCATGCCCCTATTCCTCCTTCCACCCATTGGCCGAGAAGTGTTTGGATAGAAGCCATCATTCAAAGTGATGCGCCGCTGTTGAAGTTTTTTGCGTACTCTGTTTCTTGTCCTGAGTGTTCTGTCATCTGTGGAATTGAGTGGCGGACTGGCACCTGAGGACAGATGACCTGACGTTAACATGGGGATGTAAGTAGCTGGAGTGCATCACAATGAGCTGAAAATTTCTCACCAAATTTGGGGGGGAAGGCACAGGAATTACTGACATATATGATCAATAAATTCAGTCCTAAAAGGCAGATGAAAAGACAGCACATGAAACCAAGCTAAACATTTTCCTGAGATCAAACATGAACAGTGTTGTTTCCAGTTTCAGATTTTAAAAATGTTACATAAACATTACTTGACGAGAACATGCAAATCTACTAACAATGAAAATTGCATTTACTGAAACAGATAGATCTAAGTCTTTTTTAAATTTCTGAACAGCAGTCACCTTCAGAATCCATCTCCTCTCAGTTGTCAACACTAGATCAAATTAAACACAGGAGGAATTATTCTGCTTCAAGTCCTTTAAATATAACAGAATTCAGTTCCACAGCAACCAAGGCCAATATCACATTTATAATTCACTTTGCCACAGTTGTGAATGACTTTTTACATTGCACAGTTACTTCCATTTTCCCAAACAATTCTGTTCAACTGTTCTAGTTTTGTCCTCTTATTCGTTTTCTTCTTCAAGGAAAGCTCTTTCAATAAAAAATAAAATAAATAAAGTTATAAGAAATATTATGGGAACATTTGCGAAGTACTGGAAGTATGAAAACATCTGTTATAATCCTGATTTAAAACTGGGTAAAAACTTAACAGGACTCTGTAAAGAAGACTTGATAATTCCGGGCATTCCCGTACATGACGACAGATTAAAAAAATTAAGTTCTTTCGTACTAGATCTAGATCTACATCCTTGGGTGGGTTTCTATTCACTTTTCTTTCCAACATCTATCATACGTAGACCTGAGTGTGTCTAGAAAAAGACATGCATCGGTTTTCTTGCTTTGATAATAAATAGGTGAATGGGGCTTGATCTTGATCTAGTCTAGCTCTAAAACTACTCCAAGTCTGGGTCGTTGCAAATATAAAAAGCCCAAGACGTCATGTCCGGAGCCCGACATTGTGTTTGTTCAATTCTAAACAAAATTAGGCAAATAAGTTTCGATACTTTTTTCTTTCATGAATTGAAACTGGCGATTTTGCTACGATGCAAGGCAATGTTACGGAAAAAATTCAGTAAACACAGAACCGGATGTTATTGAATCCCACAACACACAACACTGGTCTGGTCCTAGCGGTGTAGGTTCAATAAGGTAAGACGTGGCAAAGTGACACAGTTTTGCGTTATCAGTGAACACGCGGTGTCGCAGCAGGTCTATTACTTAAACTGTTCACAAATGCCATGTGTGTGGTTTCGCTCTTATCAGTATCTGCACATACACATGATACACCTTCTTCTCCTTCAACATACACATGGACTCAACTATTAAGAAAAGTAAAACTTTGGCATGATAAAATAATGTTTAATGTCAAAATAAGGGAAGTACAAATTTACAGCGACACCGGATCGGACAGTATGGACTTTAAAAAAAACAAACGAAACAAAAATGCCAAGTCAGGTTGTCGATAAACTGGGATGACGGTGGAGTCCAACTCCAAGGCAGTTTAGAAACTCGATATTTTTTATTATGCACTGCATTTAGATAGGCCCTAACGTGGCATTCCAAAGTGCAGGTTGTGCTTGTTACAGACATCGCTGACTGACGCGACTGGTCTCCGGGGAAACTGTCCAGATATCTCATTACAGAATTGACAACTCCTGCTTCACAATTTAAAAAATAAACAACAACAACAACAACAAATTCTCCGTGGGGGAAAGGAATGCAAACCACCCGCCCCCTTTCCCCTAAACACATTATATTTTGTGGGTATAATACTGTATCTGAGGGTTTCCAGCCATTATCATTCAATTCTTTCGCGCACCGATTTGTAGCAGTGTTTCCTGATGTTGTTAATTTTTCCTAATGGATTGTTCTTACAGTGTGTGGGTTTGTGTGTGAGCAATGTTCTTACTTGTTGGTAATGTTGTGTGAGCAATGTGCGTGTGTTTGGTGTGCGTTAAAGACTTGTAGATCTTAGATATTGTATTTACTGTTGTACTGTTACTGAATGCTGTGACAACAAATTTCCTGGAAACAGGATAATAAAGTCATAAATGTATCTTATCTTATCTCTCTCATCTGGAGTCGGTCTCCTATTGGGATGCATCACTAAAGGGCGCACAGTTCATGGATGCAGTGGCTGGACGGAAACATGGACGGATAATGAATGCGTCCTTGACCCATAACTGAACGCAAACGTTCACACAAAGCAGGAGCTTAGGCCGATAATACTGGATAACAGGGTTCATTAAAACTAATTTTACTGCACGAGGCTTTCGCGTAGGATTATTCAACGTTAATCCTTCGCAGAGTCTTTGTCGGTAAATTTGGGATAAACACCTCCGACTGCCCAGTGATATTGCATAGCATATTTTTTACGCGTTTACTTGATGATACTGCATTGTGAGTGGCTTGTTCTTCATGTTTGTCATTAAAGCCAAGGCGTTACGTTAATGATGAATTTCATCCACTGGTTGCGATGTTAAAATAACTGAAATCAATATTACAATTTTCCTGACAATATTACACAACATTTACCCTAGGTATCGCAGAGGATGATAAATTTATTTACTTGACAATTTGAAACACTGAAGCGGAACGATTTGTTTGAAGCAATAAAACAACAATAACAATTGATCTACACACACAAAAAAAGATAAATGTCAATGGTAATGATGAAGCAGATGATGATGATGATAATGAAAAAGAAGATGGTGAGGTATAGTTATGCTGATGGTAAAGATGATGGTGAAGACGATGCTGATGATAAGTCAAGTGACTGAATATCTGTTACACCCAGGGTTCATACAAAGTCCTGAAAACTAATCTTAAGGACTTTTTAAGGACTTCTTAAGGACGCACAGGAAACAATTAAGGACCTGTGTGCCTGTGACCAAGAAGTATTAAAATTATACAAGTGGTGCGCAGCACTCATCGAAACGGGATGTTTCTGCATACAGAGTTCAAACATAGTACATTCACTCTGAAAATTCAGTTATTTCAAAGTACCAATTATCCAGTGTACAACTGGAAGATTTGAATCTCAAATGTTTCAACTGAAACACAAATTATAAGGACTTTGGCATCATTTTCAGAATTTATGGACTTTTTAAGTACTTATTTTTTCTTTTATGAGAATTAAGGGCTTATAAGGACCTGTGTGAACCTTGTATACCAAATGACAGTTTTGAGCTACCATAAATCCTCTTCTCTCTCCCCCCCCCCCTCCTCCCGATGACCGCGATGATAACAATAGTGAAGACAACACAGATAATGATATTATATGGCCTTTAGCGTCTTTACAGACGGTCTTAGCAGCTAGAATATTCACTTTCACTTTGACTGACAGCTTCTCTCGTGGCTTATTCTACCAATGTTTGACCCGAGAGTGCGATGGCAGTGATTGCAGGTCAGTCTTTTGGGTTCACTTTGGCGAGTGTTTTCATTCCGCCTCTGTCGTTTTGTCAGGTATGTTTCTTTTGCCTTGAAGTCTATTGCGAGCGTGCCACTGCGCAATTTTTGTCTCCATCTGCTTCGATCACTTGCAAGGTTCTCCCATTCATTGGGGTTGATGTTGAATGCTTTCATCGTGACCTTGCAAGTGTCTTTGAATCGCAGATGTGGCCTACCTCTGGGTCGGTTGCCAGTAGCAAGTTCCCCGTAGAGAATTTGTCTGGGGATGCGATCATTTTCCATACGGTGGAGATGTCCAAGCCACCGCAGTCTTTTTTTGCCTAGGAGAGCCTGAGTTGATGGAATGTTGGCTCGGCTCAGAACTTCGATATTTGAGATCCTGTCTTGCCACTTGATCTTGAGAATTTTGCGTAGGCAGCGCAGGTGGAAGGAGTTGAGGGATCTTTCATGTTTGGAGTAGGTGGTCCATGTCTCTGAGCCATACAGCAGGGTGCTTAGGACGCAAGTTTGGTACACGAGTACCTTTCTTTTGATGGTCAGCTTGCTATTGTTCCACACCCTTTTTGAGAGTTTGCCAAAAGCTGTGGCCGCCTTTCCTATTCTGGCATTTATTTCAGTTGTTATGTCTGTGCTACCACTGATGGTTGAGCCTAGGTAGCAGAATTTTCCCACTTGCTCCAGAGGAGAGCCATTCAGCATGATTGGGTTGGAGTTTCTCAAGCCTTGTGTCAAAACTACAGTTTTTGAGACACTGATCTTTAGCATGAATTTGTCACAGGCTTTGGCAAGGCTATTGATGAGAGCCTGGAGCGTGGTTTCATCGTGGGCCACGATTGCAGCATCATCTGCGAAGAGGAGCTCTTGTAACATAATATGCTCTGTACGAGATTTTGCTTTTAGTCTGGCAACATTAAAAATGGAGCCGTCCACTCTGGTGTTAATAAGTACTCCACCTGAACATTGACCAAAGGCATTCTTGAGTAGGGCTGCAAAATATATACCAAATAAGGTAGGAGCAAGAACACATCCCTGCTTCACACCGCTGTTTACAGCAAATGAATTGGATGTGCAGCCCTCAAAGTTGACACATGCCCTCATGTCAGTGTGGAAGGATGCAATAAGTTTTAGCAATGTTGGTGGACAGCCTATGGATTTAAGGACTGCATACAGGCCAGATCGGCTTACGGTGTCGAAAGCCTTTGTTAGGTCCACAAAGCATGTTATAAGCGGGATGTTTTGTTCTTTACATTTTTCTTGGATTTGCCGAAGTGCAAATATCATGTCAATAGTTGGTCGTTTGCTTCGAAAGCCACATTGTGTTTCTGGTAAGACTTTTTCCGCCAGTTGTTGAAGGCGGCAGAGGATGACGCGAGCAAAAGCCTTTCCAGTAATGCTGAGGAGGGATATGCCTCGATAGTTGTTGCAGTCGCCTTTGTCTCCTTTGTTCTTGTAAAGTGTGACAATTTTGGCGTCTCTCATATCATGTGGTATCACGCCTTCTTTCCAACACTGCAGTAACAGATTATACAGGTGTGGTAATAGTGGGCCTTTTAGGTCTTTTAATACCTCTGCAGGAATGTTGTCACTTCCTGTGGCTTTTCCAGCAGACAGGTGGTCGATTGCATTGGAAAGCTCGACTAAGGAAGGTTCAGCGTCAAGTTCGGCCATTATTGGCAGTTTTTGGAGGTGTTCCTCAAAATCTGGTGGAATATTTTTCTCAGTTGAATACAACAGAGAGTAATGCTCTACCCACCTATTCGGTTGTTCATTTTTATCTGTGATGGGTTCACCAGTTACAGACTTAAGTGGGGCGCTTTTGGTGATGATTGGCCCAAGAGCTACTTTCATCTGACTAAAGGCGGTTTTCATATCTCCCTTTTCATTTGCCTCTTGTATGCTGTTACACAAGTCTGTCCAGTATTTGTTGGCGCAACGTCTTACCTCCAGCTGAAGTTTAGCTTTTGCATTTTTCAAACAAGTTTTTGTACTCTGATTGCAATTTTTGTTATACTCATTGAAAGCAGATTTCTTTTGCTCAATGAGAGGTAGGAGAATTTCGCTGTTCTGGGCTACCCAGTCGTTGTTTGAAACTTTATGCTGTCCAAAAGACTTGATGGCACAGTCATGAATTTTTGAACTGAGAGTGTTCCATGTTTCATCTACCGAGTCACATTGGGTGACATTATCCATGCTTTCAGCAAATAACTTTTCAAATGACTTTCTATTTGATTCATCTCTGATTGCTGTTACATTGATCTTAGGGATTGAAGGGGCTTTTGATCTGTATATTTTCTTGGCCGAAATTTTGATTTTGCTGACTACCAGTGCATGGTCGGTGTCACAGTCAGCACTGTGGAGGGAACGAGTTATTTTTATACAGCCCAAACTCTTCCTCCTTGAGAGAATAAGATCTAATTGATGCCAATGGCCAGACCTGGGATGGCGCCATGATGTTCTTTGGCATCTCTTAAGGTCAAAGTACGTGTTTGTAACACATAATGAGTTTACGGAGCATAGCTCCAGAAGGCGCTGCCCGTTTTCGTTGATGTTGCCAATGCCGAAGTGCCCAATGCACTTTGGCCATGCGGAGTGATCTGCTCCCACTCGAGCGTTAAAGTCACCCAGAATTAGCAGGCCTTCGGTGAGAGGGATGTTGTGGAGAGTCCTCTGCAATGCCTCGTAGAAAATGTCTTTGGTTTCGTCAGAGGAGGTAAGTGTTGGGGCATAGACACAGATAATGTTGGTAAAACCAGACCGGGTGTTCAGTCTGAGTGTCATGATGCGTTCTGACACTCCAATTGGAGTTGCGATCGAATTGATAAGGGAGTTTTTTACGGCGAAGCCCACGCCGTGGATTCTCGGCTGTTCGCTGCTAAGGCCCTGCCAGAAGAAGGTGTAGTTTTCTTCTTTGACTGACCCGGAGTCGGGAAGTCGAGTTTCTTGAAGGGCAGCGATGTCGATGTTTAGTAGCTGAAGTTCTCGATCAATAATTTGGGATTTCCTGATGGAGTCAATATTAGTGAGATCTTGCTGTTGCAAGCCTGGGCGCATTGTTCTGACGTTCCAGGTACCAAGTTTTAGTATTTTTTCTGTTTTTGCCAGGTGCACACTTTACGTCAGCTTTTTGACTTTTGGTCTAGCTCCAACCACCTTATGAAGCAGGCTGACGTGGCGGAACAACACCCAACTGCCTGGGGGCTGCCCAGGTTACGGCGGGCGGTAGTTGATCAATGCAGCTGAAAAGCCGCTCCCACCGACAGAGGGGACCCCTGGCGCTCATCCGTACGCCAAATGGATTGAGCTTATCACCGGTAACTGCCACCTCCCGTGTTGTGCCCATCCGTAACGGATGGCTGGAGTGTCCTCTCCAAATCGGAAATGGGTGGGCTTATAGAGGAGAGACAGACGCTTGCCAAGCCCGAGCAAACGCCTCCTCGTTTTGCTGCCTTGCCTGGGCTATTTTTAAGAGATGGTGCTTTGCCCAGAGGCACCACCCCTCTCTCTGCCATTCTAGTTAAACCCAAGGGAGAGACCAGGTCAATACATTTGGAACTAGTCCGGCTGCAGGAGATGCTGGAAGCCAGTTTGATGCAGTTCTCCCTGACAACCACCTTCGGGTCTCCACTCCTGATTTTCTGTCTGGGTTTACTCCCATAGCCTTTGCTATCATAGCAACACACAAGGCAGTGTGGTATTTGTATTCAGGGTTACCTTCCCCTAGTCTTCCTCTCTCCCGAAATGACCCACAAGACAGTGGGGGTGACAGTAGCAGGCTGTATTGTGTACTGTCATACAATAGCAGAAAACTCTGGCCTGACAGATAATGATAACAATAAGATAATGATAAAAAGAAGCCAGTGACCAAAAGGAAGAAAAAAATTCTTACCATATTCGCCTTGTGATTGTACAGGAACATGATTTGTGCAGTTGGGGGGCGTGGAGGAGGGGATGTGGGGCATGCCCCCGTGCACGTGCGGGGGCACAGGATGAGGATGAGGGTGGTGGGGGTACTGAGGTGGAGTAGGGGCATAATGGTGGCCCCCATATGAAGTGTAATACTGACTTCCGCTGGCTGGACCGCCCTGCAAAACAGAAAACAAGAAATTTAGTACATTAGAACTCAAGTCTCAACTCATGGCATATAGAGTTCTTGGACAACAACAACAACAACAACAACAGCAACAACGACAGCAACAACGCCCACTTTATGAGTAAGAGTATACAGAGGCATGTCGCAGGCAAGACCGATGAAACAATACATCGAACTGTATCCATGTCGTCTTTGATTATTGGGGTTTATTTCTCATGACTAACTGCGGGGACAGAGGGTGTTGACCGCGTCTTTCCCTGCTTGCACTTCTGGACAACAGAACACTCGTGTCTATTCCAGATAGATTTTGCCCGTAGTCCCGCCTATACCATATCACATTTGGATAACAGGACGTAATTGAAGAGATAAACTATAAGCCCGCGTATCTACCCACCTATCTAGCTACCTACAATTCCAGTCTTACCTTTTCTATTTAGAACAAGTACCTGTACCTTCAAGAAGGCTTGGATGCAGGTAAATCTGAACTGGGCTATATTTATGTAAAGGGCCCATCATCAACATGCTTATCATTTGTCAAGGTTTTTGCTGTTGTTTCATTTGCACATTTCCTAATGACTTTTTCTTCCGTGCTCTGGCCTTTCGCGCTAATGTAGGAAATAGGGTCGCCAGGTGTCATACTTGAGCGAATGGTACGAAACCACGAGAATGTTTATTACCTCTTGGCATTGATCGTCATTTCTACCCGTCGCTTTTATAAATATGTATCAAAAATACGGGAGGGGGGGGGGGGGGGGAGGAGACAAAGAGACAGACAGACAGGGGGGAAGAGAAAGAGATTGTGATTATTGAATAAAAGAACCGATTAAACTGAATGCATACCGTTGTAATAGATAGACAGATAGATAGATAGATAGATAGATAGATAGGACAAATGGGTAGATGTGTGAAACACACACCAATAAACATGGCAAGCATGCATCCCTCTTTTCTCTTCCAATTTTTTTTACTTTCATGAACATCCCCCCCCCCCCCCTTCCAGCGACTTTGGACAAGTAAGGCTTCATAATTCCCCGGTTGTCAACTGTTTGAGCCACATGATGTACCTCCGACGTTCCATCCATGCACCACAGTTATGAGGTCTACAACAACGCCGTGTAAAGACAGCAGAAAGCCAACAGCACCATTAGCTACACAGAACCACGCTAATATCTCATGCAACACAAGACAACAACAAGGGATACACACTGACTGACCAAGTGACCAAAACTTAAGTCTGACATTTCGTTTTGAACACCCAATGATTTTTTTCTCCTTTTTGCATGGTAGTTCTAACTCCAAATCACAGACAACCATTGTTGTCGGTTCAAATTTTGCACACTTGTGTGTACACTGCCTTTTGAATTTATGAGAAATTAATTATCACTGACTGTGCGCATGGGCCGTCGGTTTGATCTTTTGACAAAAGGAAAGAGGACAGTTTTTGTACGCAAATCTAAAATGGCAGACCCCCATCACAGAATGCTGTATGTATAATAAAAGGTGTGAAAAGCAATAGTTCACAAGGAATGTGCACAATACGAACGACATTTAACTTTTCATTACAGTTGGTCAAAAGGACTCTAAAACAGTACATCTTAACCACAGCTAACTATAATTCCCTAATGGGTGCGTAACAAATCCAAAATATATATTTTTGAGATGAGCTAGGGTTCTCGTCTCACGACCTTCAAACGGCACACATAAATACACCAAGGCATGCACAGAAACACCCAAAACCTCTGTTGTGTACTAGATTACGGGTAAACTTCTCTACATTTAGAATTACTACAACAAAGGCACTGACCACAAAACTTCACTGAGTATAAAATTACAACTAAACACTGTACATTCAGAATTACGACATCCAAGGCATTTAAGACAACATAACGACAAATCCACATAGTGCACACAGATACTTTTATATAAGTACACACATATTTAAATGGTAGCCTATACTTTGTGCATTTAAAAGATAATTATAAGACATACTCGCATTTTGTACAATTACGTTTATAATTGTCAGTTAAATCAGTTTATCTATCGATCATCTGTGTGTCTGTCTTGTTTTCTTTAACAGGGTTCATACACGGTCTTGAAAACTAATGTTAAGGACTTTTTAAGGACTTCCTAAGGACTTACAGTAAGCAAATTAAAGACCTGTGTGCCTGTGACCAAGAAATATTACAATTATACAGGTCGTGTGCAGCACTCATCGAAACAAGATGTTTCTGTATCCAGAGTTCAAACTTAGTAAATTCACTCTGAAAAGTTCAGTTATTTCAAAGTACCAATTATCCAGTGTGCAAATGGAAGATTTGAATCTCAAATGTTTCAACTGAAACACAAATTTTAAGGACTTTGGCATCATTTTCAGAATTTAACCACTTTTTGAGTACTTATTTTTTTCTTGTATGAAAATTAAGGACTTTAAGGACTTTTAAAGACCTGTACGAACACATTCGTTACATTCTGTCCGTCGTCTTGTTTTCTCCAATCACAATGTGACCGTTCTCGTGTCGTCATGCATTCTCCAAACTGAAAACGCAGACAACGATTGCCGCTGTCTGAACTTTTACCCTCACAAGTGATTATTTCGAATGTGTTCCCATTTTTTTTCCTCATTTCTATACCAGCACTTTTCTCTTGCTCAGTCCCCATGCTTGCGAACCCCTTGCACCAAACAAAGTATCACCATAATAATTGGTCTTTAGTACTTGTCAACCGTCATTTCATGTTCTGCAATAACAACTTTCCACGACTATTCTTACCATTTCAGACCACACAAAGGGTCAAATTGCAGGAAGACAAATTATGTCAAACACCCCACCAGTCTCGCCAAAAGGGGAGGTTACTTAATTCAAACATTACAAGGGGAGGCTACTAAATTCACAGATTGCAAGGGGAAGATTACCGGTACTTAATTTTCACACAGCCAAGGAGAGGTTGCTAAACTCCCATATTTCACAGCCCAAATCACACGACTAACACCACGAAATGTCAAAGACCGATTGGGAATGGCTTGAAATGCCCACGCTCTGTCTCCAATTACTCCAACATTCAACGGTAGCATGTAATATAGCCCCTGTAATGACTACAATTATGGTCGCACAATGAACATCTATAAATGCAATGCCCAATGTATGAACGTCTTTTTTTTTTCCCCCTCTTTCTTTTTTGGGGGGCTGGGTCACAGCAACTTCCACCACTTGCTGTAGGCTTGGAGAATTAGTCATACATGGATCATTCTTCACTCATATATGCCAACTTGTAAGTAGCATGACTAAGAAAAAAAACAACAATAAAAAACAACCGACTTCCAAAGAAAGTTTCATTTTATGTGCCAGATTCTACCAGTGCCTTCATCGCATCAAAAGCTCCCCTTTAGGTTGTTACTGTGTTTTATCCTTGCACAAGTGACAAGAAAACTCGGCAGATTTTGTGACTTTAAGCTTTCTGTGCTCCGAGACAAGGTTCTGATAAACATTTCCTCAGGACCAATGATGGAGGCACCCAAAATTTCACTGAAAGAAACCACGTATTATCATAAATTACACTTTTTGGGTGGCGGAAGATTGTGATACTTTCTGTAACAATTTTCTGGCACGCCATTTTTCCAGGCCCAAATTAGCATCACCACATATTCAAATCGGATTATAATGTACTTGTTTAAAACCCCTGTTTACTTGTCATCTGCTCTGAACCCAAACCCAAATTTCTGTGACCCCCCCCCCCCCGCCCGAAACAAGGATTACAAACACTACAGAAAGAGATGACGTCATAATCCAGCAGTTCCCAAAGCCGTTTATTCCAGAGCTGTAAAGCTAAAGCTCCACAAAACAGCTTTGCCACAGACAATACAGTTCAGAAAAGTCAAGGAATGGGAAGTTGCCGATTCTTCTCCTGGATACAAACTGACTGACCCCCCCCCCCCCCCCCCAGCAAAACCTAAGTTTGACGAACTCTTTGCCTTTTCCTCTGAATCTTCAATCCTTCTGGCGCCAGCTTAAACACCCTTTTCAGGGCTACAACAACCTTTTCCATGGCCAGACAGCCCTGTTGAAGGCCCAAACTTAGGACGACCAAGAGGGAGTATGACCAATTACAGCAGACAGAATGAAACAAGTTAATGAAGCATACGCCTGAGGCTCAAGACCTCTCTGTCGTCGACACTCCTGGTCGGGTTTTCTCACGGAGTTCCACGAAATTGTGACTTTATATAAAAAAAAAAAGTTCCCAAACGCCGACATAATGAACTAGGTGGTCCCACGACTCTGATTCAGCTACACAGGAAAGTGGCTGAATCACAATTCAAGATTCAACCCTTCGGCCCTACCGTCTTTCAAGTGGATTGGCAACTTCCAGAGCGGAAATGATTCAAATTTATACTGGATCAACAATGAGATTGTTTACAAAACAAAGCCAGATGGCTACAACAAATCTTATTTGGTTCGAGAACATCGTCAACTCCAAAGTAATAGTCTTGCAAAAGGAGGAACAAGTGCAATCAGGCTCACCGTTCGTTCTTTTCTACAATCATACAAGATCATCGGTGAGAATGGGAACTGTCCATGTCAACTTTAGACGACAGCGATGCAATGATGAGAGGGGGGAGGGAGGAGGGGGTGAGTTTGAGTTGCAAGAAAGAAAGAGGGGGGAGGGAGGGAGGAGAGAGAGAGAGAGAGAGAGAGAGAGAGAGAGAGAGAGAGAGAGAGAGAGAGAGAGAGAGAGAGATTTTCTCATTCACATCCAATATACTAGCAGCCCTAACCCCAACCCTTTCTCCAAGAAGAGCCAACAAACTGCTCGACTATTCCTCGGCTGTACTGGCTGCTCAGCAAGGAGGACCAACTTGTCTTTCAAAAAAAAAAAAAAAAACGTTTGCGCTCTGAAGTCCGCCCCTGTAACTGCCGGTCCTTTCTACGGTGATTATTTCTGGCCAGGGCGTAAGTTAATGGGATTTTCTATGCTCTGCTTGCACTAAAGTCCAGATTACAACCCCCATTTCAAACTTATGACAAAGGGATTACTCATCTAAATTTGGAACACCAGGATTGACATGACACTTCGATGCATGAATTAATACTATGCTCTTGAGGTTTGATTTAAGTGGGTGGATGTCATGCATTCAAAGCAATCCAACTGTCCTCCAACTGTGGGCGTCTTCAGTGTATACATAGATAGGCGAAAGCTTGCATTATAAATGCTACCCGTTACTGTCCACCAGGGCATGCATTCCTGTGCCATAATATGATATCAGGATACACATCAGTATACTGCCTTTCTGTAAAATTTACTGCAATACTGTACACACATGCATACAAAATACAATAAAACATCATGCCCGGTTGTACCAACATTTACATTCAATCTATTATAAAAACGCACACAAACACTGTGAGCACAGAGGTTTTTTATCAGCCCTATTTCTGACCAAGTGACATTCTGACTAATTCGTCCACTTAGGCATGCACGCCCACGCCAGTAAAGAGCTGTAACACTCAGACTGTCCTATAACATGCAGATTTATAACCCTTACAAGCCCCCCACAGTTAACCAAAATTAATTTTCGACCTCTTTAAAAGACAACGCCCAACTCTTTCTATTATCCGATAGAAAACATTTGACATTAATGAATTGAAACTAAACTTTAAGATCCACTCATGAACGTACAGAGCGCTCTTGGGCTTTGGGGGAAACGGCCAAATCGACGGAAACACGGTGCGCTGCTGGGGTCTTCCTTGCTGATGCCTTATTAACTTAGCGAACAAAGTGTGCGTTGGCGGTGTTTAAAATGGTCTAATTGCTGTGTGACAGATATGATGTCCATTAGTCACTGAATGTCTGATCAACAAGATAGCTTATTTGGTGAACATTTAGTAAGGAGAGAAACCCCACCCCAAACAAAACCAAATTAAAAACAACAACAACAACAAACACAAATAAAACAACTTTCTGCCCCTGCCGGTAACTTACTATCCTACTGGCGCCACCCCCCAAAAAGAGCCGCCCAAGGCTACAGTAATAGCTCTTTTTAAGGTTAAGCCCCCCCCCCCCCCTCCCTCCTCTTTATATCTAAGACCGGGAAAGGACAGAAACAAGAAATGCAACAAAGAAAAAACAAGCAAAACAAAGAGAGAGAGAGAGATTTGAGCACCCAAGGTAGAAAACCTGTACAAGACAGACAGATCTGTAAACCAGTAAGGTAAAGATGGACGCTATGATGCTGTGGCTAATCCAGGCTCAAGGGCTGCAGTGTGGGATTGGGGGCGGGGGGGGGGGGGCGGCACAGTTTAATCATCTGTCCCTGACCATTTGGCATCGGGACCCTATGCAAAAGTCAACAACCTTCAGGCCAGTAATAAGCTATCCACCCCACCCCTCCTCATTGGCTGGCCAGTCAGCTGTTGGCAACGGGTGTGCACCCTTGTGATAAATCTAACACTTTACTTCCGGCTGTAGAAAATTGATGACCCTCCGTCTTTCCCGAACTTTCCGTCTGGAATACACAAAAAATCATACGGAAAGTTAAGGCGTATGTCGTGTGTACCTCTACTGATAAACTTGAGGGGGGGGGGGGGGAGAGAAAGATGATGTCCTTAGCCCAAACCATTATAATTCCAATTCTTATGAAATATGCCAATCAAAAGCAACCTGTGTTTCTCTACAGAATCATATTTCACATAGTAAATAGATGACTCAAATAAAAAACAGTTGTTGTTTTTTACAGCTGGCTTCGCCTGTACAATCAAATAATTGCTTGGAACGGCTAAACTAAAATACAAGTCAAAATACAGAGATTCCTTCCACTATTTTCCAGTCTAGCTGCACGGTTCTGGCGTGGGACGCCGATTACTATCATAAAAGACAGGAAAAACCGCCATTCCATGTCCTGGAGACACGCCCCTGCCTATCCCGAAGAGATTACGTGGCATGTGAATGAGTGCAACATGCACACCTCCCTCCCGCGTGCGTGCGTGCGTGAGAAGTAGCGCATCGATAATCCCCGCATTTTGTAGTTTGCTTTTTTTTTTTTTTTTTGCAACACGGACGTGAACACGTATCGATCGCGGGCAACATGTGTATAGACGGGCCTGAGTGAGGGTGGTATCGGTTACATCATGCTGGAGCGACAGTTTGGATGTCAATGATCTGCGTGGCCTGCCGACTCAGCAACAAGATGGATGGATCGATGGTTTTAGTACAGGCTGATGAAAGGATTCGTGGCTTCATAAGAAATTTATGAAAGTGGAGGGGGGAAAGAAGGAGGGGGACACAGGTTTGTTTGTTTTTCTTTTCCTTTTCTGACACTGGTTGTTGTTTTTTTTTTTTAGAACGGGACAAAATAGTGTGTAAGTATGGTTGATTTTTGGGGGGGGGGGGTGGTGGTGGTGTCGTGCTCAGCAGTCGCGCCTTTTCTTCTTCATGAACTTTTTGGCTGTCTAGCTGATATTTTAAGCTCACTTTCTCTCCTCCCCCCCCCCCCTTTTATTAAAATTCCCCGGTTATCAACTCACTGGTCTCAATGACTTCAAACACACCGCACTCCACAAAAAGCGACGTGCACTCACGACCGTTTCGGCTGTCTGTACAAGACCTGCTGTGCCATTACTTTCTCTATCAATGGAAGCTGCTGAGGTGTTCCCTGCAGCAGCAGCCAGCCTCCATCATCACATTAACGCAACAACATCAACGACATAATAAAAATATAACAACAAAGATGGCACGACATCGTTCCGAGGTAGGTCCGCTAGCTATGATATCGCCGACACCATGGGTCCGATGAAGGAGATCCGCCCCTGCCGATATCATAAACCCACCAACTCTTTGTATGTCCTGTCCGAATCAAGGTCGGAGAGGGGTAGTGATGCTAGCTGGATTAAGTGTGTGTATGTGTGTGTGACAGATACACATGTACAACGACGTGCAAACAATATCAATATCAGAATGATGAACATCAGAGTTACGTCCAGACAACAAGAGGAAACACTTCCATGAACACTCACGGCTGTAATTATGAATTAAGTGATGAACAGGAAAACGGTGGTTCGCTTGACTTCTACGGCTACAGAATTGCTCACTGCTCTACCTACTGGTAACTCGACATTACCAGGCATTGCACTTATCTCTGAAGTCGCTCAAGTAAAATGAAAGTAACTGATCTGGCACACTGTGACAGGCGATTCCCGGAAACGGGTGTGGGGTGTGACGAAAGTTCAATAATTAAGATACCCAAAGAAAGAAACTACCCAGATTCTTGACCCGGGTGTGACCAGTCCTTAGAGAACATAAGAAAATGGAGGACCGACACATTAAATTTGTTTGACGGAGTTTCTCTTCCTCTCAACATCTGCTACTCTCGACCTCATATGAGTTTCAATGCTTGTTAAATAACATAAACCGAAATTTCAGTTGAATTAGCCGACGTTATAATTTGAATAACAGCGTTAGTGTTACGCGATACCAATATTTGGGGGAGGGGGGAGAGGTTTATCAATCGGAGACAGTACATTTGACAAACTTCAATGTCTGGGTATTAGAAAATGCGAGGACATCACAACAGCTTTAGTACAGTACAAAGGCACAAAACCCTACCGACGACAATAATGATCCTAATAATAATGATGACACTAATAAATGTGTTAGGGTTGTTGATGCTACAAGTGTCAAGACTCAAATGTTAACACAGCCTCCATTTACCCTGAGACACAAGTCTAAACAATAGAGAGTAGTAGTAGTATTAAATGATGACCATCACAACAAATGCACTACACGACCTACCGACAGTTCAGCACCATAACATGAAGGGACAACGGGGTTGTCCAAACATGACCATTGACAGTGTACAGCTGCAAGTTTGGCTGTTGTCAGATTTAATGACAACCCGATCACATACAGAGATGTCTGTATTCATGGAAGGTTTTACCTTTGACATCTGGGGGGTTTCACTCATCCCTACGGTAACTTTTATGGGCGTGGACGGGAACTCCCAACACTGTCCAGTCTGAGACTTAGATGCAGTTCAAAGATGTCTCTTCTTTCACTCAGTATAAACCCATGTCATAATACATAAGACATTAAGGTAAAGGAAAATTAATGGACCAGGATGGGAGTCGATATTTCAAGAAGTTGGCTTCGATATTAATGTTGGAAAATTGGTGTCCACTCGAGCCGAATATTCGGCTTTCCGCAGCGAATGAGTTAATAACATTAAAAAAACCGATGTCACCCAATTCAGTTCTCTAGTGAGAAAAATCGTCCAATCTTGTTTCGCCTAATGGCGTCTTCAAAGAGCTTCTCCATTTCTTGTCTATGACGCAGTGACTATATGGGCCCAGCAGCTCTGCTTGGCCTCGGTCAAGATTTGGATATATTTCAGCGTTAGGGTAAGTGCTAGGATTCGGTTGAGTTACCTGGCCAAAAACAAGCGTTGCCATGGCCACAGTAACTCGCAGAAACTGGCCACAAGTTGGTAAAAAAAATCTGACTGCGGATATTTTGTCTACATGGCCCAAACACATTCTACCTCTTTTATCCCTGCAAAATGACATCTCCCCAGTCACTGCAACTGCTTACGACCGTGGCCTTAGCTTTCGCTAGTAAAAATCCTCGTTTACCGACTTCATAAATCTGGATCCATAGAGATGGCCAGTTACAGGATGGCTTCTAATCTTTATCGAATTCCCTGTGATTACTGTGAACAAATGTATGTTGAGCGCAGCTCGCTTCAACCAATAAAATACGGTTTGCAGGAACAGAAAACTGAAAACATTTTGTGTGACAGAAGTCAGCTTAAAACATGACTGAATCAAAGTCTTTCAGGTCAGATTTCTGTGATCAGTGTCAGTTTTTCCTGTTTTCAAAATAATACTCCCTTCTTATTTACTTATGTGAAAATCAAGGGAAAATTTGACTTCAGCATTTCCCTTTTGGTATTCTGTTTCAACAAATTTGTTTCGTGTTCGGTTTCCTTGAATTCTTAGAAATGAATGAGTTCCTGGAAACTGTGCTTGTTCCGTCCATCCCTTGGAGTGTACGATACTGAACCGTCGGCGAGGGCACGATGCCACAGGGACATCTCTAGCTCTAGCACATCATACCACTAGGCTGGCAGGCAGGCAGGACACTGGACACGGGCAGGCAGGCAGGCAGGAGAGAAAGAAAAAGAAAAGTTATACATACGTAAGGTCCTACCGTCATGGGGGCGGTGGGGCCCGGGGGTTGGGGTGAGAGAATGACGTGGGTCAGGATACCGTGCTCGTCCACGATCTGCTGTACCATGTGTCCGGGTGGCACCTGCATGGGCATGGGTACAGGCGGACCATTGCTGGACACCATCCTCACAGTGGCTGGACCTGGGGGGAGACAAAAAAAACGGAGAAAATATAAGTAAGATTTCACTTAACTATGGCCAACTAAGGTTAATCATATTTTTCTGTACAGACTAATATGCCAATGTCTCATGAAAACTAACACAATGGTGAGAAACAAGCACCTCAAAAGATACGACTGTCAGACAGCACTCAAGATTTAGATAGACGGGCAGTCGGCAGACATGCAGACAAACTCAGACCACATACATACATACACTAGAAGGCTACTAGAGACTGGGAGCTTCTTTTACGTGTGCACGGCGAATGGTCACTATCAGGAGCAATTTTTGTAGGGCAAAAAGGTGGGCGGGGTACATGTGCTTCCTTCGCCACGAAATGACGCCAATGACCAGACATGCAGCTTGCACCAGTCTGTGCCTCCATTGGGCAATTTTTGTATTTAGTCAACGCTCCACCGGGAGAAGAAACTTTCGACTTTTGTCCAGCAGAACTGTGTGTCACATGATCTGACGGTAGGGCACTGGGGTAGACAAACAGGCAATTTGACATTCACACCAGAGGGGCAAAAAGGTAAACCTCCAGGTGTACAAACAGACATGGCAATAATCAGGCAGGTACGCCGAGTTCAGCCAGCCCAGCTTCCAACTGCACATGCTATCTTCCTGGAAACGGTACCTGAAACACGTTCTTCTAATCAGCACCGGTACATGCAAACTTGAGGTAATGATACAGTTTAATGCCAAGCATTCGGTTCTTAAAAAAAAAACCCAAAAAAACCGGAGCAATGAGTCTGGGAACTTAGCCAGGGAATCCACCAAACTTGTCTTCAACAACGGTAATAAAAACACACACCGGATTCCTGGTTCGCATGAACGCAAGGCAACCATAAAATACGGCTGTTCATTCCACGGAAAAGGGTGATAGTGGTTTCAAAACTAAATTATCTTTCTGGTACAGCGCTCACTCCAATAACAAATGGCTGACTCTTTCAAAACAACACAAGTGTATTCACACGACTGTAGATGACAGCTCCAACCCCCCCCCCCACCTTTTTTTTTTGGCTAAAGAAGCGCTCTCGTGAACTCTTTGTAGGGATTTTATAATTTTATTTTATTTTCCTGTTGGTGAAGTTTTTTATTATTATTAATTTATTTATTTACTTGTGTATTCATTAAAATATAGAGCTTTCAAAATTATTATTAACAGAACTGAAAATCTATTTAAGATAAGGAAAATAATATTCAAATAAAAGAGTTTTCCCTCTTTCAGGTAAACTAGTCTTTCGCACTTGCGCGGTTTTATGAAAGGACCAGAGCAATACCGTCAGACGTTCCCATCCATGCTCACTTTCAAATGGCAGCCAGGGATATCACTTACGTTAATCCGTGAGTAAATCTTATCTCGGACAGGAGCGGTCCCTTTCATCTTTCCCTTCGCATCTCCCACAGAAATGCCAGCTCAATAAATAAAAGAAGATAAGCAATTCTGGAGACAATAAACAACAACAACAACTACAACAAAAAAACTTCCAGAGTAATAAAGAGGAAGACGTACGAAGAAGAACAAAATAGCATATCACATTAGTTAAAACATCCGGTAACTTTAATCAACAAGGGGACAGAAACAAGAAAAAATTCTCTCAGATAAACGCGACCAATAATTCAACAATGCACGCAAACGCCCCATAAAGAAACGCCAGACATCCTTCTTTAATCACGTTCCACATGCCCT